>CAJQUW010002821.1:0-61774 GCA_907163375.1 Prostheceraeus crozeri
CGATCCTTCATCTGATTGTATTCAAAGCAATCACTCGACTCTGATCTTTCTGAGGCGATGAGGAGGCTTTTGCTTTCCTAAGGTAACCTTGTCACCGAAAAGCCTCCTCATCGTCGCGTCCCGCTCTTCAACAACACTCTTCTTCTTCTGCATTGCAACACCCCTCACCTCGCTCTCTTCCTCTTCACTACTCATCTCGCTCATAGCGAGATCGCGATCGAGGTCTGCATCAGTCACTACAGGCGCTACAGGTACTTTCTCAATCACCCTCACTACAGGCACTACAGGCGCTTTCTTAATCACCCTCTCTTCAGTCGCTTTCTCAACCGCAGCCTCAATTGTCTTCACCTTCTCATTCTCTTCATCCTCCAACAACAAACCCTCAAACCACGCCTTAAAATCGCTATCCGTAATCTTCCCCGACTCACACTCTTTATGCTTTTTATAAAAATCCTCCGCCGCCTCATCCTTCCCACACTCAACACGCTCAACTACGCACACTCTCTTCAACACACGCTTCTCATGTCCATCAAACGCCGCAACATGCTTTTTCAATTCAGTTCCGCGAGCAATTCTCCCACAGGAGCATTTCCCACGAGGAATCGTACATTTTTCGAGGTAGTCATAACGTGAAACTGCAAGAAAAACAAAGTCGCTTGTTAGCAAACGAAATGATATTGTCTTACATGTAGTCGTCGAGGATAGACAAGTTAAGCTGATGAATCCGTTACAGGCATTACTCAGAGGGGATCTTATCCCAACTCCAAGGCCTCGGCCCACAAATCCAACCTCCGACGGACAGAGCGTGCGTCATATCACTGTGTTGGTATTCGGACCCCGATTTTGACATGAAAATCGGTGGAGTTATTTACATCAGGAAACAAGTCTCGAGCTGAAGCTCGCCTCGTACAACATTATAAATGCCTTAGTTGAATTCAGCAGGGTCGAAAACCCCAGAAAACCTCCAAAACTAGTGAATTTAAATTTTTCAACTTTTTAGTACTACTTATGAAATTTTATAAGTAGTCTATCACTTAGGGCAGGTCAATAGCGACCGAACCTTTTTTGAATCAAGTCAAACGGACTTGTAGAAGCAAAGTTACAAGCCTTTAAAGTTTTGGAGTCTTTTATGGCCTGGAGACGAAGGCCATCTCCTGGCTAACCTCTAAGTCTGACGCCTTAGCTGATATCAGCAATGAAATTTTCTAAATTTCTAAATTTTGTATAGCCCGAAGCTATCATCGGAGCTCAGAGAGACGACCCACCTCTGACAATCGCTCTCGTCTTAATGACAAGTCTCTCTCGGTTCCCAGCTTATATAGTGTGTGGCGATCAGCTGATGACGTAATACCCATCATCCAAACACTGAAAACCCGTCTATCATCGATTCTGGAGGTCCGATTGAGCTGGAAATATACCATACCGATGCAGAATTTCACGCTGAATCCGAATCTGGCTTCCGTTTTCCCATCCGATGCTTCGTTTTGGCTCCACAGTAGGCAGCCATCGCAAAAATTCTAACTCTGTCGTTTTTTCGAAAAATGTTGAAAATTTTTTCTCTCCGATTGACTTGAAACTCACCATACAGATAGAGAATTTCACGCTGATTCCAAATCTGAAATCCGTTTTCCAATCCGATGCTTCGTTTTGAAGCTACAGCCCAAAACGTCCCAAATTCTAACTCTATCGTTTTTCGCCAATGTCCCAAAATCTTAAATGGCGTCTCACATCTAAACGAAGACAGATAGGAACAAGCCGATTCTTTCAGTGAATTTGTCTCACTCTTAGCTTTCAAACGAGCTATGGCACGACAAAATCCGTCCACTGGAAGCCAAAATCGAAGCGAGCTCTCCCGAGGGGTGGGGGGGTAGGGTGGGAAAAACTTGTCGACCTAACTTTTGACGAGGAAGACGATGGTAGCACTGGCGCATCGAATTTCGACACTTTGGAAAAAAATTTTCATTTTACCGTACACAGTCACTCTGACACTTAGGATTTTTTCAACCTTTCCTAAAATCTTGTAACCGCTCTAACTTTTGAACGGCTGATCGGATTGACTCGCGCCAAAAAATGTCATAGGTTAGTTTTTCATCCTCTTTCGAATGCAACCCGAACGAACAAAATCCGTCCACTAGAAGCCGAGATAGCAGCTAGCTCTCCCGGGGGGGGGGGTAGGGTGGGAAAAACTTGTCGACCTAACTTTTGACGAGGAAGACGATGGTAGCACTGGCGCATCGAATTTCGACACTTTGGAAAAAATTTTTCATTTTTACCGTACACAGTCACTCTGACACTTAGGATTTTTTCAACCTTTCCTAAAATCTTGTAACCGCTCTAACTTTTGAACGGCTGATCGGATTGACTCGCGCCAAAAAATGTCATAGGTTAGTTTTTCATCCTCTTTCGAATGCAACCCGAACGAACAAAATCCGTCCACTAGAAGCCGAGATAGCAGCTAGCTCTCCCGGGGGGGGGGTAGGGGTGGTAAAAACTTGTCGACCTAACTTTTGACGAGGAAGACGATGGTAGCACTGGCGCATCGAATTTCGACACTTTGGAAAAAATTTTTCATTTTAACGTACACAGTCACTCTGACACTTAGGATTTTTTCAACCTTTCCTAAAATCTTGTAACCGCTCTAACTTTTGAACGGCTGATCGGATTGACTCGCGCCAAAAAATGTCATAGGTTAGTTTTTCATCCTCTTTCGAATGCAACCCGAACGAACAAAATCCGTCCACTAGAAGCCGAGATAGCAGCTAGCTCTCCCGGGGGGGGGTAGGGGGGTAGGGTGGGAAAAACTTGTCGACCTAACTTTTGACGAGGAAGACGATGGTAGCACTGGCGCATCGAATTTCGACACTTTGGAAAAAAATTTTCATTTTTACCGTACACAGTCACTCTGACACTTAGGATTTTTTCAACCTTTCCTAAAATCTTGTAACCGCTCTAACTTTTGAACGGCTGATCGGATTGACTCGCGCCAAAAAATGTCATAGGTTAGTTTTTCATCCTCTTTCGAATGCAACCCGAACGAACAAAATCCGTCCACTAGAAGCCGAGATAGCAGCTAGCTCTCCCGGGGGGGGGGGGGTAGGGTGGGAAAAACTTGTCGACCTAACTTTTGACGAGGAAGACGATGGTAGCACTGGCGCATCGAATTTCGACACTTTGGAAAAAAATTTTCATTTTTACCGTACACAGTCACTCTGACACTTAGGATTTTTTCAACCTTTCCTAAAATCTTGTAACCGCTCTAACTTTTGAACGGCTGATCGGATTGACTCGCGCCAAAAAATGTCATAGGTTAGTTTTTCATCCTCTTTCGAATGCAACCCGAACGAACAAAATCCGTCCACTAGAAGCCGAGATAGCAGCTAGCTCTCCCGGGGGGGGGGGGGTAGGGTGGGAAAAACTTGTCGACCTAACTTTTGACGAGGAAGACGATGGTAGTACTGGCGCATCGAATTTCGACACTTTGGAAAAAAATTTTCATTTTTACCGTACACAGTCACTCTGACACTTAGGATTTTTTCAACCTTTCCTAAAATCTTGTAACCGCTCTAACTTTTGAACGGCTGATCGGATTGACTCGCGCCAAAAAATGTCATAGGTTAGTTTTTCATCCTCTTTCGAATGCAACCCGAACGAACAAAATCCGTCCACTAGAAGCCGAGATAGCAGCTAGCTCTCCCGGGGGGGGGGGGTAGGGTGGGAAAAACTTGTCGACCTAACTTTTGACGAGGAAGACGATGGTAGCACTGGCGCATCGAATTTCGACACTTTGGAAAAAATTTTCATTTTTACCGTACACAGTCACTCTGACACTTAGGATTTTTTCAACCTTTCCTAAAATCTTGTAACCGCTCTAACTTTTGAACGGCTGATCGGATTGACTCGCGCCAAAAAATGTCATAGGTTAGTTTTTCATCCTCTTTCGAATGCAACCCGAACGAACAAAATCCGTCCACTAGAAGCCGAGATAGCAGCTAGCTCTCCCGGGGGGGGGGTAGGGTGGGAAAAACTTGTCGACCTAACTTTTGACGAGGAAGACGATGGTAGCACTGGCGCATCGAATTTCGACACTTTGGAAAAAATTTTTCATTTTTACCGTACACAGTCACTCTGACACTTAGGATTTTTTCAACCTTTCCTAAAATCTTGTAACCGCTCTAACTTTTGAACGGCTGATCGGATTGACTCGCGCCAAAAAATGTCATAGGTTAGTTTTTCATCCTCTTTCGAATGCAACCCGAACGAACAAAATCCGTCCACTAGAAGCCGAGATAGCAGCTAGCTCTCCCGGGGGGGGGGTAGGGTGGGAAAAACTTGTCGACCTAACTTTTGACGAGGAAGACGATGGTAGCACTGGCGCATCGAATTTCGACACTTTGGAAAAAAATTTTCATTTTTACCGTACACAGTCACTCTGACACTTAGGATTTTTTCAACCTTTCCTAAAATCTTGTAACCGCTCTAACTTTTGAACGGCTGATCGGATTGACTCGCGCCAAAAAATGTCATAGGTTAGTTTTTCATCCTCTTTCGAATGCAACCCGAACGAACAAAATCCGTCCACTAGAAGCCGAGATAGCAGCTAGCTCTCCCGGGGGGTGGGGGGTAGGGTGGGAAAAACTTGTCGACCTAACTTTTGACGAGGAAGACGATGGTAGCACTGGCGCATCGAATTTCGACACTTTGGAAAAAATTTTCATTTTTACCGTACACAGTCACTCTGACACTTAGGATTTTTTCAACCTTTCCTAAAATCTTGTAACCGCTCTAACTTTTGAACGGCTGATCGGATTGACTCGCGCCAAAAAATGTCATAGGTTAGTTTTTCATCCTCTTTCGAATGCAACCCGAACGAACAAAATCCGTCCACTAGAAGCCGAGATAGCAGCTAGCTCTCCCGGGGGGGGGGGGTAGGGTGGGAAAAACTTGTCGACCTAACTTTTGACGAGGAAGACGATGGTAGCACTGGCGCATCGAATTTCGACACTTTGGAAAAAATTTTTCATTTTTACCGTACACAGTCACTCTGACACTTAGGATTTTTTCAACCTTTCCTAAAATCTTGTAACCGCTCTAACTTTTGAACGGCTGATCGGATTGACTCGCGCCAAAAAATGTCATAGGTTAGTTTTTCATCCTCTTTCGAATGCAACCCGAACGAACAAAATCCGTCCACTAGAAGCCGAGATAGCAGCTAGCTCTCCCGGGGGGGGGGGTAGGGTGGGAAAAACTTGTCGACCTAACTTTTGACGAGGAAGACGATGGTAGCACTGGCGCATCGAATTTCGACACTTTGGAAAAAATTTTCATTTTTACCGTACACAGTCACTCTGACACTTAGGATTTTTTCAACCTTTCCTAAAATCTTGTAACCGCTCTAACTTTTGAACGGCTGATCGGATTGACTCGCGCCAAAAAATGTCATAGGTTAGTTTTTCATCCTCTTTCGAATGCAACCCGAACGAACAAAATCCGTCCACTAGAAGCCGAGATAGCAGCTAGCTCTCCCGGGGGGGGGGGGGTAGGGTGGGAAAAACTTGTCGACCTAACTTTTGACGAGGAAGACGATGGTAGCACTGGCGCATCGAATTTCGACACTTTGGAAAAAATTTTCATTTTTACCGTACACAGTCACTCTGACACTTAGGATTTTTTCAACCTTTCCTAAAATCTTGTAACCGCTCTAACTTTTGAACGGCTGATCGGATTGACTCGCGCCAAAAAATGTCATAGGTTAGTTTTTCATCCTCTTTCGAATGCAACCCGAACGAACAAAATCCGTCCACTAGAAGCCGAGATAGCAGCTAGCTCTCCCGGGGGGGGGGGGTAGGGTGGGAAAAACTTGTCGACCTAACTTTTGACGAGGAAGACGATGGTAGCACTGGCGCATCGAATTTCGACACTTTGGAAAAAATTTTCATTTTTACCGTACACAGTCACTCTGACACTTAGGATTTTTTCAACCTTTCCTAAAATCTTGTAACCGCTCTAACTTTTGAACGGCTGATCGGATTGACTCGCGCCAAAAAATGTCATAGGTTAGTTTTTCATCCTCTTTCGAATGCAACCCGAACGAACAAAATCCGTCCACTAGAAGCCGAGATAGCAGCTAGCTCTCCCGGGGGGGGGGGGGTAGGGTGGGAAAAACTTGTCGACCTAACTTTTGACGAGGAAGACGATGGTAGCACTGGCGCATCGAATTTCGACACTTTGGAAAAAAATTTTCATTTTTACCGTACACAGTCACTCTGACACTTAGGATTTTTTCAACCTTTCCTAAAATCTTGTAACCGCTCTAACTTTTGAACGGCTGATCGGATTGACTCGCGCCAAAAAATGTCATAGGTTAGTTTTTCATCCTCTTTCGAATGCAACCCGAACGAACAAAATCCGTCCACTAGAAGCCGAGATAGCAGCTAGCTCTCCCGGGGGGGGGGGTAGGGTGGGAAAAACTTGTCGACCTAACTTTTGACGAGGAAGACGATGGTAGCACTGGCGCATCGAATTTCGACACTTTGGAAAAAAATTTTCATTTTTACCGTACACAGTCACTCTGACACTTAGGATTTTTTCAACCTTTCCTAAAATCTTGTAACCGCTCTAACTTTTGAACGGCTGATCGGATTGACTCGCGCCAAAAAATGTCATAGGTTAGTTTTTCATCCTCTTTCGAATGCAACCCGAACGAACAAAATCCGTCCACTAGAAGCCGAGATAGCAGCTAGCTCTCCCGGGGGGGGGGGGGTAGGGTGGGAAAAACTTGTCGACCTAACTTTTGACGAGGAAGACGATGGTAGCACTGGCGCATCGAATTTCGACACTTTGGAAAAAATTTTCATTTTTACCGTACACAGTCACTCTGACACTTAGGATTTTTTCAACCTTTCCTAAAATCTTGTAACCGCTCTAACTTTTGAACGGCTGATCGGATTGACTCGCGCCAAAAAATGTCATAGGTTAGTTTTTCATCCTCTTTCGAATGCAACCCGAACGAACAAAATCCGTCCACTAGAAGCCGAGATAGCAGCTAGCTCTCCCGGGGGGGGGGGTAGGGTGGGAAAAACTTGTCGACCTAACTTTTGACGAGGAAGACGATGGTAGCACTGGCGCATCGAATTTCGACACTTTGGAAAAAAATTTTCATTTTTACCGTACACAGTCACTCTGACACTTAGGATTTTTTCAACCTTTCCTAAAATCTTGTAACCGCTCTAACTTTTGAACGGCTGATCGGATTGACTCGCGCCAAAAAATGTCATAGGTTAGTTTTTCATCCTCTTTCGAATGCAACCCGAACGAACAAAATCCGTCCACTAGAAGCCGAGATAGCAGCTAGCTCTCCCGGGGGGGGGGGGTAGGGTGGGAAAAACTTGTCGACCTAACTTTTGACGAGGAAGACGATGGTAGCACTGGCGCATCGAATTTCGACACTTTGGAAAAAATTTTCATTTTTACCGTACACAGTCACTCTGACACTTAGGATTTTTTCAACCTTTCCTAAAATCTTGTAACCGCTCTAACTTTTGAACGGCTGATCGGATTGACTCGCGCCAAAAAATGTCATAGGTTAGTTTTTCATCCTCTTTCGAATGCAACCCGAACGAACAAAATCCGTCCACTAGAAGCCGAGATAGCAGCTAGCTCTCCCGGGGGGGGGGGTAGGGTGGGAAAAACTTGTCGACCTAACTTTTGACGAGGAAGACGATGGTAGCACTGGCGCATCGAATTTCGACACTTTGGAAAAAATTTTCATTTTTACCGTACACAGTCACTCTGACACTTAGGATTTTTTCAACCTTTCCTAAAATCTTGTAACCGCTCTAACTTTTGAACGGCTGATCGGATTGACTCGCGCCAAAAAATGTCATAGGTTAGTTTTTCATCCTCTTTCGAATGCAACCCGAACGAACAAAATCCGTCCACTAGAAGCCGAGATAGCAGCTAGCTCTCCCGGGGGGGGGGGGTAGGGTGGGAAAAACTTGTCGACCTAACTTTTGACGAGGAAGACGATGGTAGCACTGGCGCATCGAATTTCGACACTTTGGAAAAAATTTTCATTTTTACCGTACACAGTCACTCTGACACTTAGGATTTTTTCAACCTTTCCTAAAATCTTGTAACCGCTCTAACTTTTGAACGGCTGATCGGATTGACTCGCGCCAAAAAATGTCATAGGTTAGTTTTTCATCCTCTTTCGAATGCAACCCGAACGAACAAAATCCGTCCACTAGAAGCCGAGATAGCAGCTAGCTCTCCCGGGGGGGGGGGGTAGGGTGGGAAAAACTTGTCGACCTAACTTTTGACGAGGAAGACGATGGTAGCACTGGCGCATCGAATTTCGACACTTTGGAAAAAATTTTCATTTTTACCGTACACAGTCACTCTGACACTTAGGATTTTTTCAACCTTTCCTAAAATCTTGTAACCGCTCTAACTTTTGAACGGCTGATCGGATTGACTCGCGCCAAAAAATGTCATAGGTTAGTTTTTCATCCTCTTTCGAATGCAACCCGAACGAACAAAATCCGTCCACTAGAAGCCGAGATAGCAGCTAGCTCTCCCGGGGGGGGGGGTAGGGTGGGAAAAACTTGTCGACCTAACTTTTGACGAGGAAGACGATGGTAGCACTGGCGCATCGAATTTCGACACTTTGGAAAAAATTTTTCATTTTTACCGTACACAGTCACTCTGACACTTAGGATTTTTTCAACCTTTCCTAAAATCTTGTAACCGCTCTAACTTTTGAACGGCTGATCGGATTGACTCGCGCCAAAAAATGTCATAGGTTAGTTTTTCATCCTCTTTCGAATGCAACCCGAACGAACAAAATCCGTCCACTAGAAGCCGAGATAGCAGCTAGCTCTCCCGGGGGGGGGGGTAGGGTGGGAAAAACTTGTCGACCTAACTTTTGACGAGGAAGACGATGGTAGCACTGGCGCATCGAATTTCGACACTTTGGAAAAAAATTTTCATTTTTACCGTACACAGTCACTCTGACACTTAGGATTTTTTCAACCTTTCCTAAAATCTTGTAACCGCTCTAACTTTTGAACGGCTGATCGGATTGACTCGCGCCAAAAAATGTCATAGGTTAGTTTTTCATCCTCTTTCGAATGCAACCCGAACGAACAAAATCCGTCCACTAGAAGCCGAGATAGCAGCTAGCTCTCCCGGGGGGGGGGGGTAGGGTGGGAAAAACTTGTCGACCTAACTTTTGACGAGGAAGACGATGGTAGCACTGGCGCATCGAATTTCGACACTTTGGAAAAAATTTTTCATTTTTACCGTACACAGTCACTCTGACACTTAGGATTTTTTCAACCTTTCCTAAAATCTTGTAACCGCTCTAACTTTTGAACGGCTGATCGGATTGACTCGCGCCAAAAAATGTCATAGGTTAGTTTTTCATCCTCTTTCGAATGCAACCCGAACGAACAAAATCCGTCCACTAGAAGCCGAGATAGCAGCTAGCTCTCCCGGGGGGGGGGGTAGGGTGGGAAAAACTTGTCGACCTAACTTTTGACGAGGAAGACGATGGTAGCACTGGCGCATCGAATTTCGACACTTTGGAAAAAAATTTTCATTTTTACCGTACACAGTCACTCTGACACTTAGGATTTTTTCAACCTTTCCTAAAATCTTGTAACCGCTCTAACTTTTGAACGGCTGATCGGATTGACTCGCGCCAAAAAATGTCATAGGTTAGTTTTTCATCCTCTTTCGAATGCAACCCGAACGAACAAAATCCGTCCACTAGAAGCCGAGATAGCAGCTAGCTCTCCCGGGGGGGGGGGTAGGGTGGGAAAAACTTGTCGACCTAACTTTTGACGAGGAAGACGATGGTAGCACTGGCGCATCGAATTTCGACACTTTGGAAAAAAATTTTCATTTTTACCGTACACAGTCACTCTGACACTTAGGATTTTTTCAACCTTTCCTAAAATCTTGTAACCGCTCTAACTTTTGAACGGCTGATCGGATTGACTCGCGCCAAAAAATGTCATAGGTTAGTTTTTCATCCTCTTTCGAATGCAACCCGAACGAACAAAATCCGTCCACTAGAAGCCGAGATAGCAGCTAGCTCTCCCGGGGGGGGGGGGTAGGGTGGGAAAAACTTGTCGACCTAACTTTTGACGAGGAAGACGATGGTAGCACTGGCGCATCGAATTTCGACACTTTGGAAAAAAATTTTCATTTTTACCGTACACAGTCACTCTGACACTTAGGATTTTTTCAACCTTTCCTAAAATCTTGTAACCGCTCTAACTTTTGAACGGCTGATCGGATTGACTCGCGCCAAAAAATGTCATAGGTTAGTTTTTCATCCTCTTTCGAATGCAACCCGAACGAACAAAATCCGTCCACTAGAAGCCGAGATAGCAGCTAGCTCTCCCGGGGGGGTAGGGGGGGTAGGGTGGGAAAAACTTGTCGACCTAACTTTTGACGAGGAAGACGATGGTAGTACTGGCGCATCGAATTTCGACACTTTGGAAAAAATTTTCATTTTTACCGTACACAGTCACTCTGACACTTAGGATTTTTTCAACCTTTCCTAAAATCTTGTAACCGCTCTAACTTTTGAACGGCTGATCGGATTGACTCGCGCCAAAAAATGTCATAGGTTAGTTTTTCATCCTCTTTCGAATGCAACCCGAACGAACAAAATCCGTCCACTAGAAGCCGAGATAGCAGCTAGCTCTCCCGGGGGGGGGGTAGGGTGGGAAAAACTTGTCGACCTAACTTTTGACGAGGAAGACGATGGTAGTACTGGCGCATCGAATTTCGACACTTTGGAAAAAAATTTTCATTTTTACCGTACACAGTCACTCTGACACTTAGGATTTTTTCAACCTTTCCTAAAATCTTGTAACCGCTCTAACTTTTGAACGGCTGATCGGATTGACTCGCGCCAAAAAATGTCATAGGTTAGTTTTTCATCCTCTTTCGAATGCAACCCGAACGAACAAAATCCGTCCACTAGAAGCCGAGATAGCAGCTAGCTCTCCCGGGGGGGGGGGTAGGGTGGGAAAAACTTGTCGACCTAACTTTTGACGAGGAAGACGATGGTAGCACTGGCGCATCGAATTTCGACACTTTGGAAAAAAATTTTCATTTTTACCGTACACAGTCACTCTGACACTTAGGATTTTTTCAACCTTTCCTAAAATCTTGTAACCGCTCTAACTTTTGAACGGCTGATCGGATTGACTCGCGCCAAAAAATGTCATAGGTTAGTTTTTCATCCTCTTTCGAATGCAACCCGAACGAACAAAATCCGTCCACTAGAAGCCGAGATAGCAGCTAGCTCTCCCGGGGGGGGGGGTAGGGTGGGAAAAACTTGTCGACCTAACTTTTGACGAGGAAGACGATGGTAGCACTGGCGCATCGAATTTCGACACTTTGGAAAAAAATTTTCATTTTTACCGTACACAGTCACTCTGACACTTAGGATTTTTTCAACCTTTCCTAAAATCTTGTAACCGCTCTAACTTTTGAACGGCTGATCGGATTGACTCGCGCCAAAAAATGTCATAGGTTAGTTTTTCATCCTCTTTCGAATGCAACCCGAACGAACAAAATCCGTCCACTAGAAGCCGAGATAGCAGCTAGCTCTCCCGGGGGGGGGGTAGGGTGGGAAAAACTTGTCGACCTAACTTTTGACGAGGAAGACGATGGTAGCACTGGCGCATCGAATTTCGACACTTTGGATTTCCTCCCACCCTACCCCCCCCGGGGTGGAAAAACTTGTTGAGACCATTTTTGACGAGGAAGACGATGGACACCACGTCCACCAGGCCGGCACACCACGTCCACCAGGCCGGCACCCAAGCCCACCCGGGCGGCACAACACCCCAGGACAGGGAGGAGGAGGAGGAAGAGAGGAGGGGGTAGGGGTAGGGGTAGGGGGGTATGGTGGGAAACGGCCGCCATCTTGCGCTATCTGGTGTTTGTCACTTGCTTACTACTGATATTGGGAGGCTTGCGAAATCTGAATGTGTTTAGCCTCATAGATAGGGGTACATGAACATGATAGGAAATGACTTGAAGACATTCCATGTCAAACATTATGACGCTGGACTTAGTACTTTTCGCCTAATCAGAGAAAGCATAGACATTTTCATTTTAATCAAAAACTGCAGTCTGTGTCACATTGGATTAACACGTATTTTTCTCTGATCCCATCTGACAAGAAGAGGAGCTAATTATAACTCGGCAGACGCTCAGATTCGTAGTAGGCAGGAGATGTACATCATTCTGTGAAGGTTTCATTTTCGTCGTTCCCTGCAGAAACTCGTTCTCGCTGCCGGACTATATGTAATCGCCTTGTAATGATTGCGGACCATCACGAGTGGGAGGGAAGTGTTTGAGGCTTCGATTGCGTAATTGTTTGGAGATAAAAATGATTATTTGGTCATTGTTAATTTACCATTAACAACAGTTTAGCATATTATTACATGCCCAGTGCTTTAGTTATTGCTAATAGTCCATTTCCGATATTAATGTCTTCTAGAATGTTTTTGAACTCCTAGAATTTCGCTTTCAATTCCAATTGTTGTCCCGCCAAAATAACTTTTAATGACATGAAATCTCCAAATGTTTTCGATTTTAATGACTTTTACACGAATCCCTAACATGCATGCACAGGCACAAATGCAAATTTATTTGTATACAAAATTCCCATTCCTAAGTCATAGGTGAGTTGGACCCCGGCGATTGCGTTGTCGATGTCGTTTAGGGAGAAGGGTTCAACGGCGATTATGGGACCAATTGTGGAGGAGGACGAGTTCAAAATCTCGAAAAATAGAATGGCATAGAATAATGTATATTATTTTATCAAATAGAAATTAAAAAAATCACAGCTTAGAACGTTTACAAGTCATGAAGGAACAGCAGAAGTAAGATCGGTTAAGTCACTGATTACCAACGTTGACATGATAACTAAGCAACTTTGTTTCAAGACTGTTCTGCAAAATGGTATTTTGAGCCTCTTACTATCAAAACGTGGTGCAATAGACGATAAGGGGTGATTTTCCACTTAACATTTACAAAAGAAAGATGTAAAAATAGCCAAACGTTCTTCATGGAAATGATAGGAACAGTTTCTGCAGTGACATTGAAATGGACAAATCAGTATACGAGCTCGCTTGAACAGTCGGTCAAAATTTTCACAGATTCGTGGTCAACATGCGAAATAAGCATGAACATTACATATGAACACTTTGGTTGGATTACACTTCTGAACACAAACCATATACACGTACGTCGTATACTGCGAAGAGTCTTTAACATGTATAATCTTCTACTGTATAGCAAACCCTGAAAATATTGCAAAAATTGTCAACCCACGTCAGACAATCATTCCAAGTGGCACCCAAGATCTTCAACTTCTTTAAAATAAGGAAAGGGAACGGAAAATAAAGATCAAAATTTCGCCTCTTATGACACAGTGCTTTTGTTTTTGACTCATTCAATTTCAAATTATTGGACAAAGACCACAAAAAGCGATTGCGCAATTCTTGAACGATCTCTAAAGAAATACACATATATATCAAATGTGTGGTACCATATATCAAATGATGTTTTCTTTCTCTTTCACTGAATAATAATAATAAGTGTGCATTTGCTTCAATGGAAATCGGATACAAACGATTATAGCATGTTTTCAAAAGTGATGACAAAAATAAAGGAGAAGTTATAAATCATGAAATTCAACATTAGACTTAAAAATTAATTTCAAATTTATCACATTTTTTAACATGTGATCTGCTGTAAATGGTTAAACGTACTAACAAGTAACTTCACTAATATCATACGTTGAACAAGCAAGAATGAAAAAATATCTGTCTCTCTTCACAGTTCTTCGCTTTGGTAACAGGTATCGTCCTGAGTATGACACAACGGGAAGCAGTGAGTGTAGTACATGAGAAGGACACAAGATCTTCCTTAAGAATTTGATAAATAAAGTCTTGCGTCGGAGAGCCAAGGGAGACAGACAGTGTGCTCGACACTCTTTACCAGTGTTGGACACAGTCCGTTACGTAGCGGAACTACTTTCTGTTGTAACGAAGTAACGAACTGGCCAGCATCCGTTACTCTAAACGAGTTCTGTTACTCCGTTACTTTGCAAGATAGTCCACTGAGGAACTCATGAATTCTTCCGTTAATGAGTGAACAGTGTATCTCGTGAATTGTCCATATGGCGATCGACAAAGGACAAGTTTGTCTATAAACGATGGCTGCATTGCAAATCAATGGTGAATGACGTGACATGCCGGCCGGCATACACATGATGTTCTAGCTCAAGCCATCACGGAGGTACACATGGAGCCCTGCATTCAAGACAAAGGCGTTAGGACAAAAACCGACAGCGGCAGCAACATGGTGAATGCATTTAATGTACTCGGAGTGGAAGTTGCAAACGCCATTGACCCTACAGTTTTCAGCGACGACGTCGATGGACACGAGGAGACTGAAACTTCTGATCAGTCCAGGAAAAAGAAAGTCCTGAGAAAATCCTCTCTATCTCTCAACCCGAAGAGCCTCACGATTACGAGCTGCCAAAGCATATGAGTGCGCAAAGCACAGTTTAAACTTGATGGCCACAACTGAATCGCACAAAGCCATGGAGCAGTCAACTGGCCTCAGAATCACAATCAGGCGAGGAATCAGCTAAGCCGAGTGTGAAATATTCAGAGTCGGAGCACCGTGGCAGCAGACGCCAATGAGAAAGAGTTGGGAAGAGGACTTGTCGTACCGAATGCCACTAGGTGAAACTCACTCTACGATTCAGTCTACGTTCTGAATGACCTCCTGAGTAGCAAGCGTGCCGCCGTCAACAAGATCATGATGAATCTGAAGCAACACAGCTTCACAGAAGGCGATGCAGCTTTCCTAGATGAATACGCTAAGGTGATGTCTCATGTTGCAAAGGCTTTGGACCTTTTGCAAGGAGAAAATCAAACCTATGTGGGTTGTCTACTTCCTACAATTGAGGTCACTTTGAAGATGTTAAAGGAACTGCGGACCCACAACCTTCGTTTCTGCAATTCATTGCTTGAGGTTTGAAGATGAGGATTGTCTGCTGGCGGCCGCTCTTCAACCAAATTTCCGTCTGAAGTGGCTGGAACAACACGACCCCTCGAACATCGCGATGGTCAGAAAAGCATTGGAGGCGAGTATGAAGCAGGCTACATAGAACTCGGAAAGCGATGACCAGATCCCCATCGAAGTAAAAGTTACGAATGATGATTTCTTTTATGGAATGAATGTGACTCACTGCACTCAGACAGGTGAAGTTAGAGAATCACCCAGTTCAATTATAAATTTATGGCTTTCTGGTGTTTCAAGACAGGAAGAAGGGTCCACTGAAAATGCTTTTCACTGTAAAGTGATATTTCAGCAACTTTCTACGAAATATAACACGGGTATGCATTGAGCGCCGTTGCCGAGAGACTTTTTTCGCAGGAAAAGATGTTTTTTCCGGAAAGCTAGCGTGTCTTTCTGATGAAAGTGTGAAGCGTATCTTGTTCATGCGGGGAGACAAACATATGCAAATTAACTATGCAGAGTAATCACTGTATAAAAAATATTTGTGATTTGATTAATGGAAAGTTGACGGTCCACGTGACTCGTGTTGTTTCATTTTTTTGACAATGAGATTATCGACTAATTTGTAATTATTTTTTTATTGAATAAGACTATCATTGAAAACATTTCTTTTTTTCTACATGTTCATTATTTCATTACTCACACCATCTTGCGCTAAACTCAGTAAAATGTAGCTAAATTTTTGTTTTCAGTTCTGAAAATCATGCTATTTCCAATTCCTTTTTAATATTATCGATATATTATCTATTACTGATGGCAAGGAGGACTAACGGACCGAGTAACTTCCGTTACTTTTTTATAAGTGTAATAGACTCAGCAATTTTATTGAATTTTGTGGATCATGTAATCTTGCAATCTCTTTTAAGAGAAATGAAGACGATAGTCGTTTCTTGGTCACAAAATCTGCGCAGAACTCATCACTACCAATCGGGGCGACCAAAACTTCTACATTGGGTTTACTGCTTCTCACAATTGAAGCAGGCAAGGACTGCACTGGGTTGCGACTGAAAACCTCACATTTTTTAAGGTTGATTAGTAAATCCGACCAAACAGTTGAGTCCTGGATGACAGCAACACTACCGGCGATAGCCTTCTGGGTTCCGCAGAGAATGCCATCGTCCAAATGCCAGATATTGTCACGAAGACTGACGAAGAACAAATAACAATACGTGCATCAAACGGCCACATTATATTTATAAAAAATGAAAATATAATCGATCGTAACAAACTTAAAGCTTGCGGATTGAGGAGAACTAAATAGAGAAAGAGTATAACAATCAATAACGAAAAATATGAGACTTAACAATGAAATGTAACATTAACGGAATATCTGTTAAGTCCACTCTATAATAAAAGTCTGCTTGTCTAGATGCGGAATTGAAAGCGTTGGACATATCAATTTTCAGCAACACAAAATCTTCGTCAACCCACTTGTTATGTAGAATATCCCATATCTTGCAAACAACTTGTTCTGTTCCACCTGGGCAGGAATTACCGAATTGATGAGGATGAAATATGTCTTTCACTTTCTCGGATAACATTTTGCAGATGCATTTGTCAGTAAGGCGCCTCAGTGCTTCTCCGACTGCTATAGGGCGAATATTTAGTGGATCATGTGGCTTTGATTTCTTTAAATCAGTTAAACTTGTTCCTGCATAGAATCTGCTCCTTAGAAATTGTTCCTGATATCCATCGCTCACGAAGACTGATGATATTAATCCGATGAGAATTGTTTCTACCTGCCCGTTTTGCAGATGTAAGACACATTTAGGGAGCACTGCTAACAAAGTGAACATTTCAATCGATCGAGTTTTCGATAATGGCATTCATAAGAGTCTCTTCCAGAACTTTGCCCAAATCTGTCTGGCTTTTATTGGTGTATGTCTCAAGGTAGGGCGGTGAAGGCTCATAACATCCTCCAAAGAAGGCGAATGTTCCTGCTCTTCTGATCCAAATATCAAGCATTCAGAACCTTTCGAAGAAGAATCAGCAACAACATTTCCTCATGTGATGGCTGGTGATGCATTGGAATCCAAGCATTTAGCTGTATGAGAATTTTGTCTTGATGCAGCGAGAATTCGTTTACAACGGCACACGTATTTCCCTTGCATGTCCAACCAGTCGTGTGGGACTGTGCCCGGAAATATTCCTTTTCTGTGATTCTCCGAATGCTTTATCCCACAGGAAGCTGCATATCTCTCCAAACATATGTCGACGGGGCAGTGGATGCCGCCACGCATATTTCCCCCAGAAAAATTGTTGTCATTAGCAATACTATTGTTTGTCTCTGCTGGTGTTGGCCACTTGTGTGGATGGATCATGACTCAATTCGCCGATTTTATTCGTACTGTCTTCTAGGCGATCCATTCTATCTATCGAAGATTTTAGAGTTTTATCGGATAGTTCGCAAACATTCTCATCTGCCCATGTTCGAGCCTGTGCCACAACAGAATCCAGTATTTTGTTTACATGACACATGGAAGAATCCATATCCATACGTACTCTAAAGTAAAATGCTTTAATTTACCTTATCTATGCACAAGCATTCAACCAGCTTCTGCCATCATAGCTCATTAGCCATTTAAATATATATCTTTATATACATAGCCATGTATTATATATAATATACATACAATATATCACTTACCTTTGCTGATATTCTTACTAAAATAAAAGTGTATTATCATTATAAAAAAATTACTGTCATAGTTGTCTAGAAGTCCATGGTAACTTCATATTTCATGGAATCACAAGAATCTACTCGTATGTCTATGATCTGTAATATTTTTCGCAATGTCTAGGTATAATTTCCGTGATAACGGATAAGGAGTTTCCATGTGTTAGTGTATTTCAATCTGTAAAACGCTTCCTTTTATTGCGAGCTGTGGATGATTTCAGACGTTCACATTTTGGTCGATCCTTCCCAAGTCTCCCAGTTTCAATTAGCTTTCTTCTGCAGTTCATCAAATTTCTCGCTGGTAGTGGTTCTTAATCTCATCTTGTACGAGACAGGCGTGCGCTTTCCTAGCAATTTTCATAAGCAGCTTCTCACGAAACCAAACATGCCTCCTGCTGTTGTTGCCGACCTTTTCTATTGAAAGCTCCGACAAGAATGTCTTCTTTAAATTATGAGGAATCACGAGCGATTTTGCAACTGAAAAGATGCCGTCCAATCACGTGAAAGAAAGCGTTTCCAATCACTCAACAACAAGTGTATCCATTCGCGCGACAACAAGTGTGTCCAAATAATAAGTTTCCTTTTATCCATTATTCACCGGCAAGGATTTTCCTAACACCCTGTATATTAAAAAATGGCCGGGATGGTTGGCAGGGCTAACTTCGAAGACGCTTTAAATGTCTACACGATGTTTAATTAGGTAAACTGTAGTTGCAAGGAAGTTTTTGATTGCCCTTGAGAAGACGTCATCCATTTTCTCAATAGGCTAGGGAGTATGATGATGCTTAGATTGGCACCCAATGATGCGTAGTAAACCTGAGGTGTGACATTCAATTCAAAAGACACAAATCCAGATTATCCACGTGCTCCTCAACAAAAAGCTCATCATATATGCGCAGTCGCTCGCCAGGGATGTGTGAGATGCAAAGCAGGTAAATCTGTAGGAGCAGCGAGTTTCACAAAATTGCAAGCAGCAGGTTAGTGGTAAACTAAGTGACATTGTTTCAGTTACAAGCAATGTGTGCATGTTGGGATTTCGTACTGACGACATGTTAAGTGACATTCCTTTGAACTTTATTTCACACATAGCATACATTGAGTGTCAAGATTAGATCATGTAGTATCTCATTCTCAATTTGATAAAATCTTAATCTCCACCTGTATGCTATTTGACTCGATTTGAAAGGGTGATTTTTAACCATCTATGGTTATCTTATGGGTAGAAAGTACATTGGACATCTCAGTCATAAATTTGTACTTTGATTGTTTAGCTGTAAATATGAATTATTTAATATGAATTATATATGTTTATATAATATATAAGTCAAAGTATGATAATGAGATTTGATTTAAATCATTACAGGAGCTGCAAACTTTTCTGGCTTCAAACATCCACAATTAATGAAATAATTCAAGCATTGTTTTCCGAACTCTTCCTCAAATAATAGAACTTGAGAAACATGAATATAAAACTCATATTCAAGCTTGCACTTTATGCACAAACCATATGTAGGTAGATGCAAATAGAAAACAGGCGGCTGACCAAAACAGTCAGCGAGGAAAATTCACTATGTTTGCAAGCTGAGATCCGTAAAATTTGTCAAGAGTCTCGGCTTGTCTATCTAGCAATATACGAGGATGATATTTAAAATTATTCATTGAGCCTGTAAATGTATTCTTATCTCTAAGGCCGGAGGCACACAGAAAAAGTAATTAGCTATAGGCCGTAAATCAAAAACCGCAAATCTAGGAATAACAACACATTAGTTTCAATGAGAGCAGGCACAGAGTATGCCATGAGCCATCAACAATAAACCGCGCTATCTGAATAAATAATTTGTTCAAGCGGTTTATGGCTTGCGTCTTACTCTGTGTACGCCCGTCCTACATCTGCTCAGGAGGCTTTTGACTTGATGTACAGAGAATTACATAGAATTTACTTTTTTGGGGTTTTCAAAATGACGTAGTAGCAACTATTCCCCTTCTCTATTTCATAATCGTTATCGTTCGTTATCGTATCGAATACTCCTCATCCTTGAATGATTAATGATAATTTAGTTGTTGAACGACTCCTTATCATCAGATGTATTATACAAACATTTTCACGCACAAATTTAGTTTCCTTTTTATCTTAGTATCACAAATGGTTCACGAAATTATTTATTAATAGTGGTAGTCTAACATGAAGCTGAATTGAAAAAATGAATTGTCTGATCGCTTCCATGGATGTTTGAATAAGAGAGGTAAGTATTCATGTAGTTGCTAAAGACCTTATACATTAAGTAGACATTACGCCTGCATGCTCACATGATTTGATATTCAAGCTACTGTAGCTGATGTCTGCGGGCTCGACTTCTTAATAAATGCTACTCTTCGTTTGGATGTAAATTAGCAGCGATTAACATGAAAAGTAAGCTTCAGATCCAATTAAAAAAAATGTGAATATGAAAACTGAAATAATTTGAAGCTATTTTTCTGTTATTTAAGAGTTTTGCACTATGCCACGAAGCACGAGCTTATAATACATTTATGCGTGTTGGACATTGAATTGAACTTTTGCGGTATATCTACTGCTGTCAGCGTTTTGTCATAGATTGCTGGACGTCTGTGGTTGATTGCAAGTAGAGTTGAAATTATGTGGACTGCAATGTTTGTGGGTTCAGAACATTTTTTGCCATCCTCCATTGCTGCTTCGATTTGCCCATCTTGTGTAAAATCAATATTCATCAACATTTATGTTGAATTTCTTCGCATAATTTGTTGAAATACATATGTACTTCCTGGTTTATCTAGAATTGATCACGATAGCATCAGGCATTTTTTTTGATATATTTTTTGCAATAAAAAAATGACATAAATCCCAAGATTTACATGTTGTAGTTGATTTGAGGGACTTTTCGACCATTTTTCCATGAGCAGTCGAACTTAAATGTAGGGTGATTTCGATCTCGTGCTAACTCGATTCTGGATCGGATTTAAGTATACGAGGAGCTTTCGCCATTGTATGAAAATTCATCTGTTGTGGGTCCACCTATCAAAATTCGGATCATATCTCAATTATGTTATTACTTTTGAAAGATACCTCACGTTATGCATAGTATCGTGTAGCTCCAGTACACGACTTAGGTTAATTAATAACACGGATATTAATCCGGCGTTACTGACTATTCGAGACAATTTATGACTAAATTTGTCACTCACGCATGGCACTTTCATGATGAGAGAATCTTTTTGAAGATACGACGTCGAGTGTCGATTATTCTGAGCCATAGAAGCATAATGTGGGATGTCATTCTATAATAGACATTTTTTGATAGCTTGTTTTTGAAACAGGGAGTGGATAATAATCTATTATTATCTAGAACCACAGAACATAATCTATTGACTCTGCGAAACTCATCCATCACAGCATTATTTCTGACATGATTAGATAATGATGAGCGTACATTGACGAAAAGTCCATGATTGACCTCTTTCTGATAATATTTGTGATGAATTCGGCCAGTATTGTCAATATACAAGTATAACGCCGTATCTAACACGGAGAGATGGCCATCATGATCTGTTTTACCAATATCAGACTTTATGGCATGATGAATTTTCATCTTCATCTTTTTTTTGCATGACAAGATATTTTGTCTCATTATCACATTAAATCGACGCTCTCAGCCATAAGAAAGTTAACATTTTGCATCAACAACCCTGACTTTATTGTAGCATTTTTAAAGCTTTCATTACATTCAGTTCCTATTCTCTAGTCATGTTGTTATGATGTTAAGGTCATGCTCAATTAGGATATGTTAAGTATCTAAGTTATTCTGAAAAATTCAGGGGAATTGACGGCTTTCAATTCATTCAATGCTAAAATCTATGTCAATGGATTAACATAGAAAATGTTAAATTTTTTATTGCATTGACTAGATACATTTTAAAGGGGATGATTGACATTATTCCAGCAAATATCAATCTGTCCTTCTTTAACCATTACATAATAGCTATTGATACTGGGTTTTGATTGCAAAATCCTCGGCCACAAACTTGCCCTCGGATTATTGCAATTCAAGCCCTATTTCAATGGCTATTATTCCTGTATTTAACCTCTTTTTGTTTTTAATCTTGTACATAACATGGCTATCTCCCTTCAAGTTGTACATTACTTTGTCTCTCATTTATCCGATCATGCACTGGTGAACTTTAACTTCGGCGTGTGAATAATTATCACATTCTGCTCTAGCCCAGTGCGATATTTATCTTAACCATATGTAGGCTACCTCGTATCTATGTTTGCCATCTGACCTGTAGTGTTGCCGGAAGAAGCAGCAGGACCTGCGACGTTGTAAAAACGAATAAACGATCCACGGCAGATAGGTATTTTTTGCATCATTTTTTTAAACATGCGTCTGCTTTAACACGCCATATTTGCAGTATCAGACACATTATTATCTGACTGTCCGCTAAAAATACGCTACTCTCAAGAGAAGCTATTCTCTCTTCTTGACTGTTCAGTCTTCTTCAGTGATGTTGTTATAGAATCTTCTTCTTTCGCCCCACTCTTCAAACAATAAAGATCTGAATGTAGATTGACAGTCACTTCAAGCGACTCAGATAATTTCTGCTAGAAAAATTGTATCTTTCTCAGTACTCGTCAGAAATCTTAAGTACCTTGAGGTTCAGAGCTGCCAAGAGACAAAAAATCATCAACTGCGATAAAGAGATCTACTTCCTGCAGACGGCTTAAAAGCTTTCGGACCGCAGCGGGATCATAGCAGCCATCAAAGACGAACTACGATTCTCGAATATTGAATCACAAATGGTAGAATAATCAGGATAGAGCGATACATCAATCAAATCTTCTATCTGACTCACTATTTTCTTTTATTACATGAATAAGTTATGTTTTTCCTTCATCTAAATATTTTCAAGGTGTTACTTTTCCTTTTATCTCTATGCGCGTTTTCAGCCACGTCAGTCAGTCGAGCACTGTTGGAAAACTTGGCAGAACTCCTCCAGTCTCAAGCTTTGGGCAAGCTACCTAGTTTGTCCGGGCGCTACTGACACTTTCTTCATAAATTCGCGCACAGAGGGTTTAATAGCATGGATTTGTAGATCTTGAAACGCTGAATACAAAAATCAAATTCTTGAGTGTCACAGACAGTTGCTTTCGGTTATTGGCAAGGTTAAAGGATTCCCATTGAAATCCAATGGTAAAATTCAAGAAATAGCTATGGATTGTGAAACACTTGGCAGTTTTCGTCCATTTTCTTATGAAGAAAAGAAATTATTTATCAGAATGCCATGAAATTTGAAAATTCATTGAGTTCAGAACATCAACTTCGATATAAAAGTTGAAGTGACTCACATGATTCAGCATTTGATGTTTGAGAGCCTCTACAAAATGAGTAAATTTCAAGTTTTGACTTAATTTTGGCGATTTTATTCATTTTGTAGAGGCTCTCAGACATCAAATACTGATATGTGACTTACTTCAACTTTTATATCGAAGTTGATGTTCTGAACTTAATCGCATTTCAAATTTCATGGCATTCTGATAAATAGTTACATTTTTGCAAATGAAACTGTACGAAAATTGCCAAGTGTTTCACAATCCATAGATATTTCTTAAATTTTACTATTTTTGGGAATCCTTTAATCCTTTTTTTTGGGAATGCCTATAACCGAAAGCGACTGTCTGTGACACTCAAGAATTTGATTTTTGCATTCATCGTTTCAAGATTTACAAATCCATGCTATTAAGCCCTTTGTGCGCGAATTTAGGAAAAATGTGTCAGTAGCTACCATCCTAAGTGGGAAACAATAACTATCAAGTATGTGTGCATGTAAATTAACGATTTATTTTTAGTAATCTATGTTGCAATGGCTTGATACTGTTCTTATTTTGCCCACGGCAACCATCTGTGAATAATGAGATATGTTTGGCTTGGCCATCTTTTTCTTGTGGCCATGACCTTAATGCTGTGCACACTTTATTTGAGCCACGTTTTACTACAGTCTCATACCAAGTATAAGAATATCCTTGCTTCGTACTCAATTCATACACTGTTTCGTTATAAGCACAGAGTTTTCTACGATAGTGCGACTGGCTCTCGTTTGTTTTAGGCAATGAAATAACTGCTTGTAAATCAGAGCATGCTGCCACAAAGTCGCTGTTTTCCGTAGATTTTCCCTCCGCCGCGGTTTTTTTAAATGTCTGGATCCATCAATTTCACCGCGATGCGCACTGAACTTATTCTGCAATTGTGCAACTTCATCCTGTTTGTTGTTCTTGACTGCAGTGCGGAATGAGACGCACAGAGTACACAAATCTTTTTTGGGGCGATGGAAAGCCAGGTTCATCGAGTTGAACACATTTCCATAGACTTTCACTAGTGTGAGGTGAAGATGACGCTTCTAAGTACATTCGCTACATGGTGGTCAGATTGAGATCTTCGTAGAGATATTCTCTCGTTATTGACGACTGGTAATAATGATATGATGACAGCTATGTTTTGAGGGCGTCAATGGCAAATTAGAGGGCCGCGTTAGCGGCCCGACAATTTGCCATTGACAGCCCGAAAAATGTAGATGTCATAATCATTGTATGCCATGTTGCGAAATATTTCTATGGTTTCATTTCCAGGCCATGAATTTTCCGGGCCGTTAATGAATTTCTGGGCATTATCAAAGATATCAGTCTTATATACATGGTATACAATGTCATTGTACTCTAGGGAATCTATTGATGTGATCAGAAGCAGATTTTCGAAGAATAAGAATACCATCGTTTTAACTATTTCTTCGTCCTCCACTTTGCAATGCTTGAAGAACACCATTTTGAGTTCGATTGATCAGACTGTAGATAATACTCTCCGAAATATTGAATGTCTTCAGAAAGAACGTTTTACAAACTGAAAGATCATGGTCATTATCTTTCGGCAATTTATAAAACACTGATCGTTTGCGCGTTCCATTTCCAGCTACATCTATCCATCTGAAGTACCTCATTAGGAATGCCTTTTGGCTTTGTCTGCTTCATGGCGTTCAGACTCTCTCTTCGTATGATACCGTGCTGCATGATCTCCGACATTTTCCTTTACAAGGAGGATCCTCATGTACAACTCTACGAGAAGCCACAGTGACAGCAGAATCTACATTTTGCGTTTTGGTGAATTCATATCCAGATTGTCGTTTGTTCCGTATTTCATGCAATATCTCAATTTTCGTTTTCCGTTTTTCTTTTATGGTCTCTGCCACCTCATCGACTCCTGGTTCTACCTAATAGGTCTCCGGTCGAGTTTCACGATTCTCCTTGTAACTACTTCCATTGTGGTTTCAATGCTGATTGGTCGAATAAGCGACATCATGTGATCAAAGCAGTGCAGCAGCGACTTAGTGAAGATGAGTACTTCTTATCCTATTGTCTGTCTTCAGGACAACTTAACTGCTAAGAAATCCTATTAGATAGTGAGACTGCGAGATACGAGGTTTTGTGAAAAAAAATCAGTCGAAATCTGACATACGAGAATTTCAAGATTTATTCCCAAGGACAGAAAAGCTTGCATATCAACCTAATTAGAATATTAGAGGATGTAGGACACGCATAGGACTTCGATGAGTGCATTATCTCAATTTGTCTAAAAATCGAGATACGAGGTTTTGTAAAACGACCGACGATATGTATTCATAGTATTGCTGCCCAGACCATTTCAAATACGCATAACAGCAATAGTATACATTTTTTCGGGCAACAATGTAGGATATTATCAGGCGCTTACGCGGCCGCAAATGTCTAACATTGTTGCCCTCAAAAATCCATGATAATGTTATATTGCTAATGCATCTCAAAGTTTTTTGATTTCTTAGTATTTTGCATCGTTGCTTTTCAAGCGAACAACCTTTTAGCCGAAATAAATCGGCGACCTCAAAAGTTAATTTGATGTGTGAAGGGGGGAAGCATCTATAATGTCGGCAAAATGCTACTCGAAATGTAGCATATTAAATTTTCTGCAGACAGCTTAAATAAAAAATTCTTTAAAAAAAACCTCAATTTATTTCTTTATAGTATTCCAAGCCATTTCATCCCCGTCTTTACCAAGCCATGAATAAGCAGTAGGATAACTGGTTCATTTTTTATGAATCTGCTCTCGCTGTAAACTGTCAGCAAGTTTGCAATTAATTTCAAAAGATGCTGTTTCAACATAAAAAAATGTTCCTTCTATCTCTTTACAATGCAGCTATTCAATTGATATTGGGAAATTTTGTGTTTAGAAAATACATGGTGCGTCCAATAATTTCGGACAAATGTAGAAAATCTTAAAAAATCAATTGTGACATGATGGAGCCTTAGGTTGGTATTATGGGTTAGGATGGCATACATAGGTTTTTTTAAAAAAAATAATTTTATCAGTCTGCTGGACCATTTTAAAACATGCGAAATTTTGAATATTTTGATGGATCTAAAATGAAATAAGATCGCTTTGGTGATATAATTATATTGTAAATTCGTTGAAGTGTTGTTCAAACACTTATCAGTACAGGTATTCTGTTGTTACCAGATCAAAGTGACGGATCTGTAGAGCTCAATTTTCAAATCAATTTCCCTCATATTGAACACACTTCAGTCACGTGAGTCTGAGGCCGTCAAACGCCGAAGATCTTCTGAACGAAGTTTACCAATGAATTTGCGAACGGATTCTGCCAGATCAGAGCTGCATGCAAATGATTTTTCATAGTCCTGTACAACCAGAAATCGGAAACCATCATCATTGATAGCATGTTGTGGAACTCCGGGTGTGAGCAGTAGCGTTATTATGGAGAAATTCACTCAAGAGGTACACAAGAGATAAATTTAAAAAGTCATGATCTACGTGAAAAAACAATTCACTGAGTGTATTTCTCTATAAAAAGAAAGTAGAGGTGAACTCAGAGAGATGCTTTACCGCTAATTATAAGTTGTTTCATCATGCGCTGGTCTGACGTAGCATGTTTTAGTCAACATCCTTTTGAGACACTTACTCGATATCTGGTCATACTGTGCGTCCAAGTGGAGGAAGATGGAAGTTGGAAACGACATGTTCAGTTTGGATTTCATCGTCCGAACCATGATTGTTGCCATTTGTTTAAAATACTGTCAGATGTGGATTCCCCCAATCAAATTCATATGCAAGCTTTTTAGCTGAGGTAGATAAACATTCATAGCACCTATCAATTATGGTGCAACATTATTCTACCACAGGGGACTGTAAAAAATTAATTGCGGATCCAATTACTCCAATTAATTGCAATTATTCGCGTCAGAAAAGTGATTTATTATAAGCTATACGATATAATGTATAAGCCTACACAGTCGATAGTACAGTAGAATTCGCATATATCGGCTTCGGCTATATCGGCGGTTTCTTTTTGTCCCGGCAGAATTTCCTATCTTTTCCATATAATCGAGTTCGCTTATATCGGCTTCGGCTATATCGGCGCATTTTTGCTGTCCCTGATAGAAAAAAAATCGTTTATAACGGCGGATTTCCTGGAAATCCTCAAGCGATGTGTTTTGCCTAAAAGAGTCACTAGAATGACAGTGTATGTGGACGCGGATGGCTGTAGATTCTGCTAGGACTATCCGATTCTAACTATTCTAGTGGCATGTGAAAATTTAGATCTTCTACAATTCATCTCGATGATGTTTGGGGGTTTGATCAAAATTGTAGAATCTAGCAGCCGAGGAAAGATAAGTAGGCTTGCCACTGTATCTCACTGATAATTCTCACATAATTAGTCTTTCATTCGACGTGATGATTGCATTGTTAACGCCTTCACCTACGATGCTATTGTCAGACCTGACTTAGTGACTGTTGCGTCATCAAAGGAGCACAAGCTACCGTCGAAAACATTGTTGAGTTCGATGCATGTCCTCTCTCTAGACAGAAAGCGGCTCGCCACCCCATCCATCTCTATGGTTTCGCCTGCACGTGACTCCTAGCAGCGTCTTGATTGACTTAGATTGGCTGGCTTCGCCTGCACGTGACTCTTAGCAGCGTCTTGATTTATGCATACTCTTCTTTGTTTTGTGCTTCATATAGCAGGTAAGCATGTAGGCATGAAGAAGCTTCAATCTTCTTGATTCAAAAAGCATACTCAGTTTTTGACAAACATAGTGATATCCGGTTTGCGATACTTACGTTGCAAGCATCAGTTCAGAAAGGCACAATTTTTAGATATCTATTGAATACATAGACACAATTACATGTGCATGTACTGTACATGTTGGACAATAAGTCAATATGTACATGTATTTAAGTATAGCAAAGCAATAATTCATGAGTCAATACACGTATATACATTGTATGATGCATGACATGATCTCAGAGCTCGTGTAGATTTCACAAAACTTCAAAATTCAGGGAGTTCGCATATATCGGCGGTTCGCGTATATCGGCGGTTTTCGTCTGTCCCTTGAGGCGCCGATATATGCGAATTCTACTGTATAATTTTCTGTATATATGATATAAAATATGTATATAACTCGTATTTAAAACAAAGTTTGATTATAGCTTAATGCGAAAATTGTTCTTAATAACTGCAGGATTCATTTAAACTTAAATCAAAAAGTTACTAACTTAGTGCATGTGTTTCAATATAATAATTACGCGTTCTAATAATAATAATTCTTAGATAAATTCAAATTATGGTAAGCCTAATGAAACATACTATCGCGATGGCCAGTGTTTCAGTGTTCAAACTGGAAAATTTTGCGCTCGTTGAATAGAGGAGAATGCAAATTGCTTGATATTGTTATCAGTGCATTTACATGTTTTGTCTTGCAAATCGGCTCAACTAACGTAGTGATGCAGAAAATGCATGTATAGGTAAATTCTATCTCTGCAAGTGTTATAATACAGTTTCGTAGACCTATGTGCTATGGAAATAACTTTCTAAGTATTTATTAATCAAGTGTCAATCATGCAGTCTGATTAGATTAATTGAGTGTTAGCAAAAAAAATGAGACCAATTAAATTGCAATTAATTTTTTCCAACCCCTGCTCTACCATGCTCCAGTAGATTGTAGGTCTACCGGTATGCATTACTTCACTTAAGTAGCCACTTTGTCACCACTGGAATGTCCGTGTTAAACTAAGAATTCCTACTGAAAACTTACGTCATCTACAATGTACTTCTTTTTACGCATTTGGACACACCTTGCTTGCTATTTCCTGTTAAGCCACATCAATACAATCACTTATCCGTCGCAAATATAGAATACCTCCTATTTCAGGAAATCGCATGTTCACCAGGAAGAAACATCAGCTAAACTATGGCCGAAAGATTGGGGTTTTTTAACAACACCCTATCAAGAGGTAAGTGATTGCGAGTCAAAAGCTTACATAGATGATTATTGATAATTAAACTATAAAAATATTTCATTCCTGTGTGTCGTGCTCAGGGATAGAAGTGGCTCAAGTTTTTTCTGACCGGATAACTAATTCATCAAATACGATTTCAAAGCTTATCTCCGGAAACTTTGTACAATAATTACACGCCTCGGAACCATGCTAATAGATCAGCGCTCCTAGCTTGTTCTGACCACTACCGAATCTTAATCAGGACAAGCCAGTCTGTTACTCCGAGTAAAAAATCGAGTAAAAACCAGCAGAAACATTAAATGAAGGAATCCATAAAAAACAAAAAACTTGTCGTTTACCAGCTTTTGACAGAACGCCCCAATCCGGTTCGCGTTTCGCTAGGGCACATTTTAAATTAGCAATAGCATCGAGTCGATTTGAACTTGAAGGTGCAGAGATTGCTGAAGCCAGCTTCAGAAAGGTACTCATCGAGCTCTGTGAAGACGCTAGGTGCTTCACATCTCCTTCGGCAAGATGCGGGTCACCCATTTTGACAACGGCCCAAGCCAAGGTAGTTGAAAATCATTTTCACTTCCATTGAAAGTTGGAGATCCAGGTGGGCCTCAGCCAGGGACTCGTCGGGAACTGTAGCCTGGAAGTGGTCGACAAATCACGCTTACTTTTCCTCCGACTCCGGGAAGTAGTCGCTGAAGCGTTTCTCTAAAGACTCAAAGTGTGAGCATTGCTGGT
This sequence comes from Prostheceraeus crozeri, assembly GCA_907163375.1. Lineage (NCBI taxonomy): Eukaryota > Metazoa > Platyhelminthes > Polycladida > Euryleptidae > Prostheceraeus > Prostheceraeus crozeri. The sequence goes on from CAJQUW010002821.1 coordinate 29,884, forward strand.
GAGAGTTCCTCTTTACTGATCCGCTCATCCACCTCCAAAAATGCAGCGAGAATCGGGAAATTCTCTATCCCCACGCTCCACTCGGTCCTTCCACAGGCGTAGCTTCCACCTGAGCGCCTTGATTTTCTTGGAGCTAAAGATCACGCTGGCATGCGTTCCTTGGGGTTCCTGTTCATTGAGTTGAGGTGTTTAAATACATCTGCTTGGAACGCCAACAGGGCCAGCCACACCGGATTCGTGAGTTTGTTATCGAGGAAATGATCCTTCTCGTCGAAGATCTCGAGTTCGGTTCGAGGTTCTCACACACGCCTCACCGACTTTCCCTTTGAAGACCAACGCACTTCGAAATGAGAGAGGAGTTTTTTGAAATCCGAATCCATGTCGTCGAACATTCACAGCCTGGACTTCACATCGTTGACGATTTTGATCACATGATCCTGCTCTGATTGCAGCCAGTATTTCTCGGATTTTCAGGACCTCCAGGATTCTCCGTGCCACACTAGCGATGAATCCGTTGATTGTTCTTCTCATGGTCGGAGCCCCATATAATAATGCAGCAGTGAATTGTCCACAGCAACTGATGCTCAGTGAAAAAATTGTCTACTTAGTTGAAGATGTCCAAACCGCGTATTGTTGAATGTATCTCCTCACAGAAAAGAAGGTTCTCTTCAAAACATTCAACTGCCTTGTAGCGGACGTACACCATCAACTGAGCCTCGTTTGCGATGTCCGTCGACTCGTCGAGTTAGGAGGCGGCCTGCCTTCTTGGTAGCATCCACAATGACCTGCATCTATGAACCTGAGTGAGATGATTTGCAATGTCTCGCATACGGTGCTGGACGATGTTGTTCAACAAAGGGATAGTAGAGAGACGCTTAATAGCGTCTTACCCGAGCACGATATCTGTCATTTTCAAGGCCACAGGTTTAATGAGCAGATCCTCTATCGCATGTGGCTTCTTCTCCCGTGTCAGTCATACAAGCTACGTGCAGAGACGCCATTCCAGCGTCCGATCGATCGCAGCTGGTGACTGGACTACTGCTCCGTATTAGAAGAACAAGCGCTCCAGGCCTTAGCTATTAGCCGTGAGCCAAGGCGTCTTATTGATGTCTCTTGAGTCTTGTTGACGCCAAGAAATGTGCGTTACAAGCGAGCAAACAATGTTCTATGGAGACGACACATTGACGACGATTTTTGTTTCTAGTCAGATGGTCTTTCATTATAAAAAAACCGGATTTTGTTAATGATGAAAATACGTGTGTCCAATTCAGGGCTGAGAACCCTGCCCAGATCACAATGGCAAATGGATTATCGGCTTTTATCAGATAATACAATCGTTGACATATCGGCAACTCCACCACCTTAGCGAGTCAAACGATCATATCGGATCAACACATATCCACGTACTTTAATTATCTTTGAATCACACTGTCGTTCAACCAGGATATGGTTGTGCAAATGACATCAGGAAGAGCTATGAAAACTATTGAAAAAAATTCATCAAACTTAACCAAAAGGTAGCGGATGTTGATGAGAAAGGTACTCGTGTAAGATAAATTGATCTCCGTTAAAATCAGCTTCGAAAATGCTGTACTCTTTCAATTCCAGATGTTATGTCATCATGAAACCAGGATGAAATCGCTTTTCTACCGTTTTGGCTGTATACTTTTAGTTTTTTGCGTAATATTCTATCACTTTTTTGCTGCTGTTCAGTAAGCAAGGGTTTATGTCTACACCCTTATGTGCATGATCTCACATTAGTTGCTTTGATTTTTGCAATACTTCACTGCGCCCTTTAATGTCTGGACATTATATCCGTAAATATCAGTGGGGTTCGAACACGTTACTTCACCTAACACCTCACACCGTTGCCATTAGATCACATCAGCAGAGACAGATTTGACCAAGTGCATGATGTGCTTCAAAGAATCAATCAAATGCTTCATGTGACGGCATCAACTGATGTTGGTCAAAGTCATGATTCCTAATCACCAATCGAAAAACACAATTCACATAACTAGTCACAGAGATTGGAAGAATGTCCAATCGCTGATAAACGGCGAATGTAAAATTAAATCCAATAATGAGTTCTAATGGAGATTAGAGAGCAACACGACATAGCGAATGGTATAAAATTTGGCGAACAACGATTATACCTTTCCGAATATCAATGATGGAATCGCAAATGGCAAGCACAGCATAAACGGACAACCTTTCACGACGTGCGTTGATATTAGTGTAGGTTCATTATCACATGTTAATTTCCTTTACAAGCCTGTGACATAATTGCGGCTCGAAAGGCACCCGTTTCCATCTTTCGAGTTACTCGTATGAGTGTATGCACTTATTTATTCATAAAAACTTGCATTTAGTTGATAGCTTTGCATATGAGCCTATACATACTCGTTTGTATTCACAGATCATTCTGAACAGGAAAATCTAGTCAATGATCTAGTGCTGACAGCAACCTCAAAACAGGAAACCAAAAGTAAACTCTCATCGTGGAAAGTTCAGCTGCTAAAGCTAAGATAGAAGATCAACGGAGCAAAGTCAAAAGTCCTTGTTACCAGGAAGAGTCTGAAGTAGCAGTAAGTCAGGAAAGTGGCGCTGTAGTTGCGGCATGAAAGGCATCGTTGTAAACTACATTCTCGGTGGTGCGTGCAAGATGTGGTGCCATAAGAGGTGTTTTGGACTTCGTACCCCAACGACGTCCCACGTTCCCGTTGTTCAAGGTATGCACGTGGCAACTCTCCAGATGACGACGACTCCTTGGAAATCAGCTGAGGTTTTTACAGTGGGGACGTCCTTGAAAGGGAAGCCGAAGCGAAAAGTGCAGTCGGAGCTCGCATTGCAGTCGCCAGGAAGAAGTGGGGGAGCTAGCCAGTCTGTTGACAAAAAAGGTATTCCGTGAAGGTACAGGGTGCACGTGTACAAGCCTTGTATAAGATAGGTCCTAATGTATGGTGTGGAAACATGCCTCCTCACTCAAAAATTGATGGAGCAGCTAATAGAAGTTGACAGGCGAATGCTGCGGTATATGGCAGTTGTAAAGCTGAAGGACGACGTGACAAGTGAGGAAGTGATAGGACTATGTGACATACTACCTATTCACCTACAACAGAATGGCTTGCAGTGGTTCGGACATGAAAAGAGAGCATCGGAGAGGTATGCCATTTATCGGTTGACGGTCGCCGTCCACCAGGAAGACCGAAGAAAACGTGGCATACATGTATCGAAGAAGTCAAGGGGGTATGAATGTAACGAAGAATACTTGAAAGTCAAGGGGGACACTGCTCTGGATCTAAGAGAGTGGAGAAAAGTCATCGCAGCAACGTTCGAAGCGACGAAAACAAAAGCAGAGTAGTGAGTAATTTTGAATAGGAAAAGAAGATTTGATTAAATCTTGAAGTGTGATGATTTATTATTAAAGCATAATTTTTAATTGTCCAAATGGGTACGAACTTTAAATGAGAGGGCTGCTATCCGGGCCCGGCATTGACTGAGTGTGTTTCATTGTTTGTTAGATATCTTCTTGATCCACCGTCCGCGCTTCGAGGATTGGCCGAGCTCATTGTCGCGAGTCGCCTCCAAACCGACCTGTTACTCGCGTATCGAGTCAAACTGACGATTGTCCCGTCCAGCCCACACATCCCGAATGCCAATTGATGCTTGGGCGGCCTTGTCTTCTTATTCCTGGCATTAAGCCGGTTATAATTGTCTTCTCCAATGATGCTTCTAAGTATGACCTAAGTTCATCAAGTATTAAAGCTTCCTTTTCTTGATGAACGACGATAAATTTTCTCTTGGTTCCGGTCATCTGTAGCACCGATGCATTTGATGTGTGTGATGACCAGTGGGCCTGTAATACTCTTCTCAACGTCCTCATCTCGAATGCCTCCAGTGTCCGCTCGTCGTCTCTCACCATAGTACATCCCTCAGAGCCATACGTAGCCACCGGCCAAACGAGCGTCTCAACCAGTCTCTTCTTTGGCGAAATCGGAATTGAGTGTGACCCCCAAATAGGGACAAACCTCCAAGAATTGATGTAGCTTTCGCCATTCTCAGGCGTATGTCGGTCGTGCTTCGTGCGTCAACTGTGATATCTCTGCCTAGGTACGTAAAAGCATTTACACTATGGAGCTGGGTTCCATCGACTATGATATCAGTTGCCTGTCCATCAGTCGACATGACTCCTGTCTTCTCCGGATTCAGATGAAGCCGCGAGACACCGCGCTCGACTCTGAACCAGTCAGAGACCCTTCCAACTGCTCTGGCGGCTGCTTTTTGAGACATTTAAAGACTACGAAGCAATGAGATGAGATGCAAAGGAACTCCCATTGTATTTAAAGCTTGCCACAAACCCTTATGAATGACATAATCAAGAGCTTTGCAACAATCTAAGAAACAGGCGAAAAGCTGTTGCCGCTTCTCTTGCGCTTTCTCCATGAGAATTCTCAAGTTACAAATGTGATCACGTGTACCTCTACCAACTCGAAACCCGGCTTGCTCAGCTGCTATTTCTGTGCCCAAAAAATAGCGAATCCTTTGCATAATAATCTTCATGATCAACTTATCAGCATGTGAAACAGCAGCTATCATGTAATACAAGTGTAATTAGCACACTTCCGTCAATCTCCTTTTTCTGGTATCGGTATGAAAGCGGATTCCATCCACTCCGTTAGCCAAGAACCAGTATTCCATATCTTCAAGCAAAGACTGTGAAAGCGTCTTTTTTAGCTCTTCGTCACCGTATTTAAGAAGCTCAGCAGGGACTGCGTCTAATCCAGGCGCTTTCTCGTTCGGGCACTGTTTGAGCGCGTGTTCCACCTCCTCAAGTAGCGGGGAGGTTCTCGGTCTGTGATTTCCAATGCCCATAAGTCCTCATAACATCTTCATAGAGATCCTGACAAAATTCCTCGGCGATTGCCTCTGGTTCTGTGACTTTACTGCCATTTTCGTCCAGAATACAATGGCTCTGAACTTGATGACGCGAAATTAAACTTTTAGCTGTCTGGTACACTGCCTTCATGTTGCCTTTCTCAGAAGCTGTTTCTTCAGCAATGGGACTCCAGGTGATTCGACTTATCCTCCCTCATTATTATTGTCCCCTTAATAGCTGAGCCAATGGCATCGACTGAGCATGTTTATTGTTTGTTAGATATACGAGTACTGTGGTCTTGCAAGTTGAAATGAGTCGAGTAGGAGAATGTCTTGTTTCAAGTAGTATTGATGTACAGTTAGGCTCTACAGCTACGGCCAAAAGGTTATGATCACCTATACACACCCACACTGCAGAGATTCGAGCAATTGTCTATGTAAATCAATTTGATCCATTCAAAAATACATATTTATTTATCATTTGTACATGCATGCATATCCAACACTATTCTTTCGAGAATCATGGCAGCTTGATTATTCAATAGCGAGTTGATCACCCGCGAACGCCGTAATCCGTCTTGACACCAAGAAGCACAAAAGTCTTGGTTAATCTCTTGAGGTCACACTTCCTTGAACGCATAACAGAGTTCTTTGTAGGACGAGGTATTATTGGCTGTGACCTTGATCTTCATAACTGCCCAAAAAGTTTTCAATGACATTCAGATCGGGTGATGATCGCGGCCAATTTGAGAGCTCTCTAAAGGTCCATTCACACTAGAGAGGGCAACTACGAATACCATATAATTATGGACACTTCTTAGTGCTAAATAATTAACATATTCACATTCCTTGTGTTGCATGCATTCGAATGAGCCCATACAAGACACCACAATATGGCACTTTCCCGAGATAGCTAAATGACGCACTCAGTTTTTAGAATTTACATGAGATCAGGTGCAGCATTTCAGGCATAATGACTCGAAAATGATATATGATCTATATATGATCTAAACGACACATTCTCAAGGAAATACAGAGACATTTTGCATTATATCAACGAGCCTAAATAAAGTGTGATGTAATCAGGTTCTTAGATCTGCAAGTTTCATCAGACGAGAACAGTTCGTTATGAATTGAAGTGTTGCTAGGGGCAGTCTATTATAGAGCAATGCCCGAGTAATTCTATGATGAGCTTTGGTCGACCAACAGTCTAGAAAGCAGGCTCAATCCGAGAATGAGAAGTGCACTGAGTGCAGTATGATATGGCGACAAAAAGGCATTCCGTACTGTTAATTTTCGTTAAGTATCCGAATCTGCAGAAATTATTCTCTTGAGTATCAGAATCTATAAGTTGTGGTTGTCGTATGATTTGAGGGAATGTCATGTCAGATATTTAACTGCCAATGCTATTCATAAAAACCAAGTGAAATCAGTCCATTTGTCGAACTGTCAACACAATTATAAGTTATATCGACCGTTGTCACGCAGTGCGATGAGCATGAGCGGTGCAAGCGAGCATTACGATTATCATTTCTTGAAATATAGACACTATTATTATTATGATTAATATTATTTTCAAGGAGAAAAAATGGCTGCTGTTTGCAAAATAGATGCCACCATCATCTTCTTCGTGAAATGTCCTTTTAAATTAAGTGTGTTTCAACTAAATTGGTTAAGAATTCTACGATATGCATCAAATAAACGATGTCTAGCGTTTGATGACTTCATCGTAATGTTTGAAGGAGTGGCGCACAATCAAAGACAGATGAAAGAGACCGACTTTGCTATAGTTATTTTTTCCAATTGTAAATTAAGTACGGCCTACTTTTGAGTGATTGACATTGCAAATTAATCGTTAGGATATGGAGGTTGCTATAAACTACATAATTTTGAGAAAACTAATCATTTGATACTTCACATTTGTAAAGAATAGGGTTTTTAAGGACACACATATTATCTACACATTTTCATTCATAGGGTGACAAATTACAAATACAATTCATCATTTCGCACAGATGACAGATCATGAAATAGAATTGACGCACGGAATGCCTTGCTCACAATACGACCTTTGTTAACTTACATCGTCTATTCTATAGTAATCGGGAGTATCACTCTATCGAAAATTATCAGTTAGGTTGACAACAATAACAACTTTCTCATCTTCGTTTCCGATACTCGTTTTGCAGTAAATAACATACCATTCATCTCCAAATGCATTCATGAATTCGATTTCATGGTTGACAAGGTATACAATTCATCACTGATTATGACATTTGATTTGCCAAGTCGTTGCAAGTCCAATACATGTGCTGATTAGCAAACCGGAGTCGATCCTCAATGTTCTTCCGGATTAGCAAAAGGCCGTCCTACAGGCTTATGTACCTTCAAACCCAAATCAATATGCAATCTGGGTCGACGAGTTCTCTCACTCGGTGCAACGGATAGACCGTCTAAACTTGATCGGATTTCCTTGCTGACATTCCAGGATTTGCACGGGGCGCTAGTTTAAAGTTCGCTCTTCTTACCCATTTGATAGCGAGTAAAACACTAAACGTCAGCAATCTAAAGGGTGTCATGTAAATTTGAATTGAAATTAAACTTAAATTTGAGTTGTTATGCACTCGATAGCGAAGTCGCTAATGTCAACTTGAATGGTCTTCATAGATATCTCGATTGAAATGTATACATATTTCACATACAGTACCGCTTTCAGCTTTTTTCAGGTTGATCTTAAACCTTTGACCGTAGCTGTTACCGGGTTAATTGATTGCAAATCCATATTATCCACGTAACCCTAACTTCAAAATGACTCGCCGTGCTCTCAACAAACGTCCATGCTCTCGCGAAATTCTGTAATGTCTAACGATTTTAGGAGGCATACAATTATGTGCAACTTCATTCAGCGACATATATTTCAGATTGTAGTTCACGCATGAAAGCCGCAACCTTCGAAGCAATTTTTTCAGTTGTTCAAGTTTTCAGTGTTTCGGTCGACAGCACTGCGATCATTAATAAATCATAAAAACGAAATGACTGAATTTAATAATGGTCACAATATTGTGGACTGATGTCGTTAATAAATTGTTATCGTTAGACGGAAAAATGCAAAGAAATACTCCATTGTATTTCTTGAATAAAATCATATGTGCATTACATCCAGCATTTTGTGCTGCGAACACTCATTCATGGCTTAATCCAATCCTGTGGATAACAACATTGACATTGGTGTATCTTTGAAGTGGAAACCATTTACCAACTCGTGTTTTCTGTTAACAAATATTCTGTGAACATAATACAGACCCGTGTATTTTTACACCACACAGTAGTGTCTCCTCCACTATGAGGAAATGGAAAAATTGCTTGTTTGTCCGGAGAGCGGGAAAAATTATTGTAAATAAAGTTTCTAAAGTTAAATATACTCTATGACATTAAAAACGATCCACTTGATGTAGAAAATCTCAATGGAAGTGGACGACTTTTATTTCATACTGCACTGACCAGGATGTCTATGCATCAAATTTGTCATGCTAATATAAAGCAGCTGTCCATTGTCAATATCTTTGGCATAGTTGATGCATTTCAAATTCGACCTTTTATCACTATCAAGCAATTCTTTCTGACTAAATTTTGAAGCAAAAATGTCGCAATCAGAGTTTGTAAAAGGAATGGCTGTTGGAATGCTACGATGTGGAAAGAGTTGTAGCTTTGTTGGACGGAAGTTGGGTGTGTCACACTCCACTGTGAGCAGGTGCTGGAGTCGATGGAACAATGATGGAAATGTTAAAAGAATGAAAGGATCAGGGAGACCGAGATTGACAAACAATGCTACCGATAGGAAGTTGGTTATCTCAGCAAAGCGCAATCGCTTTAAGAGTGTTCCTCGACTGGCCATCAGCTGGAAAGCTGCAGCAGGAATTGCATGCAGTATGCGAACAGCATATCGCCGTCTAGCAGAAGCGGGCCTGAGGTCATACCGACCTGCTGTAAGAATTCCTCTAAGTAAGTAATGCGAGAATTTCACACAATGACATTGTTTCACTGCCAATTTTTTTCTCCGCAGGTCTCGAACACAAGCGAAAGCGTGTGGAATGGTGTGAGCAGCATCTGTCGTGGAGCACAGAGGAATGGCGTCAAGTGATGTGGACGGATGAATCCCGTTTCACGTTGGATTTTCACGATGGTCGCATTAGAGTGTATCGAATGGTTGGTGAGAGGTATTCACCCTGCTGCATATCTGAGCATGACCGCTATGGTGGTGGTAGCGTGATGATCTGGGCCGGTATCTGGTACGGAGGTCGAACTGCCGCAATCATTGTGAATGGGAACTTGAACAGAGAGCGATATTTATCGAATATCATATCTCCAATCGTCATCCCAACGGTAAATGAACTCAACCTCATATTCCAGGATGACAACGCTCGACCACACAGAGCTCATTGTGTAACAACAGCGATAGTGAGATCTGGAATTCGCATCCTCCATTGGCCTTCACGCTCCCCCGACCTGTCTCCGATCGAACATGCTTGGGATGAACTTGGTCGGAAAGTGAGAGATGCATATGACCATCCGCCATCAACACTGACAGCTCTTTCAGAGAGACTCATCGATCAATGGTCATTGCTGGATCAGGAACGGCTTGATCATCTTTGCGACTCGATGCCGATGAGACTTCAAAGCTGCATTTCAGTGCGGGGAGGACATACTCGGTACTAATGTCTCCCATTTATTCAAATATAATGTTTTATATAAAATGCTATCTTATAATTCATGAGTGTGAGTGGAATAAAGTTCATATATTTGAGTGGAGCATTTTTTATGTCATTTTTTATTTACTTATTTCATGCCCTTGGATGTTTTCTGCATTTTGAGCGCAATGTTGATTCGGTTTAAATATTTGCAGTATCAGAGGAATAAATGTAGATGAAAGATATATGGATAAGATGATTTGTGATTTGTATGAATTGTTCATCGCAAAATTTGAGTTTATGACAATGTCCTTCTGATTTGTTCTACAAATCAATGAATAGCTCTGAAATTTACCTTCTGACTATTGAATGTATTTGATCCTCACGCTGATTTAGATTCTTCATTCCCATTAAACACATGTCAGTCTCTAAACATAAAATAGATAAGAAATTATTTTCACACAAAGTAATAATAAATAGTATGCCTACTCCTAGGATGACTGTCGCTTGCATACATGTACTTGCAACACGTTTATTTTAAAATAGATAGACAATTGAAAGATCACGTAAAGAATGAAGGGTTCATCAGCAAGTTTATCAGATCAGCTTTGTATTTCGGGTAATTGATTACCTTAAAATACTTGAATGCACAGATCGGTGAACCCCTGCTGTAATTAACGGTCCCCAGACTTCACGTTGATCCCATTGAATTGTGCAGTTCTATTGTCATGCGTATTGTACGAGTACCTTCTTAATTTCAGGTCATACTCGTACTTCACACTAAAGCAGCGATCTAATAAGTATTCAACATTTGTGATTCAATGACTCAACATGGATGCATAAAAGGCTCTGTTACTAGTACTGCAGTTGGTATTTTTCTTGATTAACATTTCTTATTTCTTTCATATTGAAATTTTTCAAAAAAATGTGAAAAAAGCATATTACATTTTGAATTTTAAACAACTTAAACACAATAGAAAATCATTCCTACACATGTACCTACTACATTCCTAGACATACCATGCCTTTATATTTTTCTCTTAATCATGAATACTAATCCTTGAACTGCTTCACAAGTGACATTCCTGTGTAGGAGTAGCGATAGTGGAAGGTAGAACGCCGTGTCTCCCCTTGTAATCCTACTTAGACGAGCTTTCTCATAGAAAATTATTGCTAACAAGAAATAATGAGTGAACGCTCTTTCATGTAGAGGCCTGTCTCTCTTTTACCGACAAACAGAAGCCATGTCTGTAGGTACGTATGATGGGAGAGTCGAAAGCAGAAAGTATGTACATCAAAAATTAGCTAATAGTTGGCATTGGAGCCCCCTCTTCCACAACAAGATTAAGTGAAACGCAAATAATTCGCCCAAATTTTCGCTTCTTGCTTTGTCAGGGATGTTATGATGACTGGATTACAATGATATTATTGAAATTTCAAACATCAGAATAGGATATATAGGACAGAGTGCGGCTTGCTGAAAAACGTAAAGCTGTGTGACAACACAGAACATTGTAAAAACATAGCTAAGTAAGTAAAAAAAATTGTAAATAGAAGAGTTGGAAAAAATAGAAAGTCAGGCGATGAACATTTGGAAAGTCAAACCCTTTGCATCTGCTGTTAAATCTTTTATAAACAAGGCATCAAATGACTTTCGAGATCATTTGTTCTTTACAACGTATGAAAAATGTTCCATCAAAACAGGGTGGCGGCCGAGCTTGGAATCGCCCTTAAAGTTTAGCGAAATAGTCGATTAGCCCTTAAGTAGCCCGGGAATGCCATTTTGTTATTATTTGTCGCTAAATTCAATGAGCGCAAATTCTTGATTTCAGCTGTTATTAAAATGACTATTATTAAGCCCTCTATTTCTAATTTCATCAAATTTCTTCGAATCTTAATTGACATAGCCAAGTAAATATACAAACTTGCACAACATCTGGATGAAATATTCATGACTTCATAAATTCATTTCGTTTCCTTATAATTGTGGCAATGATGTATTAACCCTTATCAGGTCAAGCCGTAACATTTTGTTACAAATTACGAATGTTGTTATGAATTTTCCTTTCGTATTATGAAAGCTACTCAAGAGCATAAACCCATGTAAAGAAGTGTTTAACCAATGTTAAGTTCAAATTTCAAGAAAAAAACGCAATTTTTTCAAAACTATTTCAAATTATGTAGTTGTTGGTCAAGGTGTAACAAAATGTTACAAATCATTAATGTCAACTTAGCAATCTTGGCACAAGCACAACTTTGTAAGCGTTTTATGAGAAGTGCAGACAAATCGTCCACATCTTCCGCAAGATGCTCGCGTGACTTTCGAGCAGTCATGGCATCGTCCAAGTTGACGATTATGATCTTACCGGTTGACAGCCACTGGAGGTAGAAAATCGAATAGCTCAGCTGCTATCCGAATATGTTTATGAAGTCCACGGTTGACGGAATGTCTATTCTTTGCAAACGGTTCTGCCATTTTCAGAGACAAAGCTCGCAGAAAGTCTTTCTTTGAATTTGAATAGCCATTTCGTCGTAGATACATCAATAATGTTATAGAACACGAGCAGAGGCCAGCGAACTGTTTTCCTTGCACATGTGAATTCAGCAAGATTTTCATCTAATTGGTCAACGCCACCTTTTCCTTGATTATAATCAAGAATGATTTGAGGGCGATGCAAGGGATCGTTATTATCCACAACTCCACTACCATGAGATGAGCTAAGCAAAATCGCAACTCGATGACGTGCTGCCATATACGAAACGAGTGTTATCTTTTTGCTGTGGTCATACACAAAGCGACTTGTGTGAAGGGGATTGTGCTCTCGCATTACCTGAGGAACCTCTCGACGTTGTTTTCGAATCGTTCACAGCAGTGTCAACCCCTTTTCAAGGAGATCTACAGCCAGGAGGTGAGATGTGAACAAGTTGTCAGTAACTATATCACGATTTGTTCCATAGAAGGGCTCTGAGAGCTCCATCACAACATTACGTCCTAAATTTCGATGCACCGGTTCGTTGGCACCACGTCCAGTGTAGATTTTTCCTTTCAAAGCGAATCCAGTGCCGGCTTCACAGATCCAAAATATTTTCAGACCGTATTTCTTGGGTTTTGTAGGCATATAAGTTCTGCCTGGGATTCTTCCCCGATATCCCAGCAATTGCTCGTCAACTGTTAGACTCGGTCTAGGGACATAGAAGCGATTCAAATTTTGATTGAAAGTTGACCAAACTTCAGACACAGCTGCAAGTTTATCATGAACTCGTCGAGTATTGCGAGTACGGTAATTGTCCAGGCGAACAACTCGTAGAAAGAATTTGAAACGGTGCTTGGATATGACTGCTCGATAGAAAGGTTTCCCGTTTTCTCTTGATCATATATCATCAGACAGAACAGAAGTATGATTGTCTCGATCACTACCAAGCCTGATCAAACTGCCAAGACAAGCTAAAAATTCTGCGTAAGTAAATTGAGACATATAAGTTTTGTGATGACGTTGGTTAGCCATCAAGTCATTAACCTTTCTGTTGGTGTGGCGTAGTATTAGACGCAACATATCTTCAGAAGAATATAACAGATAACTTTCTAATTCATTGTTAGGAGAACAGCGAATCCGTGATACTTCCATCAAAATGTTGCGACTCCATCGAAGATCTGCAGGCGGAATTTCAGAGTAAACTATGTTGTTGGCAACATGTTGTTCGTTTTGATCAGGAACATCACCGTCACTATCGGGGTCGTAATCGGCAACGTAGTCATCATCCGATTCTTGTTCAGAGAATACTGCTATGTCATCAGTGTTATCTTTGAGTAGACCTAGGTCATAGCCATGGTCGGCTTCACCTTGCACTTCATCTTGCTCATCACTAATCCGAATTTCATCATTATCTATACTTTCAGATTCTGAATCATCCTCGATGTTATTCCCATGCATTGAGCTAATCGCTTGTCTGAAGGTCAGTCGTCTCGGTCGCTCCATTTCCAATCTGAAAAAAACACGAATTCGTATACCGTTGAATGCTTATAACTTTTCTACATACTCTTTCTAAAAAAGCTCATGGATAGAGCTCCTTATGTTTGAAGCAGTAACCTGATCTTTAGGTATAACACTGATGGATCAACAAACGAGCATAAGCCGGTGTAGTCCAGCGGGTGAGATGGTAGCTTATACATCCGGAGGATATGGGATCGAATCTCTGGGCGAACTATTTTATCATCTTGTAATGATAAATTGATTCTCAATCTAGTTTGTCTTTTTTCCTATTCAACCGATCTTTCTTTAAAATTCTTGCTAGCTCCTCTATACTGCAGTCTATATTGTCTTTGGCTGCTATTTTGCATTTGATCCCAATAACTAAATGATCTAGAGGGAATTTTAAAGTCATGACTAAATATTAACTGTTACGCTACATCAATGCTCCATATATTGCTTCTGACAAGTGCATACACTAGTGAAATAGTCAAAGATCATAAATTGTAGTTATTTATAAGCCACAGTTATTGTAACTTACCTTGAATATTCACATGGAAGACAGAAAAGCAAATTTTTCGAAAAACCAAGTCTGTTCAGTGCTGAACAAAGTTTTTCATTTAAACAAAATACTTCTTTATTTTTCATGTTCTGTTGTCATAAACAGAGATTCGAGCTAGTGAAGTCAAGTAAGTAGACATTATCAGTGGACAAATTCGATTATTATGTTCACTGAATCATCAACATGTAAAAATTAACAGATTTTCCTTTACAAATATTCTTGTAACAAAATGTTACACGTTGACCGTTAGACGCACACTTAAAACTTGACCTGATAAGGGTTAATGTGCATTGCTTATAGTGAAATCACCTTTAAGGCTTGCAAATAATTAGCGATGTATCTTATAAAAAACAACTTGAGATTATTCCTATCGAAGTTGTGTACATACTTGGGTTGACTGTAATTCGTACATGCAAGCACAAACTCGCAGTCAATCGCCACGGGTTGGCGATCGTTTTTGTTTGTCTTTCTTAGCGTGCTTGCATGCAATTTCGCAAGAGACTCGCAATATCACAAACAGGCCTCCCACGCCTTGGAAAAAAATTTTTTTTAGGTTTTTTTAGGTTTTATAAATATGAATTTGTAGGGATAGTACATCGAAAAAGCAAAAAATCTGACTGTTCATCAATAAAAATATATTCTCCTTCTCAAAAATAGGAATCAAAATGATAAAGTTTCATATTAAAAACACAAACTTATAAACTTAACAAAGTATAGATTATTAACAATATGCTCAATCAATCAAACGAGTATAACGCATGAGTTACAAATGTAATACTCTATGTATTCGAACACAAGCATTGTACGCTCGTACTATGATTCTTAGGCATATAATTGTTTAAAATGTTCGCGCAATCAATTCAAAACGTCAGTCAAGAACAGAAAACCATAACGAGTTCAATTATTCTTTTTATAATACAAATTAACTCTAATATAAACGATTATTAGAAAAAATCTAACCTTCAGTCTTGTGAAAACAAATAGGTAGAAACGGAATGTAAATCCAAAAACTTGAAGTTTTCGAAAACATATGAGTAATTACAGGAAGGGAGTACACTTATATAATTCACCACTACTGCTTGTCTAATTCTAGTCTTTGTTTCTTTAGAAGACCTATCTCCTGCTGAAGCTTTCTTTTTCTCTCAGCTCCCATTTCAATCTGGGAGCTTGCAGCTTGCAATTTTTGGGAGCTCAGAGGCTTTGCGCTTAATGCAGCTTGTAACTTCTTGTTCCCGTCTGACATGGCCTCATCTGCCACTCGAATTCCTTCCTCCTTACTCATAATTCTCTCATCTATCTCAGGTAATCCACTTTTCTTTTGTCGTTCAATTTTGTTCTTATCTTTATTTAGTGTACTCTGTTGTGATTCAGCTTCCGCTAATCTTCGTTTGGATTCAAGATCATTGTGATATCGCTGTCTTGAATTTTTAACAGATTGCAGTAATTCGTTTGTTATGATAAATTTCGTGACCCTCCCTGAAACGATCAGTTTGTCACGAACATTTCTCAATGCAACGAGCGTATCCTCATTAAGCGACGAACCATGAGCCTGCAAGATATCTTTGTTTAGAGAAAAACCTTTCTCTGGACCGGAATTTCCATGTGACAATGACAGAACACATTTAACCAAAGCAGCCAATTGAGGAAACTTTGCCCGACCACTTTCATTTTGAATCTGGAAGACGCGAGCCCAGTACTCATCAATTGGTACAAGGGTTTCATTTTCATCCTTTTTGTCAATTTCGCACCATTGAGTTTCTACCTCTTTCCAATAGGAATGCTGGTTTCTTCTACTTTGATGCTTGTCCGTCACTGGAGTTCTGTGCCATTCTTTGGGGATATCCTCAGTTTGATATTCACGCCACTGACATCGAATAATATCGCATATGTCTTCATTGGTCAAGTTTTCATTCACGGAAAATACCCTATGCATTTCTTTGGACATACTTGGTGCAATTGTGAGTGCCAGCCTAGAAATTGCTTTTAGCGACCAAGATTCTAAGCGATTGTGTGAGTGTAAAGCTCGGGCATCTTTGATAATCTCGTTTGTTATGGGCAGTTGTGCTTGCAAGTAACCTGCAGCTTTCACAAAAAACTTCAAACAATTCGATTGGACATCATGTTTTTCCTTTTCAGATGCATTATTCTCGCACAGCAAAACCAAAGCTCGTGTTCCTATGTCAACTTTGTTGAGATGTTTAAGATGTTTCGAGAAATTCATGGAGGAGAAGTCTGATTTGCTATTAACATGAGACGCCTTCATGAATTTCTGGGTGACGTTGCTCATCAGTTTGATCATGTTATCGTGCATATTGTGTATCATTGGCTCACTTGTTTGATGCGCTGTGAGATACCTCTCAAAATCCGTTGCAGCATATGCTACGAAGCTGATGTAGACTTGTGCGATCGGATCGGTCAGAGCTTTAACAATCCTTTGGTATCGAGGTGTGTTTTCAATCTCTCTTTTGAAGGATTTTTGCTCTGGGAGATAAACAAGAAAATATTGCTTCAAATTTGGATACTGTTCAAGTATTCGCAAACACACCTTCCGAAGAGACAGCCATCTTGAGGTAACGTGTCGCAACGCAACTCGTGGGGTTATATCAAATGTCTCCATCATTTCATAGTCTTCACGACGAGCAGCGGACAATTTGAAGTAAGACGAAATGTCTATTACGAGTTTGTCTATGTCAAAGCCCAAAACAGTCAAACCTTGACGAAAAGCATTATGTACTTTATGTAAAGTACATGTACCAATGTCTAAAATAGTTGTCTGCTTATTTCCGCAATGTCCCTTAAGCATGTCCTGGAATGCTTTGTTCACATTTGGACCATCCATACCGATGTGAATCAGCAAATGGGAACTCAACTGCATTTGATCTATCAACTTGAAGAAATGATCCAAGAGTTGTTCACTGGTACAGTGACCGATAAACAGTGAACCACAATACACAGAAACTATATTGTTTTCTTTTTCGGACCAGAATTGGGCATATCCATCGTACTGTTTCTTGACCTGTGATGTTGTAGTTTCGTCAAATTTGAAACTATACGGACTGCTTCTCAAATCTCGAATATTTTCCTCTCGTATATAAGGTGATATCCCAAACTGGATGACATACTTCATCTTCGTTTCACTCATCTGGTAGCTTTTAACAATTTTTGAATCTGGAAATTGTTCTCTCAATATTTCTGTATCCTCAGTGGCACTCAAGAAGGAATAGTTACAATTGACATATTTTAAAGCTTGTAATATTTCTGCTCTCAGAACCTTGTTTTCCTCAGTGAGCAGTATCGTATTCGGCAATTGAATTGTACCTTTACCACTCATGGTAAAAGTTTGTTGTCTTTTCCTTCCAGAAAACACATTAGCGGCAGCTTTGTGTTTGTCACCTCTGGCATGAATCTTAATTTGTGCATTACCGGATTTATCAATCTTGATAATTTTGTTACAAAATGTACATAATGCAGAGTATTTATCAGAAGCTGGCTTGATGAAGTCGAAATCATTCTCCCATGATGTGCAATAAGAAGTAGTACTATGCTTGCTCTCAGACATTTATGACCTGAAAATACGAAAATAAAGAAAACATTAAGTAAGAATTAAGACTATTTAATTTAATAATAGCAAATCACGATCATTCTCACAATTAATGCAATAATGAAGGTTCTCCGTTTCATAAAGTGTTGTATTTATCCTTAACTAAGATTTAGAACTCATCCTAATATGGTATAGCGGCCTAAGCAGTTTCGTGTCACAAAATAAGCAAAATTTAGAATACTAAATGAAGAGCTGATTTGAAGTTCAGACTTCAGACAATCAAGGTAGGTGTTAGGATTGCAAGTAGTCAAATGCTTCATTTAAGTCCTTGAAAGTCTTGTGAATTTGTGTTTTTAAAATCACAATCGACTGTGACTGAATGCAAAATTAGTCACAAATAGTAAGTTAATTTGCAGTACATGTAAAATGTTGCCGTTGAAACATGATAATCAGTATACAATGACAATTTTTATTTTATCTAAGTTAAGATAACTTACAAATGATAAGTAACCGGCTTTCGACAAAGAGAACTTTCCGGAATATGAAATGCATACATAAAAGCCAGGGGTGCAGAGCCTCAGAAAAAGGGGTAATTTGATAGACAAATTATAAGTTAAGATCTGTAAGACCAACTGATAATGGCTCTAGGCATTACATATGTACATGTTCTGAAGCAATTAGTTATCAACATCATTCGATAAATTTTTACGCTCTCAGATCACATCGCAGATTCGTTAAACTAAATGATCAATGAAAATTATAAATCATAATATCAAAATACACTCTCAGGGAAATGGAAATAGATGAATATGGAAGATCAGTCACCAAAAATATGCCCTTATAAATGAGTAGCAGTGGATGTCGATGTAAGTCGATGTAAATTACCTCGAAGTCGAAAAATAGGAGGACCTTAATGATTGAAGTCGTAGTTTCATATACATTTTTGTACATTTAGATAGATTTGGTGGCTCTATAATTTGCATCCCTGGCTGCTATCACCTTATATTCTGAGTACAAGTATATCATAATGTACATTGATATAAATAAAAAAGGTCTGAATTCAACATATGTCTATTGCACGAGCGTTTATTCTCAAAGTAACAGATATACGAGTACAAAAGCAAATAAGAAAAATCAGTATAATTACATTTCTGTCAAGAAGGTTGACCCCCATAAATACATTCCTTGAACAAAAAGCTGTAACAGATTGAACGTTAAACCAAACAAAAAAGTCACATGAATCCATAAACAGTTCTATTCAATTTTTGTCCGCTTGTAGAATTCGAATATTGATCAATCAAATCAAATATATTCATAAGTCACTCGATGTTTTTCTCCACTTTAGGATGCACATTTTTGACATTTCTCACATCGGCAAAAGTCGAATAAAATATAACAAACCGGACGAACAATTGCATACCTTTTAATGGATAATGGATTTCCTGGAAATAAGCTGTAAAAGGTGATTTTTCTGTAGAGAACATATACATGCGATGGAGGATAAATTGAGGTGTAGTCACTGAAATAAAGTCCATCATCAGAAAACATATATTTAATTTATTTAGGTTTTTTAGGTTTCTTATAAAAATTTAGGCCATTTTTAGGTTTTTTCACTGAAATTTGAAAAATTTAGGTTTTTTAGGTTGAGTGGGAGGCCTGCACAAATTATGCAGCCTCTAATGATGTACAATTGAAGTAGCGAGTCATACATGCTAAAGGAAATCATATCTGAATGGTCGTTCATCTTCACATTGTCAATTCCATAAGATTAAAGATACTTTACAAGTTCAACTTTTAGAGCAATAAAAATCTGAGCATGAATCGCACAATAATTGTACTGTAGGCTACTTATTCGTCTACATCTACACCAAGTTGGGGAAAGATATCAGACCAAAATCATGCTAGCAAAATTCTACCAACGCTGACAATGACAAAGAAGAGCGCTAGAGTTTTCGTTATATATTTCGAATAAAAGTCAATGGCTAAGTCAAGTGATGATTTCAAAAACCTACAACTCAAACTACAAATCATGCCAGGAAGGTCACCCAAACAAAAAATGGGGCTTATCCGTTTTGAATATGCTTCAAACTGGGCATTGTATCAGAATGAATTTTCGGAAAACACCAGTTGTTAAAACAAATCGCGTCATTAGCCACGAGCTACAAGGCGTCGAAAGCTCCTGACTAATAACACTATTTTGTAAGCCAATGTTTTCCTAAGATTCATTCCGATATAAAATTAGCGGTAAAGATTTCTTTTACAACGGTAATTGTTTCTTTTAGTGGAAAAGATTTTGTTCTCTGCTCCGGTCACAGCTATACCAGAAACGCGAAAAATAAATCAATAAATACTGCTCTAGGTAACTAAACAAGCTAATTATGTTATTATTGACACAAATTTTATGGCTGACAGTTCCCATTTGTTTCTACGCATTGTGTGCCCATTGTGCCCATTGTTTCTACGCAAACTGATAAAAATTATGATACGTTGGGTAATTCAGGCAATTGCTATCTTCGTCAAGTGTGGCTTCTCTTGTTGATATTTCCTGATAACTTGGTGTCATTGTGCCATATATTAACTAGTGCATTTTTATGTCATGGTTTTCTATCATGCCATGAATGCTTGTACATTGCAGATCAAAAGGTCGCGTTCCAAAATGCAATTTATTGCTTCAACTTTCGGTAATATGTTCGAAAATTCAAGTCTGAAAAATCGACTAGGCCTAAATACAACTTTCTAGAATTGTGTGAATCAGATAGTGAAAATGAAGTATTTTTGATCGTCGGAAAGTTCAGAAATATGTTCATCGATATGAAATTATTTGGAAACCTAACCATAAGTAGTTCACTGACTGCTTGCCAATGAGGAAAAGTGCATGTTTAAAAACTTAAGGAACCATCGCTCACAGAATTAAAAAATATTTTAAAGCTGAGTGCGGTAGAATCAAATGCCATTTATTATCTAAGACGTCAAAATTTGGTGGCAAAATAAAACAGAAAATATCTCAATTGTTCTGATTAAAATAGTTTAATGAAGTATCCAGATATATATTTTTTGAACAATGTAATTGGAATATCATGTCTGGTCAATATAAGAAAAAGCGTGAAAATTCGAAAATTAGCCCGGGAATCGCCGGGAATTTGAAGCTTGAAATCTGGCCGCCACCCTGTTAGAAATTAAAAAGTTGATGATGTTGAGCCATAGCCATCATATACCAATGATTCCAATTGCATTGTATGCTCGTAAATTCTTTGTTTAATTGTTCTACTTGTAACTCCGGCATAGACCTTATTACAGAAGTTGCAGCAGCTATCATCTTCATGAATTCAATCGAAGAAGATATTCTAAGAAATTGTGATGACATTAATATGTGGAAAAGGTATGTAGACAATACTTTTATCGCTACTGGCAATAATATGACACTACAAGAAGTCCAAACTGCTGCCAACAACATCCATTCCAATATTCAGTTTACTTTTGAAGTGCCAATTAATTGAAGCATACCTTTCCTTGGCACTTTTCTTACTGTTGAAAGCAATGGTTGAAAGCATTCTGTTGATAGTTTCTATTGCCACGAGGCCTTTCGCCGACTCTCATCGGGTGGCTACAGTCGGTAGGGAAACATACAAAAATGAGAAAATGGTATTTATACACAAATGAATGAATGATGATGAGTGAGGGCGCGTTGCCGTTTGGCGAAACTTCGACTTGCGGTCAATTTCTTCGAACGATACCTTGTAGACCACACCTTACCCCAAAGTATTGGTTCCAAGATCTACCATGGTGGTCTACATCCGTCCGATAACGTTTGTACTAAGTACTTGCAAGCTGAAATTGCTGAGTGTAAGTGCAAGATAGAGATTCAAAGCCAGTTCCTCATTAGTAGGTAACAAGTCGCTCGTTTATAGCCTGCCATCTGTTATTTTTGTTAAGTTTGCTAAGTTAAGTCGCACCGTAGTTAATCGATGTAGTACATAGTACGCTTCTTACCTCCTTTGAACGTAGCTTGACTAAATCTAGCAACTGGGATCCAATTAATTTTTACCCATTCCCACTAGATAAACACATAATGAATTTTTCAGATTATAATCTCAACGATAGTGAAAAACAAGCCCTCTGTAGAGATTTAAGATTTAGTATCCCTACAGCCTCGAAACAACCATGTGTTGATGCGGAATTCGAATACTATTACCAACAGTTAATAACCACGACTCCTGTAGAAGAACATCTTCTTAAGCTCAAAGCTGAGTTAGTCTCGATCGCTAAAGACTTTTCTAAAAAGCAAAAAGTTACTCCTCCTCTTGATCACCATCACATTACTGCTTTAAAAAACCTTAAGAAAAATGATAACATCGTTATCACTCGTCCTGACAAGGGTAACTCCGTAGTTGTGATGAATAGGAATAGTCTAAGCGAATTAGACGAAAAAAGGGCTCACCTAGAATAAAAGAACATCAAGTTGTGTTTGGTACCATTAGAATCGGAATTTTCTCTAGATTAACATAGTAAAATCCTCACGATGGAGGTTTTGGGGAATTTTTGTAAGGCTACAGGGTGTTCCATCAATACATGTTTTTTGCTCATTTTTTTAGAAATGTGATATCTTCACTCAAATATGATGTAATATACATTTTCTGAAAGGTAATCATCCACAGAATTCAAAAATCATGGATTCATCGACATAGGTTTGGTGTTCAGAGGTACAGGGTGTTCCATCAATACATGTTTTTACTCATTTTTTAGAAATGTGATATCTTCATTCAAATATGATGTGATATATATCTCCTGAAAGCTAGTCATCCACGGAATTCAAAAATCATGGATTCGCCGACATAGGTTTGGTATTCAGAGGTACAGGGTGTTCCATAAATACATCTTATTACTCATTTTTTAGAAATGTGATATCTTCACTCAGATATGATGTATTATACATTTCCTGAAAGCTGATCATCCGCAGAATTCAAAAATCATGGATTCGTCGACACGTGTTAGGCATTCAGGAGTAGTGTTTTAGCTTTATGCCAATCATGCTGAAGGTAAAACTGCATATTACATTCTTTGGATATTAAAAACACTCATTTGTCAAACATATATATTTTTTATAATAATCTTGCTAGTGAATAATTGGAGCAAGTTTAGCAAATATCAAATATTTGAATCATGATCAATTTATTAAAAAAACAACAGTAATGTCTTAGATATCGTAAAATCTTTGGATCATAATAAATCGAAAAACAATGATATTCTCGTTATCGTAAAATCGTTAGAGCAAATGCCAGCATAAGTGTCAACAATAATGTAACGTCTTCGGTATTTTCAAGTCTTGGAACAAGACAATCTCAAAAAAATACTAGCAGCAACAAATGTTCTGGATATCGTGAGACTTCTAGAATAAAACAAATTTTAAAAAATGGTAACAAAACGTATCTCGATATTGTGAAATCTTTCTAACAAGAAGCTACATGTAACTTCTACATTCTAACGGGTTGCTTACATGTAAAGTCTCGCCGACAATCATAATGGTATCTTGCATCTACTGCAACTAGGTCAATGCAGTCAAGTAGTCTGTTTCTTAAGCGCTCAGCATGTTCGATCTTCCTTAATGAACAAATGGCCAGCAAATTTTCCCGCATTGTGAGCACTTGAGCTGTTCTCCAATCAATACGGCTTGGATGCGCTTTATCATCTAGACAAATTTTTTCACAGAATGTGCATTGAGTTTTCCAACTGAATGTCTGAAGCTGTTGCGACCTTAATGAAACGGTGATCTTTGGAGTACCGGTTCCAGTTCCGCCTGCCTTATCTTTTTGCCTCAATCTATTGTAGTTTACCTTCTGACATTCTCTATGGATACGGACTGTCCTACTGGTTGACCGTCTCATTATAAGTAACTCTGTCATTTGTGTGTCGCCAACTACCTTATTGTATTCAATGAGTTTATCTATTCCCTTTTTGACAGTTATGAGGTCCTCATATTGAGAATCCGGACGTTTACATACAACACAGCAAAGCTCGTGTGGTCGTATGTTATCCTCGTCACCGTCCGTGCGCTCCATGTCATCATCAGGCTGCAAGAAAGAAAATGTTTTTTATAACATGATCAATTAGGCGATGTTGCATATATTACATGCATATGAGTATATGACACATAGTGGTAAGCCGATATTAATATGATTTCCAAAAAGACATTTTAGAACACTACTCCCTGTCAATTTGTCAAGTTACTTCTTATGAAGATGATTTCCACATAGTTCCTCAAGGTCAAATATTATGAAGCATAGCAATTTCATCAGCTCACAATATGGTCTAGCATGGAAAAGGTTTTCGCCTAGTTGAACACCGGTAGGCTATATTAATTACGTATCACTTTCATTCATGGTGTAATATAATACAGTCATGTTCGACATGACTGCAAAATGGATCAATGATGGAAGGATTTCTACATGACTTAAATGAAGACTTAGAAGCATGATACGTGAATTGTTGTCTATAAATGTCTTAAGTACATGTATGGGAATATGTATTCGGTCGTTTAAGAAACAATTATACAGTACTTGTAGAGAATTGATCCTTTGTGTCAATGTAAAAAAGAATGTTGGTTTTGAGATCCGTGTATCAAAAATATTCGAAAAAATGATTGACATAATCGAAAATTCTTACCTCCATAACGCTTTTCAGCATGATTGGCGTAAAGCTAAAACGCTTCTCCTGAATGCCTAACATGTGTCGACGAATCCATGATTTTTGAATTCTGCGGATGATCAGCTTTCAGGAAATGTATAATACATCATACCTGAGTGAAGATATCACATTTCTAAAAAAATGAGTAATAAGATGTACTTATTGAACACCCTGTACCTCTGAATACCAAACCTATGTCGGCGAATCCATGATTTTTGAATTCCATGGATGACTAGCTTTCAGGAGATATATATCACATCATATTTGAATGAAGATATCACATTTCTAAAAAAATGAGCAAAAAACATGTATTGATGGAACACCCTGTAGCCTTACAAAAATTCCCCAAAACCTCCATCGTGAGGATTTTACTATGTTAATCTAGAGAAAATTCCGATTCTAATGGTACCAAACACAGCTTGATGTTCTTTTATTCTAGGTTCAACCCTAATTCGCTTAGACTAGAATGACTATGTTAAAAAATGGCAGTAGTCTTAGATGACAGTGATAAGTTTGAACTAGATGAAACCAATACCGACCTAACCCCAAAAATCGAAAGTTTAGTCAATCGTGAAATTACTGACCTTGTGAAATCAGGAGTCATTAATAAGCATTTTGCCAACAGCCTTAAAGTACGGGGCTCCAATATTCCTCGTTTATATGGACTACCTAAAGTTCATAAAGATACTATTCCTTTATATCCTCATATTAAGTATGACTAATTCGCCTACCCATAAACTAGCTCAATGGTTAGTCACCATTCTTAATCCTGTTCGCCAAGCAGTGTCTCAGAATACTGTGAAGGACACTTTTGATTTTGTTAACCGCATCAAAAATTTTCAAGATAAGACTATGTTCTTTTGACATCACTTCTCTTTTTACTAATGTTCCGCTTATTGAAACATTAAGTATTATTGATGAAATTCAAATCCGCTATGACGTTCAACTACCCCTTAGATCAGATACTCTGAAATCTTTGATTCTCCTGTGTACTAAAAACATCCAATTCATGTTTGATAAGAAATTATATTTCCAAAAAGATGGTGTAGCGATGGGTAGCCCTCTCGGCCCGATTCTTGCTAATATTTTTATTTATAGGATATCTGGAACTTCATCTTTTAACTGACAATACTACTATCAAGCCTCTACAGTACTTACGTTACGTAGATGACACGTTTGTTATATTTGATTCTAGAGATGATGTTCCACGATTTGCCTCTAAATTAAATACTCTACACAGAAACGTGAAATTCACAGTTGAGATAGAAAACTCTAATTCTCTTCCTTTTCTTGATGTTCTCATCAGTAAAAATCCTAATGGTAGCGTATCCACTTCCGTTTATAGAAAAAAGACTTGGTCTGGTTTATATTTGAATTTTTTTAGTTTTGTTCCGATGAGTTATAAGAGGAACCTGGTGAAGAACCTATATCAACGATCACATAGACTTTGCACTCCAGACAAGCTCGAAGATGAAAGATGCTTGCTGCTCAACACGTTATTGTCAAATAGCTACCCAGCTTCTTTCATTCAGAAGCACAGCAGCATCCATCCACAACGTGAGACAGTGTTTGGCCCGGAGAAGAAGATGGCTTACCTGACGATCCCGTTCCAAGGCGACAAGCTCTTCAGTGATGTGAAGGCCCGAGAGTGACCAAGCTCGCTTTTCCTGCTGTGGAGCCAAGGATCCTCTGCACCACCCAAAGCCTGCCAGTGCGCTCTCTCAAGGACCCCTTGCCACTCGAATGTGTGTCCGATGTTGTTTACCAATTTCAATGCAACTGCGAAAGCAGTTACATCGGACGCACGGAACGGTGGCTGGGGACCTGGATGAGAGAGCATCTGCCAGCCTGGTTGATGGACGGTCGCAGCAGACGACCTCGCAGTAGCGCTGAACCAGCAAGTGCGGTGACCAAGCACGCTTGTGAGTGTCGCTTGTTTGATGTGGCGAACCAAAGAATTGCGTTCTTCAACGTCATAGCTCGGACAAGACGACCTCCATTGTTACCCTATCTGGAAGCGGTGTACATTACGTCACTCAAGCCTGTATTGTCCATCCAAAAAGAAATGACTATCACGCTTGCCCTTCCATGGCGTTAAGCAACTCACTCATCATCATTCATTCATTTGTGTATAAATACCATTTTCTCATTTTTGTATGTTTCCCTACCGACTGTAGCCACCCGATGAGAGTCGGCGAAAGGCCTCGTGGCAATAGAAACGATCATCAGAATGCTGATTTTACTTATGGTTTGTTAAACCTATGCTCAGTGATACATTGTTGACGTTTTTTCTGGAGTGCCTGAATTGACAAAAGCTGAGTTTGCTCCATTATGAACGACTGAGAGCCCACAGACTATGATCAAATGATAGCAATCTGAAGATCTCATTAGATCTACTTGCATCGAGATTTTGAAAAACAAATTTCCAAGAAAATTGGTTGAGAAACATTTTGTAAATCGTCATGTAACAGAATCTGATGTCAATGACCAGATCTACATAAAAGTGCCATTCTAAATGAGATCCAAAAAAGAAAGCTTCTGAAACTTAGAGATCAAAATGGATTCTGACTACGTCCTTTAAATTGTACAGCCTTCTTAACATTTGAAATGAAAAGGAAGTGTCATCTGAAGAATGTTATTTACAAGATGGAATGCAACGTCTGTAATAGAGTCTATATCGGAGAAACAAGTAGAACAGTCAAATAAAGAATTTACGAACATATAGTACAATTAGAATCATTGGCATATATACACATGGCTCAAAGTCATCAACTTTTCAATTTCAAATGGACCATCCTTAATACGTTGTAAAGAACAGAGGATCCCGAAAGTCATCTGATGCCTTGTTTATAAAAGACTTAGCAACATAATGACTTATCAACGGATGTAAGGGCTTTGACCTTCCAAATGTTCTTTCCTGACTTTCTGTTTTTTCCAACTCTTCTATTTAATTTTTTTACTTGTCAATGTTTTTACGATGTTCCATGTTGTAGCACAGCTATACGATTTTTTAGCAAGTCTCACTCTGATGCTTGAAATTTCAATAATACCATTGTAATCTAGTCATCAAAACATCCTTGACAAAGCAAGAATCGAAAATTTGGGTAAATTATTTGTGTTTTACTTTATCTTATTGCGAAAGAAATGACTCCTAAGCCGAATATTTGATAGATAGCCGGCAAATATTTGCAAAACAACGTACACGTACATTGTACTGTAGCCTACATGTATCGTCCAAAACCCTAATGATTTTGCCGCATGATTTACCGGCAAGTTTGACCGGAAAAATCGGGAGTTGGACACTGTGATAGACACGGATTCTCAATTAGCTTGAATTCAAACATGCAACTACGAGTCAAAATTAGGTTGTGGTGCAAATCATTGATGATTGACGATCCGTTTTGCATTTTAGTATTAGCATATTTTGAAATGACACCTCGTGTATCTTGTAATCGGTTGTTCGGAAGCTAGCATCCCCAATGCACTATAATTTTGCTACTTACAAAGTGAGCCTTTCGTTCTGAATAAAGCGTCAGAGCTTTAAAGTGGTTTTCACAAAAGTATCTAACATAATTCCTTAATTCTAAATTTCTTGAATGATTCGTTGGACGCGTACAAGGCAAAAAGTAAATTGACCGCGGTGAAAGAGGCATGTGAAATGAAAACAGATCAGTGGGATCACAATTTAAAAACATTAGAAATTATTTACAGAAATTTATTTAAGATCAACTAAAGCGAACAGCTGCTGTTTTTCTTGTCATCATTTTGATTTTGGTGATTTTGTTATCACCAACCAAATATTCATGCAAAATATACCTACAATATCTCCATGTCAACGGAGACGTAGACTACATAAATCATTGATTACGGAAACATATCACTTCAGAAAATTCATTTCGTTTCAGCTAATCGGAGACGAGATCAACAAAATCAAAGATCCTAATCGCCCGAAGGCCGAAGTACCAGCGCACATGCTGATACCTCCAGTCACACCCATCGAACAGTACATCAAAGTTGGGCCATCACCGAAGCCAATCCCCGGAAAAACAAGTCAGGAGGTTGGATGGAGATCGTCTCGACCAGAATTGTCGCTAGAGAAATATGGCGGTTACGCTAAGCCGAAAGGAAGCATTCTTAAGCGATTAAACTGGCCTGCGGAGGCGGCAATATGACTCTGTTTTCAGACTGTGATGTTTCTGTATCAGCACTCAAGTGCTCTTAGAAAGGAAAGAAAATATGTCTCCTGTGATAAATTTGTGTGAATGACAGAGCTCTTAATATCTGCACTGGAAGTTAACTTGAATTTGCATTTTGTTATCTCTTTATCTGATTGACCTTTTATGCCAAGTCTTTCAATAACCACATTTTATATTGAAGTGATCATGCTTTAACTTGTTTGTTCAATTTTTCTCATGTAAAATGATTTCTTGACTGTATGTGTTTGTTATGTGAATAACGCCTGAAATTACTCTATTTTCATACCCACCCACGGCATCAATTATTAGAGTCGCACACAAGTTCAAATACATGAATATTTTTGCACACTTAATTTTGCATTAATGAGCCATGTGCTCGCATCAGCATTGAAATGCTTCATTGAGTTATCGCAGCATCAATAATAATAAAAGAAGTGAATATTACAATGTGAAATCAGATCCTTCCTGATAGCTAGTCGAAGTATATAGATCCTGGCGCGCACCGTCAATTAGCAGTGCATTTTTATCGTCGAGGAATGACGATTTTCTCATTTTACTTATTTTGACGCGAACTTTATGACATCTTCCAATGCTTTTAGAAATTGTTCGGAGAAATTTTCATGGACAGCATACCCATATCGTTCAAACTGAAGTAACATTATTTCGTTAACGAACCAACTAACCTGTCATTTTGGCAGAAACCTCAATTGTCGTGGAATGATGCAAATGAAACACCTAAATTTTGTCATGTCATTCAAATGAAAAAGTCTCTCTATAAGACTTATTCCATGAGTGAAGACAATGAATGTTGCCCCATAGCACTTCTTTACAACTGCGCATTGCCGATTATTCATCAGATACTCTTGAAGAAACTGAAGATTTTGATTTTTCATGGAATGACGAAAATAACGTTTTGGGTTTCCTATAATAAACTTTATTTTTGTCACGATATCGTTAGACCATGAGCACATTGAAGTGATTGCAGGACAACTGATGTCATTAGGGTATTTTTCACATTAATATACAGCATCTGTATTCTAAAAGGCTGTAAGCTTTCGTTTGTAGGCCAACAAAACATTCATAAACATCAAAATTATGTCATTTCACTCATCTGAAAAATTCTGCTCTCTATGAAACTTCTCCTACTACAGTAAATGATGCACTAGAGCCATTCTTTACAACCACATGCTGTTGATTATATCTCAGGCACTTTAACTTTTGAAGAAATTTACGATTTTTAATTGTCGTGGTGCTTGTCTCTCTGTCTAGTTCTGCATAAGGCTGCCTAGATCTGACAGGGTGTATTGGCTATCAAGTACTTTTCAACACCTTCGCGAGGGGACTTTTGAAACATTTCCTTCAAAACATCTCTGAAGTGTATTGAAATTTAACTCCTTGAAATAGACCTATTTGTTTTAGTAGGTCTACATGTATTCATCAAACCCAATCCATAAACTGTAAATCCGTACAAAGTGTTGTTAATACTTTATGATGTCACTATTAACATAAAATTGCAGTCAAAAGTATGCATAATATCCAGCACGTACAGCGGAGTGTCACTCTGAGCTAAACTGACAGCAGCTCCATGACTGTCCGATGTTGAAAATAATTTGTATAATGATTTTCTCTTGCTGAAAGTCGAATGTATTCACAAAATTGTCTGTACCAAATTCCACTGAATCCGTTGATGGTCACAAGGCTTGCACAATTTTCAGTCCATCAATGATTTCCGAGGAGATAACGTTGAAAAGGTACAAAATTAGATTGAGTCATCTAGAGCCGAGAAAGAACTATGCCTCACCAAGTCTTGAAGACCTGACACAGAAGCCATAGACCGCGCGGAACAATCATAGCGCCCAGGATATCTAGGATAAACAAGTACATAGCACTACGAAACAATAGGCCTACTTGTGATAGCAATGTAAACCTACTCGTGACAGGCACGAAAGACGTGTTGAATTTGGCGGAGCCATTATTTATTACAGCGAGATTTTATTCGAAACAACTTCTGCTTTGTCATTTTCAGCCTCCTGATCATGAATCTGGGCTCAGATTCCACAAATTCGCATTCGTGTTTGATAAATTCAAGTTTACAGATGAAAGTGGTTCCATTGTGAAAGTGGAACCATACTTCTTAGTTTCGCTGAAAGGTGCAGTTAATCACTTTTATTTTGTTATTACCTGATCCAATTTGTTGAGCTGATCAAAATACATGTACATGGTTAATTTTTCACAACAATGCAATTAAAAACGGTATAGTATCTAAGGATAGACCAGGTACACGGGCACCGGCACGGTTCGGGAGCAAGCACGGCACGATCCGGTTAGAAATTCAAACAACTAGAGAGATAATTCAGATGATGTTCTTCATGAACACGCTTCATATGAATTTTGAGGCTTTCCTCGAGATTTATTCTGTGACACAGAAGAGCAATCAAACGACTCACTGAAATACAGACCGTTTCAAAAGTAATTGCACAAAAAAGAGGCCATTTTCAAATGAAATTTTCGTGTTGAAGTCCTGGATCAATTTTGATAAACGATATACAGTCTCCTACCAAGCTGTTATGACAGTCTCCTGCCAAGCTGTTGGGAATTGTATAAATACTCATTGACATAATTGATGAAACAAACTATCATTGGCTTGAATTGAAGTTTGTTTCATTTTTTCTCAGGTATGATGCAATATCTCGCCTTCTATGTACTACCATTCAACACATTTTAGCTGCAAAGAGGAATAGATTTGTGTCAGTCCCAAAGCTAGTCGTACACTGGAAGAGTGTCTCAAATATAGACTGTAGCGTTCGAACGGCTTACCGAAGATTGCGAGAAGCTGGAATTCAATCGCGACGACCAGCTGTCCTAATTCCATTGATTTTTGAGCACCGCAGAAGACGAGTTGCCTGGTGTGATGCCCATCGCTCATGGAATGACCATCACTGACAGAAAGTCTTGTGGACCGATGAATCGAGATTCACTCTGGATTTCAATGACGGTCGTGTCAGAGTGCATCGTCTTCCAGGTGAACGCTTTGCCTCATGCTGTATTAAAAAACACGACAGATATGGTGTTGGAAGTGTTATGCTGTGTGGTGGCATTTGGCATGGCGGACGAACGACAGCAGTCATCATCAAAGGCACGTTGACTAGAGAGAGCCCAAGTAGCACAGCCCAGTCGGCCCCAACATGGGAAGATACCGTTTTGCCCAATGGCCCCGTGGGCTACCCGAATGGTAGCAGGTGCCGGCCACCATCAGGAAATGGCCGTTTTAGTCTAGTTAATCCCACGTAAGCCCACATGCACCGGCGTGTAAACGACGTTGGCCCAGCAAAAAATAGCCCAATGTTGCCACAAAATACCCGTCGTCAGCGCGCATG
>CAJQUW010002822.1:0-254814 GCA_907163375.1 Prostheceraeus crozeri
GTAGGAGTACTTTTGTAACAACCAGAGATGAGTCTAGCAGTTTTGTTTTGCTCACATTCAAGAGATTCCATGTTGCTCTTACTGATACAGGGGAGCCAGCAAGCCGCGCCATACTCAATGACTGACTTGATAAGTCCAATGTAGACTTCGAAGGTCTTCGTTATGCCTACCCCATTTTGGAATGTGACACTGCTTGTAGGGCTCTCAATCTCTTTTATATGGTCCTTTTAACATATTTGACATGATTGTTGAATGACAGATTCCAACCGTATGTGATTCCGAGAAATTTGGAGGTCATTTTTCTTTATTTTTGTGTTGTTGAGGTAAAGATCTCCCTCCCACTTCGCCTCTTTGGTCCAATTTTAGAAAAGTATGTATTCCGTTTTGCTTGGGTTGATTAGCATTCTCCATTTCTTTGACCAGTTCTCGATTTTCTTGAGGGCATGCTGCATTATTTGATTGCATTTCTGAGGGGTATCTCCTTGGACCCAAACAGCAAGATCGTCTGCGAACAGGCTACTTTGGACTTCTGGTCCCAAGTCATTCACTATGTCGTCAATGAAGATAGTGAAGAGAATTGGACTTAGCACACCTCCTTGCGGAACTCCTTCTTTGAAAGTTCTGTATCTACTGTGGCTGCCGTCCATGATTACTCGGGACTGTCTTCCACTTAAGCAAGCGAATATCCACTTGGTCATGCACATAGGGATGCGTTTTTCTATCAGTTTGTGGATTAGGCCTTGTTTCCAGACTTAATCGAAAGCTTTTGAGAAATCTATCATCACCATGAGGGTTCTTTTACTGCTTCTGTTGTTTGATCTAGTGTTAAGTGCATCAACGACTCGTTGCTGTATTCTTACCAGTTGATCGTCAGTGCTTCTATGTTTCCCTCGATTTCTCCTCGATGATTCGGTTGAGTCTGTTTAGCAACATTCTTTCCATCATCTTGCATACACAACTTGTCAAGCTAATCGGGCTGCATGATTCTGGCTTTTGTTCAGGCCTACCAGTTTTTAAAATTGGGACAATGCTTGCTTTAAGCCAGTCGGTAGGAAGGTGTTTAACATCCCATGAGAGATTGATTATTTTCAAGAGCTCTTCCTTTCCCTCTTCTGATAGTTGATGTAACATATTGTTAGAAATACAGTCCTCTCCAGGCGATTTGTTCATTCGTAAATTTTTGATCGCATGGTTCACTTCTTGTCTGGTGAATAGCTGCATTCTTTGGTTTTGTGGTTTGTGCAATAATTGCAAGATTTTTTCATCTCCTTCATGTTATTCTTCTTTACAGATTTTACCCATACTTTATCATTTATCTCAAGAGAGCTATCTTCAGCATATTGTTGAATAAGTGTGTCGCACTTCCCTTTGTCATCGTAGATCACTTTTCTCCCTTTCACCATCGCAGGTTTCTTTTTGTTGGCAGTTTTACCACTCATCGCCTTGACAACACCCCAGACTTTCTTTGGGTTAGACGTTGGGCTATTATTTTTCAGCAGATTTTTCCAGCATCTCTCCTCTATTTTTTCAAAAATATATTCCAGAAATATTCTCAAATTTTTCCTCTATTTCTGGGATCTGCTTCCGCTTCTTTCCTCGCTTGATTTCGCTTCTGCGTCGCCTTTTCACATTCCTCAGACCACCAAATTTTTCCAAGTCTTTTGCCTTTCTTGGGAATGCAATTATTGGCTGCTTCTAAAACCAAATGTTTGAATTTATTGTATCTAGTCTTGATATTAGTTGAGACTTCTCCGCTTCGTTTTAAATCCTCAGTTATTTCTGTCTGGTACTTGTGCCAGTCAGCTTTGCCGTAGTTCCATTTGCTATGTTGATGAACGATGACTTCTTTTCTTTTCTCGGAAGATGGTCTCTTGATAGTTATGACAATTGGGAGGTGATCGGATCCGATGTCGTGAGTGATTTCCCATTTGCATTTTCTCTTGATATTGTATTTACATAGAGTGATGTCTGGTGTACTCTTTGTGCCATGAGCCTTGCTAAGAAGGGTTGCCTTTCCATTGTTGAGTACACTGCATCTCTGTATCTTAGCTTGGTCGCTTGTGTCTTTGCCGATAGCATCTTCATTCTTCCTTGGATCCCAGTCTTCAGCATGAGCGTCAAAGTCTCCTGCTATGATGTCTGCAACTTTCCACGGCAATTTGTTCGCCTTGAAATTTTGATGCCTTGCATCATTGACAGAATTATTGATAGGGGGGATGTAAACAGTAGTAATTGTTAGTTTGTGTTGGCTCTTCTCGATCGTGATGGTATCGGTTTCCGCTGTGTTATCGCAGCTGCCACACATCTTATATCAGGATGTGAATTGCTGATGATAAAAGCAATGCCTCCGCCTCTTTGGAGATTATCTTCGACCGCACTTCCTTTTCTGTCAATGTTTCTTTCCTTCCTGATAATATTATATCCGGCTGTGTCTATTACTTTACTTTTTGACAGCTTGGTTTCTTGTATGACGGCAATGTCAATCTTGTTTCCTTTCATGATTTTTGTAAGTTCGTCTTTCTTGGTGCAGATGCCGTCAATGTTTAGTTGTAGCATTTTGATGACTGCATCTTCTTTCCTTTTCTTGAATCTCTCATCCCGCTTCTTATTCTTATTTCTGTTTAGTTCAGTTTTCCTCAACTTGCTTCTCTTTCTTTTTTTCTCCTCTCTAGGGTGGGATGATTAATTTCACAACAGGATTCGCAGTACCATCCCTCTTTTCCTTTTTTCTTTATCAGTTCATTATTCATTCCAGTACAGATCTGATGTCTCCACTGCTTGCATTTTTGACACTGGATTGAGTATTTGGTCCTGCTGTATCACACTCCTTTTCCTCATTTGCCACACGGGTACTTGGTCATAGCTGTTCTTTCCTTGTTGTCAATTTTCTCGGTATATTTCGGCTTAAAAGGGAATAATTTCGACTGTCTTTTTCTGAGAATCATTCGAAAGTTAGGGGTGTTCGGGGAAATTCCACCATGTTTCAGTTTTCTTGAGGGTTTGGCCAGTTGAGTTTCCATTTCGGGCTTATGAATGCCCCTGTGCACGTGCACCTTTGAGAGTGCGGACGCGGAAAGTCATTGCACATTTTGACTTCTATCATTAGTCTTTGGTTGCTGGCAGGTTATCGGGATCGCCGCTTTATGCTGCCAGGTAAGCATGTCATGCAGAAAGCATCAATCCACCAACTTAGGGCCTGCATGGTTGGGCTGGGTTAAGGCTATGGTTGCCATCCGCCTCCGTTCGCTAGGTGAGTATACGGGCTTCAATCAGGACGCGTCACCCTGCGCCATTGAGTCCATCAGCTTGGAAGCTCCACCTTGGACTTGGGGATCAGTTATAGAGTGGTCACCGCTACCGAGAGGGGTTGTAAGAAACACAAATAGATAAATAGGAAAGAAATGAAGAGGAAGAAGAAAGGGGAAGATGGGATAGGCGTTGTGTCGGTCTAACGAGTTCAACCACCTTGACAGGTCTTGTTTTTAGTCCTGCTGGATGTCCAGTCACCCTCCTCACAGGCTGAAGCCATGTGGGGGAGCCGGTTTAGTCGCTGACCACCCGACCATGAACAGGTAGTGCTGCATACATGTCACCAGTAGCAGCAAGACTGAGCTTAAAAGTAGGTGATTGTGAATAAACTCCGCGGCGTTTATTGGAGGAAATCCTTGTTAGCAGAAATGCTCTTGAAGGGATTGCATTTCAGTTTTGGCAAGTAATTAATGTCATTGGGATATAATTAGGTTAAAAGGTGAATGTCTTACGTAATATAGATACAAATCAATAAATTCAATGTACAATGGACTGAACATGAATGGATCAATACAGCTAGTGAAACCATAAACTACTAGTAGCAGCCTAAAAGTGCAGAAATACCAGCAGGAAGAGAGTTTAGACACATTAACTTGCTAATGGCCTAACGCTAATCACATTAGCACCCAAACACAACTGAACTTCAATTTTAAAAAAGACGATAATTATAGAACGACCCATCGAATTTCACTTGTTTGTTGAGTTTAGGACTCAATTTTTTAATGTAAAAAGCTTCTTTGATATTTAGGGCAAATCCATCACTATCTGATGCCAGGATTTTGAAATTTTCAGGGTTACATCTGCAACTACAATTCAGTCGTTGATTAAAGATCGCCGAGATTTTGGACTTATGCTCCTTAACTCTAATGTTTAGGTGTCTGAGAGTTTTACCAATGTAGGTAAAGCAAGGGTCAACCTCACATGTGAAACAATATACAACACCTGATTTCAACATTAAAGGAGTTCTGTCCTTGTTCGAAAAGTAGCTTTTCAACTTTGTGCAAGTGAACACCCACCTAACTTTGCTGTCAGGATCAATCCGATTAAAAATGCTCTGAAGTCTCTTCTTAAAGAACAGAGACTGCTGTCCAAAAAAAGGAATTTTAACAACATGGCTGTATGATTGATCAGACTTGACAGAAGGATTAGAAAATTTTTTATCTAGGTATTTTTTGGTATCCAAGATAAATGAAGACGGGTAGCCATTGGCTTTGAAAATGTGACTCAGTTTATCAATTTCATTGTGGAAATTAAGCCAGGAATTACAAACTACATAAGCTCGGTTGATCAAGGTTAGTAACAGGCCTCGTTTCCATTGTAAGGGGCAGCAGGCAGCGTAATTCAACACCAGATTCGTGTACGTGGGTTTACGGTAGACAGTGGTGTTCACAACATTGCTTTCGATGTCTAAGTTTATATCCAAAAATGTAATGGACTTCATACCTATTTCTACAGTGAATTTGAGATTATCATGCCACGAGTTGATATAATCCAAGAAAGTCGAATGATCATCATCCTCAAACATCACAAGAATGTCGTCCACGTACCTAACATAAAACTTTACGTTCCGACAACTCTGCTTCAAGTATTTTCTCTCAAGTGAACCCACGAAGAGGTTACTTAAGGTTGGGGCTAACGGACTGCCCATCGCCAGACCATCACGCTGAACATATAAAGTATCATTGAAGCTGAAAATGCCACCAGTAGCAAATTTGAGAAGATTCCTAAACACATCTTGACTAAACGGCGGTTTAAGACCATCACCATTGTAGACCTTCTCACAAGCGATGTTGATCGTTTCATCCAGAGGGACATTCGTGAACAAGCTCTCAATATCAAAGCTAACTAACTTGGAGTCAGGCGAGAATTGATATTTCGAGATAGCATCAATCAGCTGACTATTACTTTGGACTGAAAACTCAGTATCAATAATAGGTGTAATGAACTGATTAAGATATTTCGCTAAGTTATACTCAGAGGTACCGTGACTGGCGACAATAGGTCGCAGAGGAGTACCCTGTTTATGTACTTTAGAAGTGCCGTAAAGTTTGCCACAATTGGAGCCTATTGGATTGATAAAATCGAGCGTTTTACAGTCCACATGCGGTTTGACATGTTTGTTCAAGTAACACTTCAACTTATTCTGCTGCTTAACAATGGGATGATGTAGCAACATCTCATCATCTAGAAATGTCACTTTGGCAAATTTGTCCGAGTCAATGATAGCATTGAGCTTGGTGTAATAATCATCAGTATTTAACACTGCGATACCACTACCTTTGTCAAGCGGCACGAGTTTTATGCTGTCATTGTTACGTAAGTTTTCATCAGATCCAACTTGTGTTTCGCATCAGGGGCCTTAGTAAAATTCACCAACCTTTTTTGGTAGGTGTGCAAAGCGGTTTTTATGTCGTTCACCTGATTGACATTTATGCCATTTCTACGGAAATAGACCAGTTTCTCGAGTTGGCATTGTAGGTTAAGTGACTCATTCCGTCCCGGCACTGTGGGATGCTTCAGACCTGTACCAAGTAACTCAAGCTGATCATCAGACAACTGCAAGTCACTTAAGTTCTTGACCGTGTCTACAGGAGTGGCTAACTTACTTTGCAACCATAATTTCCGGAACTTAATTTTGTGAATCTCATTGATCCGCTTAGAGTTTTTGAGGTTTTCTCTAACAAAGAACTTGGAGAACAACAACTTATCGACCACATTAAGATATCTACAGATATCCTCCCTCACTTTAGATCTTTTTTTCCTCAATTGTTTCAACTTAGACCTGTGTTGCTTATTATTAAGCAACACAATAATATGTTTTTTATTATAAATTATTTCACTCGGACCGTGGTATGCATGTTGTCTATAAGTGCTCTATTTGGAGACGCGTTCTTGTTGGTTCAGTTCATTCACTCGGATCGTCATATAATGTGCATGAATATGTAGCATGCTCGGGTGGATTGTTGACGAAGTTTGTTGCATGGAACAATTTGACAAAGCGATATACCTACTTATTTAGCAATTGAAAGTAGAATGAAGCATCCTGATTATATGACTTAGGTATATGTTTTGCAAAACGTGTTCCGTAAAGTGGCCTGGTTGATTCCTGGGTTTAAATCTATATTAAGACTTGACCAATAGTGAATTACAACTTCAGAAAGGCAAACTTTTATTATTTCCGAATGTCGATTTTGGAGTTTCTGAGCCACAACAATGAAAGCCGAATGTCCTGGTACTTTTAGTGTTTTTTTTGACAAATAAAGAATTATTATTATTATTCCATTCTCGATTACAACCCCTGAGCTAGATCGAGCGGAAGATAGTTTTATCGTTTTCGTGCTGAGACCCCCTATCTTTCTCTCCAATGGCTTTGACAGTTTAGTTTGATCAATTTCAAATGCAATGACAATTTCAATGATACTGAACATTTTCATAGTCGCTCACGTTTTCATCAGACATTTACTAAAAAAGCAGGCACGAAAACGTGAGGTTCTTAGATGTCCAAAGTCAATAAAGGATTTAATGAGACAAATTTCGAAAGCAATACAGCAAAATGAACTACTTGCTTCGTATCAGCCGAAAAAATCACACGGCTTGATAAACAACAGAACGACAGAGAAATAGAGAGAGAAGAAGATGGAGAATTTTATAACGGAATGATGATAATCAAAGCTTCATGGTCATCATGCTTGAATAAGTGATTTAATTAGGATTATAGTTTGATTATACGGATTGGGATTTGTTGGGTTGTAATATAGACAGAAATGATAATGCATTGTAAAAAGGAAATGAGATATAACAAATAATCAACAGTGAAATATAAACGAATATATAGCTATTGTGATGATAAGAATGCAAATGTTGCAAACATTTGATCACCGGTACTGGAGAAAATTCAGTGCTGTAAAACTCAGAGTCAATGGATAGTGCTGCCTATATTAAATTCACAGTTGTGTAATGTAGTTCCAGTAATATCAAATGCGTTCTGAAATGAAAAGGTTGCGATCATTTCTAGATTGGTCATACTGGCGAACAGCCACTAACCGCTGTCGCTGAAAGTTTAATAACCCTAATCTTCTCATGTTACATGTCAGTGCTCATATCATAGATTGCAGGCATGATCAAGATCTAAAGTCTGAAGCTGCGCTTATAAATCATTTGTGCCATAGAAATCATAGAATAGAAAGGGAGTCAAAGGAAAAATATCTCGTTTTGAAATTCAAACCTTACCGGAAAGTGCAACTGAACTCTTTCATGTTTAGACCTGCATTGTTCGTATGTACATCAGTTGTCATGGCAATTACATGTAATCAGGGAATAAATAAAAACTTGGTCTTGATTGTGACAGCCGATATTATTTTGAACAGTAGAGTGGCAGGACTCGAGCCAGTGTTGCCAACAGCTGCGTAAAATACGCAGTGCGTATTTTTCTTACGATTTGCGTAAAAATGGTGCGTATTTTTCCTTCTACGTATTTTTCTGACGATACACATTTTTAAAAATAAAATCGCAATATTATTACAAACTGATTGTATTTTAATATGGAAATTGTGGCCCTGGCAAATGTGTTTTTGTCACAATGCCAATCATGTCGCTTTCATAATCAGGTTTTTATGAACCATGAGTAACTGAAAGTTTTAGTTTTGTTTAATAGCTACAAATACATTTATAGATTGTTCACCAAAAAGTACTATGCATCTGGTATAATATGTGCTCGCGAAGGAGATAAAAGAATTTACACTACTCTGGCATTGTTATTATTTCGATTTATACATGTAATGTATCAAGTTTACCAAAAGCGGAGCAAAAGTTGTAAATTCTCTCGATGAATTTATTGGCCTAATAAGCGATAAGTTATGATACAAACTGATACACCCGATTGCCTCTCCGGAACACTCCGATAGAAAAAGTAGACTGGATTGTTGCTAGTATTCTGACTAATTTTCTTCCACGAATCAAATCTTATTTACCAAATAGCGAATCTTTAATAAATTCAATTGATGACTTAGAAATCCCTAACAAAAACAACCTTGTCTTTTTGTCATTAGATGTCGTGAAACTTTATCCCAGCATTCCTCTCGATTTAGGAATACAGTACTGCAGAGATGCAGACCCCTATCATTTTGATAGGACTGCGACTCCGACTCCGGGTGGCCAACATATAAAGCCTAGCTTTTTGAAAAATTAACTGGTAACCTACATCATAGATCATTATAGACTTACCTGAGCCTATTTTTAGTGATCATTGATGTATCAATTATCAATCATTTTCGATGAAGGTTTATCAAATGTCGCTTTCAGTTGGATGCATACGACTCGGCTCCTCCCATCTTCTTGATGTGTGCTTCACACGGTTTTTCTCCAGTCTCTACCAGGCTCGAAAAACCGCATCCTTCTCCACAAAATGTGAGTACACTTTCGATTTTGGTATCCGCTTTGGAGGAGAAATCACACACGATTAATGTGAGGGTTAGAGGTAATGTTTTCAAACAAACTAGTATTTCATTTTTGTCTCTGATGTGACCTTTGGTGCGCAGGTGTGATTGAGGCTAGGAAAGCTTGTCTTCATTACTAAATCACCGAGTTCTGAAGCAGATTTAATTGTTCTGAATGATCTCTCGTAATAGGAAAGACAATCCTTTTTTCACTATCACGGTTCTTTCCCCCAACCATTGCAAGCTTTTGCCTGCAGAAGTGTCTCTGTACTTTTGTTTGACGGAGAAAGTTGACATCAAGGCAGTGACAGCTATGCACGAGGATAAATGATTTGTTTGTACTATATTCCGGGTCTATTTGTAGGCCGGAGTCCGGAGTCCTATCATTTGATAGGACTCCGGGACTCCGACTCCGCATCCCTGCAGTACTGCTTGGAGAGTCTAAAAGAATGTTGGAGTGATATTGACTGTTTCGGCATCACAATGGATAATATAGAAAAAATGTTGAAATTCATCTGTTACAACTACGAAATTAAATGCGAGGATGAAATTCATAAGCAAATAGGTGGAGGTCACATGGGTGCTCTTTTTGCACCAGCGTTCGCGGTTAGTTTTATGAGCCATATAGAAACTAATGTTTTGAATCTAAACTTTTCTCCATTAATATTCCAGTGATACATAGATGATATCATCTTTGGTCCCATAGAATTTCACGAAATTTTATTTGAATACGTGTTGGAGACCTTTAATTCTATTAATCAAAACATAAAATTTACTATATAAGTTCATCAGCCTGAGGAATGGCTGATGAAAATGGTAGACCAACGAATCAAATACTGTTGGTACCATAAGTCTGGTCATTCCAACATCACTCTCAGAAAGGATTCCTTCGTTCCAACGCATGTTGAGACTAACTTCATTAGAAATAGGATATCTAGTTTAGAAAAGCGCTGTATATGATAGTAAAAGAATACGGCTACAAAGAGAGTGACTGTAAGCGAAAAAAGAAAAACAAGAAAAATAAAAGCAAAAATAATAGTACTTATAAGAGTACATTTAAAGTGTCATACATTAGCGACAAATTCAATAAGTTAACAAGGCCATTAAAAAGTATGATTTATCCACTGAAATTGATAACGATTATGGCAACCAGTCAGCTAAGTATCTTTAATAAAAAAACATCAAAATAATTGTGACTGTGACATTTGTTCGCAATTAATCAAATGCTCCTGTAATGATAAGTTCGTATTTTTATAAGTGCACATGCCAACATTGCAACGAATTTTATATTGGTAAAACCGCTCGCAAGTTTATAACGAGGCACATTGAGCACAAAAGAGTGATTAATAATAAATCAGTTAGTAGTGCCTTATATGAGCATAATAGAAATAAGCACAACGACATAGGCGATATCGAGGATTTTCAGGTCGGTTTCATTGTTAAACTCAATTACACTCCAGACACAACATTTACTGAATCAAAAGCAATCACACAGATTAAGCCCAAAATCAACAGAAAACATGAACTACCGCAATACAACCTGTCATCACACTTCAGTCACCTCACATTTGACGCACAACACACTTCTCAATATCACTCAACTCTAATAAACCTTCACACAGCCTGCCATTTAGCACTTAACATCGACCGAGCGAAGGCGCTGGCCGCCGAAGGTCCTGCCAGTTTGTATCATAATATCGTTTATTTGGCAAATAAATCTATCGAAAGAATTTATAACTTTTGGAAACATGACTAACATCTGGTCGACTACATTTAATGTAGCCTATCAATAGAGAGAGCTCTAAATTCCACAGTAAATATTGAATACTTGTGATGTGAATACATTTAACAAGTTACCGCCTGTCACTCAGATCAATTTGCTCTCAATTTTCATTGAATGAACTTTTATGTTCATATTTAGATTCAAACTATGTTTAGGAACAGTCGATCTTTTTTCGTGTTACTGTAAAATCATAAAAACTCGACTTATATCAGACAAGTTATAATGAAATGCATAAATTAGTTCCATATAATATATTTACCATCATGATTTGTTTGAATATCAATTGATTCTCGATGTCAAGTAATTTGCATAAAAATTATTGGCCTGCGTATTTATTTTGCATTTGCGCCGTTGACAACATTGACTCCAGCCTACAACCCCATGTTATTTAGCAGGGTTGGAACCGGTCGGGTTTTGGCGGCCGGTGTATTTAAAACCGACCGGTCGGAGGCCGGGGTCACCAAAACCGGCTGTCCAGTGGCTGGCTTATTAAAAACCGGCCGGTATGGATCAAAGTAAGTATATAAGGGAAGTATGGTATCAATTTAAACACTTTGGTATGGATGGGACCGTGTCTGGCTTTTCTATACCGTTTGTTTAAGGCTTTGATCGTCAGACATTGTTTGGTCAACTTATGCCGTTAGATATTTTTTCAATTTCCATATAGTATACTCGTACATGAAATGCATGAATGTTAGACCTACCGGTACTCCGCATGAGCGTGAGTTACCTATTACAGTACAAGATTATGCAATGCAATTATTTGCACTTTTATAACATGCTTCGTGCGATGAGCAATATTACGCGTAGGATAATGACTTATTTACTAAATTAATGAGTTGTAAAACTATGGTACTTTATAATTTATGATTATGTTAACAATATTTTCAAAGTCAATCAAGCACATGCAAATTGAAAGTATGTAATCAAAATAATGACCTTAACGGGCATTGTTATAATAATAACATTGTATATGCGTGATAGCGTGCATCTATATACTGCCTCCACCTAGAAATAACAAATTCTAAGTTCCAATATAATAAAGATTTCTCTAACGATAGAAGTTCTGAGATGAACAATTTGATCATTGTCAGAGTGTGCTGATGCTACGAACTGTTTTGTCTCCGATGTAAACTTCATTTAAAGTGATTCACTGAAGTCAGATTTACTTCATCACTTGTGAAGGAATTCCAGTGATTTGCGTCACCAATTGAGACACCGCTACAGTTTATATTCAGATCTTTTGAGTTTACATTGATGACTGCGAGCTGATGTATAAGAGTCTGGAACAATGAGCTCGCCAAAGTTGACATCAACATTTTCGCTTGTGTTCAACTTGTTTTCATTTCAATGAATGTCCCAAAGCCGAGCGGGAGTTGTTGTTGTATCTGTGGACATACAGCAACGTCAATCAAAATTTATTCTGGAAACTACATCACAGATAAAGAAGGGTTTGAACTACATGTAGAAGTTGACGGTAATCATTTTTGTAACTGTTTAAAAGTTCGCATTATTTATGTAAAAAGGCATACGTGTAGATACTCTCAAATTATGTTACATTTGCATGCTCTTAATGTTGTAATGATTAACTAAGCAATTTATTCTAGACTGAATGTCGTCAACG
Organism: Prostheceraeus crozeri; assembly: GCA_907163375.1. NCBI lineage: Eukaryota > Metazoa > Platyhelminthes > Polycladida > Euryleptidae > Prostheceraeus > Prostheceraeus crozeri. The sequence goes on from CAJQUW010002822.1 coordinate 12,152, forward strand.
GTCGACATTGGTCAAATCAAATTAACCTGCCAGCCAGTCTTCAAAAATTTGTGGCCGGGGCCGGCGGCCGGTTCCACCTCTGTTATCTGGAACACAGAATTAGATTGTTTAATCGTATCACTTTGCTAGAAGTGCAAACTGATTCAAAACGATGGCACACGCAGGAACTTATTAAGTGGGCAAAAAGAAATTTTTAATACCGTGCAGAGATAGGAAAATAGTCGTGCGTCGATTGCGGATTTCTCTGAATTCCTTCAAAATGTTCCGATCGCCACGATTCCTTCAGATTCGAAGAACTCATTGCGAAGAACATTGCGCAAAACTTTTCTCGATAATGTTGGGCCCTCCGATCATTATCAAAAAAGTTAGCAGGCGCATGAAAAAACGGTCACAAACTTCTCTGTAGAACTTGACATCGTCTGTGTCTCTTAGCTGTGTGAGCCGGTCGATAACAGTCACTGAAACTTCACACAATTTGGCGTGCTTAATGTTGAACTGGCTGCTCATTGTTCGATTGCTATGGTATTTAGTCAGGAGATTGTGCCATTTCATTAACGTTAGATGTTCCAATGCTTCCCTTCTAGTCAAACGGAAGAAGAAACGACCTGTTTAATTCTGTGATCTGGACATATCGCTCTACTAACCGAGCTACGACCGCTTACATGCATAGATGTCAATTGGCAGGATCAGGTCATCACCATTACACATCAGTTTTCACAGGAATCAGTGAAAAAATGTTTCGTCACAATTGTGGCTGCCGATATTAAGACAATAGCGGGGATTGATGACTATCAAAGCACCTGATGTCAGATTATGAATAAAAATAACAATCTCATTCCAAGAATGAAATGAAAAAAACAAAAAATCAAAGTGTCATGCGAATTTCGAAATTGAAAATGCAGAAGTAAGACTGAATTACATTATGGAATTGAATTTTGCTGTGCTGACTGCACAATTTAACATTTTAGAACTATCTAAGAACGTCTCTAATTTGAGAGCTGCTTTAATGGATCAATTTACATGTCCTATTATTTACTCAGCTATAATAGTTCATAATACTTTGATCATGTTATTCAATGATTCCGTATGAGTTCACAAACATTGCTCAATTGCACTATGTAGATAGATGGATTTGCATACTCCATTTTCGTGCAGCTTTTCATGACATTAATTGACAAAATCGATACTTGATATCTCATTAGTAATTGAAACTGATTTCTTCATGACATGAATTTCTGTTTCTGTCTCCGTAATTTTTGCAACGAACCAAACTGTCACTATCAATTTGTTGATAAATCATGTCCAAACTTCTACATCTGCTTCAAAAGTAATTGCTCACTCTTAGTTTACTGAAGTCAATTTTTTATTGCATAATTCACTAGCCTGGTTAAGCTGTCCGAGCAACGTGATAATTTATGTTACTTTCAGGTGCTCTTCAGAAAGCACGATGGAGTGACGACCTACCCTACACATTGCTTCATATATGACGTAATAAACATATGGTTGAAACCAGTGGTCTGTAGATCATCTGAATATGGTGAGGTGACATATTGCAGTGACCTACAATGGTTCAGTCACATAATTTTTTGCCGTTTTGTTGTGAAGTTTTAATAGCAGAATTTCTGTTGACCTTTTACTGTAGTTACAGTTAATCTGCATTTATTCCCTACAGGAGTGTAAAAATCTATGTATAATTTGAAGTTGAAAGTCTTTTGCATTTTGTTTGAAATTATTCGATGAAGTTTTTGAGGTCGCATCAATCACAGCTAGAATTACTTCATTCCCGAATCCCAACTACAAAATGGCCGATTGACAAAAACAACTCGTCTGTTGCACAAATTCCATCTAAAATAGCTAAATGCAATACCTAGTTTCCTTTCCTAAATGAAATCTTTAAAACCTGTTTTTATGAATTTCCACTGAAAATTCTACTTCGTTAGCTGTTAGTTTGTATGTGATAATTTGATTATTTTGATCTCATCAGCATTTTTAGTTGTTTATTTAAGTTTGTCAAATTATACCAGGGAAAGTCATCTATAGGCAAGCAAACTTTTGAAAGAAATCAAATTGTCATTAATTGATATAACTTCTTTCGGGATGATTAGGCCTATGCATGCACTGTAGTTTATAGACCCGTGTAAAGTTAGACCGTTCATTTATGGAATCGAAGCGGATTGGATACTGACAAACTTGGTATTCGTGGCTGCCGGCTGATCAATAACTTGATTAAGAGATTTTTACTATGATTCACAAAACTGGACCGGTTAAATCACAGAATTAGACAGATCGTCTCTTCTTCTGTTTGACTAGAAGGAACATGCAACGTTAATAAAATGGCACAATCTGCTGACATAATACCATAGCAATCGAACAATGAGCAGCCCATTCAACGATAAACACGCCAATTTGTGCGAAGTTTCAGTGACTGTTATCAACCGGATAACACAGCTAAGAGACACAGTTGATGTCAAGTTCTGTAGAGAAGTTTGTGAACGTTTTTTCATGCGCCTGCTAACTTTTTTGATAATGATCGGAGGGCCCAACATTATCGAGAAAACTTTTGCGCAATGATCTGAATTCTTAGAATCTGAAGGAATCGCCGCGATCAGAGCATTTTGAAGGAATCCACAGTAATCCGCAAGTGACGGACGACTATTTTCCCTATCTCTGCACGGTATTAAAAATTTCTTTTAATAAGTTCCTGCATGTGCCATTATTTTGATTCAGTGTGCACTTCTAGCAAAGTGATACAGCTAAACAATCTAATTCTGTGGGTTAAATTTAATGCAATGACTGCAACTGTTGTGAATTCCGCACTACTTCGTCCTAGTATATTAACTGTAGGTGAATAACTGGCCTCATGTCTTTCTGAGAAGAGTCCGAATTGTCCGAATGTCACGAAACACATGCATGGTCTCTTGAATGAAATTATGCACTCAATTTAGCAAAATATTGCATGAAGAGCTTGTTGAACAGAAAGACAAAAGACTCTATCGTGATTTAAGTAAGTTATCTAGGCGACGAGACATTCGTATGTTTTCGTATAATAAAAGTAGCGGTATGTCGTCAATACAGAAGACCATGATTCTAAAATACATGTATATGATATCATGAATGACAGGAATAAATTGGAAATGGCTATGGAAGTGAACTTAGTGTATCCATTTTTGCATAATGCACAAAGGAATGCATAGATGATAAAATAAATAAATGCATGATGTCTTCTGTTAGTGAACTTCGATGAATGTACAGAACTTTAAAAATCCACATATATTGAGCCGATGCGGCCAATTATTTAGTGTCATTGAAGCAGATAGTTCTAACATAGCTAAATGTTTGGACGATATATTTAATAAGCATATTACGTACATGCTAAAATCAACGCAAAACTTAATTGACAATAAAATCAACAAAAACTTGTTCAATGATAAGGACATTTTAGTGAGTCGTGATGTAGTTCCACTAATTACTAAAATTACAGCTGATAAAACTTTTCGCTTATCAGCTGATCTAATTTATATAGGGAATTCGTTCAGCAGACCTAAACATACAAAAGCTACATCCACAAAATTTCGCAAAACTGAGGGACATTTTCTTCTTGACATCAAAATATTCGCACCCAATCTAGAAAACCTGTCTTTGATAGTTGAAACGTAACTGATTAAAAGTGGAGTCTCGTGTGTTATTCGATGCGCACTGGCATATTGTCAAACTTTGAAGCCAAGTGCTCTAAGCAATTGCAAATAGGTCTGGTATTAGGTATAATTAATGGTTTATGGAATTGGATAGTATTTCGATAACGAAATTAAAATAATTACTACAATTTTTTCAAAGTAATAACTTTCCATAGCTCTCAACTTGGTTAAGCATTTTCTTAAGTAATAGTTAATTTAGTTACGGTACGCAACAATTATATTTTTAGCAACTTGTAGCATTAACTTATCGTGGAAGTAAAGTGCTTGTGTTCAAAAACGATCTGTTGAAGTTAATGCTGCCGCAACACGCCATAGTTGCATTGTGCTGAACAACTCTCACTCAATCATCTCTCCTCACTGGACCGGCGGTTCGAATCCGTCAACCACAGTGTCGTGGTGGTTTCTTGGTGGGACAGTGATGAGGGAGTTGATCGCACTTGGAACCACATAGATAAATAATTATTTTTTGTATTTGCACAAAACAACAAATACATGGTTCAAACAGGGAATACAAGGAACACTTTTGAACAGAAATAAATTGAGTGAGGACAGGTCATACTGCTTTAGCCGTAGCTACCAAACATCGTTTCTAAAACAGAAGTCACTCATGCACTTTTTGAATTCAGTGAGTGATGAGGCACGTCAATCTTTGGCTAACAAAGAGTTCCACGCATTGATAATATCACACGAATAAAAATAATGTCGAAAACTGTGATTTGAAAGTTAAGGATACATTTTCGGAGACGATTAAAGATTATTGACAGTCTCCTCAATTCGTGAAATGTCATGTTTAGAGCAATCAATTATTTTGAAGTCATCACTTTTTCACGTGCATTACAACACTTATAATGATATTGTTGAGCATAAAATAAGAGCGTGTTCACAAACATATTTACACAAGCAATAAGTGTTACTACTGAAATCAGTGACTCGGAAAAGAGCGAGAACTATTTGCCACTTCGGTTTCATGTTCTGATGTTATTTATTGTCTTAGCTTTGTTGTGATCACTTATGATTTATAGAAAATGTGACAGGAAATCACATGCTTTGAAAGTCACTTCCTCCACTCAGGTTCAGGAATGATTTAAATCTGATTTACTCACAGATTACTTGAATCAGATAAAATATCTAAGCGAAATTGATTGTGATCAAATCAACACTATTTTCACTTATTGTATCATTATTCCAAAGATTGGCAATTAAAAATCATCCAAACTTGCAATCGGAAAATATTGTAATAATTATTTGAATGTGATAAGCTATAATTTTCCCATAACTTGTAAATTATTAATTACCATGTTACTTTTGTGTCATCGGGTCATGCACATAATTTCTTAACGATTGAGACAAGCAAAAGTTAGTCGCTTTATGATAGTATAAAGTATTTTTCTGGCAATCTTGTAGAATCTCTCAAATTATTGTTATCACTCAATCTTTTGCTAAGCATCGATCATTAAGAAGAGAATGTTAATTAGTTCACCTCTTGCAATGACTACTTGTTTTACATTTTAATTGAATATTCCCACCAGACCACAAGGTAAGAGCAGGTAAGATCGACAGTCGGGTAACATTGACAGTAAAATTATTAGTACAGTCAATCTATGAGGTAAAAGCAATATACTAAACTGAAAATGATAAGTGCCAGTAATTAAATCAAAATTCATCATCCGTAAATTCTATTATATCGATTAATTAGGCACAAAGTAATCTACATGTAGCTCTACCAATGTAAAATCTTATCCGTAGTCTTATAAGGCTTCAATAGGTAAGGGACTAATGCAAGTACATGCGATATAGTAAGGGCTTAGCTTAATTGGAATCACTTATACGAATTAAGAAAAATGGCTCACTTGAACCCTCCTCGACTACGAGTTCTACTGCTATACTTACTACAACGTGTGGGTAATGGTTTATCAATTTGGTCAACTTTGTTCTAACGATGACGGTCGATAGTAAAGCTATTTTTCCAAAATAAGGTATTAGAACTTGAAGAACATATACATCCCTGTATTAAATTACACCGATGCGCAGTTAACTCTAAAAAGATAATAATAATTTCTGGCAACCATTGTTAAACCATATGAAAACGTCAACTTATGAGGGTATAGTCAAACTCCAGTGGCAGTACTGTCTACATTTTCATTTTGTGTCCATTATCTATTCTTCGGAGGAGATGACAGGCTTTTTTCCAATAGACTTTATCCACAATTCGCGGTTGATAGCATCACAAACTTTGATTTCAATCCACATTCCTTGCAATCAGGAAGCGCCGTTTCACGCCACTTCTTTGGATGGCACGGTAGGTCCATGCCTACGTCTTCTCTACCCACTCATCTTCTGGCTGTAAGAAAGCTCGGTTTAAGACAAGGGCTTGCAGAGGCATGGAGGATACGAATCTATCATTCACAGATACACCCATCATACAACCAATCATTCTGTGTTCTACTGTCGCCATCCTTTGTTGATCTTCAACTTCCATGGGCAATTTTCACTGTCGTATATCATGAATCCTCTCACACACACGTCATAATATGCTTCACCTATCATCCGCAAAGTAGTCGCTCTCGATGTCACGGTGAAAATTTCCAAAGATTTCACCATCCAGATTGAACTCATGCGCATATCAGTCATCAAAATAGCAAAATCTGCTCACACCCTGAAAAGTGTGACCTGTCACTGAAATTGGACCGAGTTGTTCTTCTTTTGTCATTGAACAAGAGAGCCTTTCTCCGCGACATCGCATGCTCATGAAGGACGACCCGCCTGAGGCTAGGCTCTCCGCTTCGCTGAAACTCTACGCTGGATAGAATTGGAGCCGACACTTTTCTGAAAAGCATTGCGTGGAAACCTGTAGACCGAGTTGAGGGATCATTTCTTCCTTTTGTTTTCTTGTGATTCACCTTCAAGCCTCTGTTCTACACGCAATCCTTCCATGCTTGCAGTTTTTGATGAAGTCATGTCTCACTTTCTGCAACCAATACTGCGTCATCGTCATCTCAAAGCGTCGAGAATGGAATACCAGTCATTTCGGAGGAGATCGGATTCATTAACAACAAAATAGTAATGGACTCAATATTGACCTTTAGCCGCACTCTATGCCTCTAATGAAGTCTTGAAGTAGCGTTGTATAGTTTTATAACAAAACTCGAAAATCCTTTGAATCAATTAATTTGATTTTACGAGAACTTTTTCAGTTCACGTTCAGATTCTACTCGCTGGATTTTTAAGGCGGGTTGTATTCAAGGGCGGATTCGGATGAAGAATAAAGTAGGGAAATCCAGTACCGGTATGGCGAAACTAACTACTTGCAGACAACAAGCTTTATTTTAAGTAAGTAAGAAATGTTTATATTGTCATATTTTCAAGTACAAAGTGAGTAAAGATAAGTGACACGGTAAATACAAGATATGCGATATGCATTTCAAATGTAAAGTCATTTCTGAAGCGTCGAGTTAAAGAGACGAGCACAATAAGGGAAAAAGATGAGCTCTTGCGTTTGGTTTTACAGAGAGGCAGTTGCACTTGCTTAGATCAGGGAAGAAATTGAGGTGCTAAGGAGTGTAAAAGATGATTACTTTATAGAGTTTCACGAAAAACTTGTAACGCTCTTGCTTCCCGACGATCCGAAAAACTGCTCAGGAGTTGACAGCGACATTCAAAATCACATATGGCAATGCTTTCTGATTTTCTCTATTTTATAGGCATTTTTCGCTGATAAACCGACAAAAAGTGTGGCATTGTATTCAATGATACCTCCTATTAGGGAATAATAAATTTCAACCATGTCTTCTATGGTAGTCGATTGGAACTTTTTCATTTGCTTTAGAAGGTAGATTCTTTGTGAAGCAATGCGACAGATATAGCTGACATGAGAATTCCATTTCAGGTTATTCTGAAAGATGACCCCTAAAATCTTGAGTTCGGGTTGAGGGGTGATCATTGATTTTGTGCTTTTGTACCAGACGTTCGATTAATTTCATTTTTGAAATGCAGATGCTAGAGCTGGAAAAAAATCTAGTTGTCGGATCAAAGTTAGTCGTTAATTAGATTTCTTCTTGTTGAGATTTGATCGACGGTTTTCTAGAAGACATGCTACTACTACCCTGACGCACCACTTTGATCTCTTTGAGTCTCTCAAAGGTCACATCAATCACGTGTCTGGTTCAAACGTTATCGGAGGAAATATGTAGGAAATTCTGAGTCCATGAACATTTTGTACCTTTTGAGGAGTCCCATTACAGAAGTCTGAGTACCATCAAGCAATGAAATGGTATAACTGATGCACACGATATTCGTTCTTTTTTCAATAGATTTACAGTTCGATATAAGGTTGAATTTAAGGACTCTCTTTAATTCATTTTCTTATTTTCTGCTGAAAGTTCCAGTCAATGTGCATCTCAGCGTGCTTGGGCTGTGCATGCATTCAGTCAATAAGATAAATGATCTTCAATACTCAACGCAGCTCAGTCCCAAAACAGAAGCTAGCATGCGATACATATCACATGACGTAATAATGAATGATTGTCTTCTTCCAGCCATTGTGGCGCGGTGCTGCCGCATGATGAATTGTGTTCGTTCGTGCATTGCAACACCAACCATTCTATTGTCATTGTATGTTATGCTCTTGACGCTTCTGCTTTGTTTCTGCTGCTGTAGTTTAGTTATGAGAATTAAAACCTCTGTTAAGGTAATCAGACTTCTTATTACAATTAAATTCTCATGACTATCTTCTTGTGATGGAGCGTCTACTGAAACCGGAGCGTTTGGGCATTGACCCGTCATCGACTTCGGCATCGCTAGAATGGAAACATTGGAAACGGACTTTTCAAAATTTCTTGGCTGAGATCACAGCGAAAACCAATCATCTCACAATTCTGATAAACTATGCCTCACCGAAAATCTACGAAATCATTGCTGATTGTCCCGATTACAACGACGCTCTCACCACTCTCGAATCGATGTTTGTGAAATCGCCGAATGAAATCTTCCCACGTCATCTTCTCGCTACTCGGAGTCAACAAGCTTGTGAATCTCTAGATGAATTTCTTTTGAATCTGAAGATATTGAGTAAAGACTGTAACTTCAAAGCAGTTGATGCGAATACATACCGCGATGAATCAATACGTGATGCTTTCATAACTGGCCTTCGCTCCTCTGCGATTCGACAACGACTTCTAGAAAACAAATCATTGGATCTTACATCTGCAATGGACCAGGCACGCGCTCTTGATAGTGCAATCAAGCATTCTGAAATGCATTCAATGCCCCAAGAAACGTTCTCTGCAAGCGTCCAGGAACCAAAGTTTGAAATAATTGATAATTCTGATGATGCTGTAAATTGTGCCTCAACAGCTGTAAAGTCAACTGCTAAGTGCCATTTCTGCGGATATTCTCGACACCCACGCTCAAGATGCCCGGCTCGAGACGCAACATGCCACGGTTGTCAGAAGAAAGGACACTTCTTCAAAGTTTGTCGGTCTTAGTCAAATGCGCCTTCGCATAACTCCTCCATCAAGACAACTGCTGCGATATTGGCCTCAGTTCAGACTACTAGTCCGCTATCCAAGGCCATCGATGAAGTGACAATCAATAATTCACAAGTAAACGGACTCATCGACGGCGGCAGTACGCACAGCTTTATTCACCCGCGTGTTGTCAAACGACTCGCTCTCCGAGTATTCAACGCTGAAAATTCAATTTCGATGGCGTCTACATCAATGACCGCCAACAGTGAAGGATGCTGTGTTGTCGATATGCATCTCAACGGCAGACATTATGAAAATGTGAGGTTGGCCATCATCCCTGATCTATGTTCTGATGTTATCCTGGGACAAGATTTTCAAGGAAGACATGAAAGCGTCACCATTAAGTACGGTGGACCATTGCCAACACTGGTCATATGCTCTGTTGCTGCCATGGAAATCGAACCACCAGAGCTATTCTCCCATCTAAGCCATGAGTGTCGACCAATCGCAGCTCGCTCTAGAAGATACAGCTACGAAGATAGACAATTCATCGAGAAGGAAATTCAACGCTTGCTATCAGAAGGCATCATCGAACCGAGCAAATCGGTTTGGCGCTCCCAGGTCGTGGTTACGAAATCCAGCAATCATAAAAAGAGACTCGTAATTGACTATTCTGAAACAATCAACAAATTTACTCATCTAGATGCTTTTCCATTGCCTCACATCGACGATTTGGTCAGAGAAGTTGCTCAATACCGATTTTTCAGCTCCATTGACCTATGCAGCGCGTACCATCAAGTTCCACTGAAGCAAAGTGACAAACTCTACACGGCGTTTGAAGCAGCTGGGTCTCTCTACCAGTTCACGCGGATGCCTTTTGGGACTACGAAAGGAGTATCCAGCTTCCAGAGAATTATCAGTGCATTCATTCGCGGAGAAAATCTCGCAGGAACATTCGCATATCTCGACAATTTGATAATTTGTGGAAAGACCCAAGCTGAGCACGATCTCAATCTTCAAAAGTTTCTGGAAGCATCCCGAAGAAGAAATCTTACAATCAATGAAAAGAAATGCAATTTTTCAACATCTACGCTGAACATTTTGGGATACGTCATCGAGGACGGCAAGCTGAGACCAGACCCCGAGAGACTACGACCACTGCGTGAATTACCGGTACCAAAAGACATTAAAAGTCTGCGACGTACTGTTAGAATGTTTACTTACTACTCCAACTGGATTCATGACTTCTCGCAGAAAATTCGCAGTCTTTGGCAAGTAAAGACGTTCACAGTTCCCAAAGAAGCTGCAATTGCCTTCGAGAAAATGAAAGAGGAAATCGAAAATTCAGTTGTTACGGCCATCGACGAAAGTGCATCATTTGAAGTTGAGACTGATGCTTCATCTGTTGGGCGCCCGGTCGCTTTCTTCTCAAGGACATTACATGGATCTGAACTTCGTCAATCATCTGTTGAAAAGGAAGCGTGCGCTATCATTGAAGCAGTAAGATATTGAAAACACTATTTGACTGGTCGTCATTTCAGATTGATTACAGACCAACGATCAGTTCGGCAGAAGAACAAAATAAAGAATGACAAAATTATGCGATGGAGAATCGAACTAAGCTGCTACGACTTCGACATCATTTATCGGCGTGGTGAGGAAAATATACCACCAGATACGCTATCAAGGTTACATTGCGCAACTGCTAGCTCAACAAGTTCTCCAACTCAGACTCTATATTCCATACATGAGAATCAATGTCATCCTGGTATAACTCGTCTTCATCATTTCATAAGGTCGAAAAATCTGCCTTATTCAGTGGAAGAGATTCGTCGCATGGTGTCGTCATGCAAAATATGTGCTGAAAATAAGCCGAAATTCTTGAAATCATCAGTAGGTCGATTAATCAAAGCCACTCATGCCATGGAACGTCTGAACGTTGATTTCAAAGGCCCTATCCCAAGCCACAACAAGAATCGCTACTTTTTGACAGTCATCGACGAATATTCTTGATTCCCCTTTATATTCCCATGTCAGGACATGTCTACATCTACCGTCGTCGAATGCCTATGTCAACTATTCATCTTATGCGGAATGCCTGCCTTTATACACTTAGATAGGGGATCTGCATTCATGAGCTCTGAGTTGCGAGAATTTCTGGCGACAAGGGGAGTAGCTACAAATCAAACGACAAGCTATAATCCGAGATGCAATGGACAGGCTGAGAGATATAATGGCATTATATGGAAAGCTATCACTCTAGCTTTGAAATCGAAGGGGCTTCCAGTGACACATTGGCAAGTTGTTCTGCCGGAGGCACTCCATTCTACACGCTCACTACTATCGACTGCCACAAACACTACTCCCCATGAACGCTTCTTTTCTTTCTCAAGACGATCCTCAAATGGATCAACTCTACCCAAGTGGCTGTGCTCTCCTGGACCTGTTCTATTGAAGAAGTTCGTGCGACATAGCAAGACCGATCCATTAGTGGATGAAGTGGAGCTCATTCATGCTAACCCAGAGTATGCACATATCCGCTATCATGATGGCAAGGAGACTACTGTTTCTTTAAGACATCTAGCTCCTCCTGCTGAGTCAAGTCTTGAAAAAAATCTGCAGTCAAGAATCCCAAGACAATCAAAAATCCAATGACAACATTAACATGGACTACAACATCGAGGCAGTCCCACCTCGCCGCTCCGGATGAATTCGAAAAGAGCTCAAATATTGAGTAGTTTTTTTATTTTATGGTGGGGAAGAATGACGTAATAATGAATGATTGTCTTCTTCCAGCCATTGTGGCGCGGTGCTGCCGCATGATGAATTGTGTTCGTTCGTGCATTGCAACACCAACCATTCTATTGTCATTGTATGTTATGCTCTTGACGCTTCTGCTTTGTTTCTGCTGCTGTAGTTTAGTTATGAGAATTAAAGCCTCTGTTAAGGTAATCAGACTTCTTATTACATCACATATTTATGAAAAGGACACGGAGAGCATGTGACTCCAACGCCATTGTTTAGAATGCACTTATAATTGACGTGCGTCATCGTTCAGTGAATGTGACTGGTAAGCCAATAAAATGATAAATGCTCTGGTGTGTGAAATAATAACCGTGTGGTTGACTTGTCGAATTCAGTCAGTGAGAGTAGAAGTACCTGATGGATCTGCTTTCACTTGTACTCGTGTGTTTTATTGTTTTCCTTGTGATCTTCAGTCTTCGATCGTCTCATGCAGGGAAGAAACTCCCACCTGGTCCACGAGGACTTCCAATTGTTGGTTCTATTTTATCCTTGCGAGAACATGAAATAGTCGTATTCGGTCGTTGGAGGAAAGAGTATGGCGAACTTGTATACTTCAATGCTGGTCTGCAGAAGATTCTTCTGCTCAACACTTACCGAACGATGAAAGCGGCATATATGGAACAAGCCGATAGTTACTCGGGTCGACCTGACTCCAAATATCTCCGTCAACTGGCGCACAACTCGGGAATAGTCTTCAAAGATGGACCAGTGTGGCAAGAGCATAGGCGTTTCGTTCTACATTCCCTACGTGACTTTGGCTTTGGACGACCAGTATCTGAACGCATCATCGATACAGAATGTGAGAACTTATTAAGGCGTTTCGATAAAGAACTTGGAAAGCCATTAGCACCTCGCGAAATAATGACTCAAACAATCAACAATGTAGTCTCCCGTTTGACATTCGGGGAAAGAACTGGTATTGAGGATCCAAGATTTAAGGAACTAATTCACCATATCGATGTCATAACAAATAGAATTACATTCTCGACATTATTGCCAGTAGCGTTTCCGATATTGCTAAAGATCCCTCCGCTTTTGGCAATCATTGAATCGATAAGTCCATTCAAAGCGGCAATAGATTTCTGCCACGATTTGATTCGTTCAAAGATTGACGAACATGTCAAAGACCTTGGACCAGACATTGTAGATATGGACAACAGTCAAGCTAAAGATGTCTGCGATGCTCTTCTCATCGAAAAGACACGCCTTGAAAAAGAAGGAAAAGAGCACACGTTTACAGATTGGCAAATTCTTCGCAATCTCTTAGAACTTTTCCTTGCTGGTACTGACACTACTTCCACTACAATGACATGGGCATTTTTCTATCTTAGCACAAATCCTGATGTTCAAAGACGCATGCATGAGGAACTCGACGAGCAGGTTGGTCGTGCACGCAGACCGGCAATGAAAGATCGTACGAATCTTCATTACACTTGTGCAGTCATGGATGAAATCTTGCGCTGCTCTTCGATTGCTCGAAGTGGCGTTCCCCGACGGACTTTAGCAGACACAGAAATCAATGGTTATTTCATTCCTGCTAACACAGTTGTTATGCCTAATATATATCTTATTCACCACGATCCTGAGCTTTGGGAACGTCCGAATGACTTTTGGCCAGGACATTTCTTAGACGAGAAAGGGAACTACAAAGCGTCACAATATCTTTGTGCTTTTTCATCAGGCAAGCGAGTTTGTCTGGGCGAGTCCTTAGCGCGAATGGAGATTTTTATGTTTTTGGCAGGAATTATGCAAGCTTATACTGTGCGCTTAGCGGATCCAAATGCAGATGTTGCTGCGATTGAGTACGGAACTCGTGGAAATATTCGAAGACCAGCACCTCATAAAATCATCCTAGAACAAAGGCAGTCTTAACTCACCCGTGCGTGGATATGACCATTTTAAGAACAAAAGAACTTTTGGCATTTGCGATGTGACTTTTTGCTTCTGAAAAATTATTGATGTGATTCTAAAGACCAATCATGTGAATTGGTAGTAAAATTCAATGCTTATCGTCGAGCATCTTGGTCACGGATTTTTGATATCAATCAAATTGACGAAAAATACATTGTAGATTGCTAAATTGATGCAAGAATCACAGCTTTGCAAAGTCTAACAATGTACCCTCGAACCAGTTGCACTACATTAAAGGCTGATGAGTATTATTTACCTGGACTCATTATCTGTTGAGGAGGAACTTCGTGAATGCAGTTTAGTTTGATTATGAAGTCATCTGGCATGTTTTATGAAATCAATCAATGCTCTAAACCATTGTTTTCAAAAGTGTGGGAAATTCATTGCTTTAAAAATGTTTATGTACATGTATATCGGGGATTTAAATCATTGATTTAATTACCAATGATTGCATTCGAAATTACCAGTGTTTCAAAGAAACATGCTAAGTAGTGCGCTCTTAATTACTGCATTATTTATAATTCATAATTATCTATATAAAAATCTATTATATTGTATCATATAAAAATTTGGATGTATTTCTATCACCAAAACATCCTCTTCAGCAACTACTCTCATGAAAACGCATAGAATTTCAAGCCTCTAAATGAAAATTGAGTTTGCACATGTTATAATCCTGCTAGTCTGCTTCAGCTTTCTGTTGCAGAAGCCGTAATTTGATTCAAAGACAACCATTCTGTGATAATGTATGCGTTTTCGTATTGAAGTAATTATGTGATGGATGTCTCGGTGATGAAGTTATGCATGCTAGCCGCGAAAGGAAATAACCATAAGAAAGCTTATTCAATCGATCAAGATCTTCAAGGTTAGTCTATAAAAGATAAAAATAAAAATATATAGGATGTATCATGGCGATGTGCAACAGCATTTTCGAAATGATGTATATATAATTTGACTTTGCAATTATCATTACTATGCAAGATGTTGAAAATAGACATATATACAATCACAGTTGAACATCATATCATGATAAAAAGTGGTCTATTTTTGCGAATACTGAAATAGCATTGTGGACATGGCATGGCTATGCTTTGGGGCAATGTGGCTAGGCCAAAAAAGCTTCAATAATGAATCTATATGCGAAAAAATAAATTCTGAAGTTTGATAAAGCAGCTGTTAATTAATTAATGAGAATTTCATGAGAAAGCTCATGAAATTTGATGAGATATTTCATGCGAAAACGTTCCAAATCCGCATTAAATTTCATGAGATATATGTGAGTAAAAATCTCATAAAAAATCATGAGGAATTTTCGTGAGGGATTATATGAAAAGTTTGCGGAAACTTGCTTTTGATAGAGATGCTTGAATTTCTATGCATATTCACATAAGAGTATTTGCAGAGATGCTTCGCTTTTGAAAAAAATGAAGGCTTGTGACCTAACTTATACAAATCTTTATCAATTTGCACCCTACAGGTACCTAGGACAACTACGTGCGTATCTACAAGACAAGGGTGCATAAGCGCGTTTTCGACCTAGCGGCTTGAACAGCTGTGCGTTTTCACAAGAAGGTACATGTAGTTGCAGAAAATAATCGAAAAAGCGAAATATTTTAAAAGTCTTTTAAAAATGCTTTCTAGAACATGCATGTAACTTGATTGATCAGTACTTTTTCTGTCTTCTGTGGTTCTCACACCCTTGACAATATGCATTGAATGCCAGTCTGGATTCTATTTTGGATATGAGCAAGAAGAATGTCATCGTGATCGATGATGTGCTCAACATCTGACCATCGACACACTATTTATTCATATATTTTGAATCGGTCTCCCAATCGTCGCTTCGCCCCATAGATGTACTAATGGTCTCCGCAATTGAACGAAGCCATTATAAGATGCTTTAATTTGATAGAAACATTTCGTTGCTGGAACATATTCACATGCAGATCATTGAGAGACATTCAGCATGGTCAAACGCGAAAGAACTACAAATTTAGGAAGAATTAAAACCAACCAAAGTAGGCCTACACACTGACAATTCGAATGTAGGCATAGATGGTTTCCATTGTATGGTACATTGATTTTAAGACCACGGACATTGATTCATTTTAACACTATCCATACCGGACTCTGAAGCGCGTAGGACTGAATCGGCCTCCCTTTCAACTTCCAAACCAATGTTCCAAATCACATGAAATTCACGGTACAGCATATTTAGGTTCTGAGCTTTCATTTGCTCCAACTCATTCATCCCCATGTTGTAAAAGCAATTCAAGTTGTCAAATCACAATTTTGACAATTTTTTTTAAATTTGAAATTCTACGAAACATCATGTCTGAGGACATTCTTTATATTCTATCTTCTCAATTATTGCTGTTTACAATGCTTAACGAGTTGAGCGTGCTAGGAAGTTACTTATCTGAGAACGACAAGATTGATGTGTAGGTCCTACATGGAATAGCCTACATGACAAACATGCGCATACAGTCCGTTTCAAAAATAGTTAGAAATTAGTTATAACAAAACATTTTATAGTAAACAGTAAGTTTTCTAGCTATAATTGAATGAATTTGTTTCCTGTCATTAAATATTTTTCTTTGTTTTATGTTGGCCCAGTAAGGGCCTAGTCGTTAAAAGGGATTAGACCTTGCCAGCCAGTCTAAGGTTCGTATTCCTGCCTGTCTTTTATACAACTGAGTTGCCTGGCACGATGACATGGAGCATTGTCATCCATGAGAATCCAATCAGATGATGTATCACCTAAACTGAATGCTAAAGGTTAAGCATGTTCTTCGAGCACTCGAACGTAGCGTCGGAGCTCATGCTTTCCCTCATGACATGCAGTGAGCTGCGACCATCAATCCAGATGCCTCCCCAAATGAATAATTTCCTGCAATCTTCTTGTCCTCACTCCTCCATGTAAAAACGATCTGGAATGTCAGTAGTAAGTAAAACTCCACTTCTGGACCGTGCAAGATGGCCGCCGTCGCTGACGTGCCCCCCCCTCTGGAACGGCAGAGTGTCGTGGTCGGCCGCCGTGGTGCTTCGGGTCTGACGTCCCCCCCCCTCTGGAACGACAGAGGTTGTGGCCTGTCGTGGTGTGCCGGCCAGGTTGGTCCACGTTCTCAAAATGTTCGCTGACGTCCCCCCCCCCATCGAAAACGACAGAGTGTGAGACTCGGGTGTGTTGGTCTCGTGTGGGTTGACGTGGCCGACCGCCTAGGTTGACGTGGCCGACCGCCTAGGTTGACGTGGGCGACCGTCTAGGTTGTCGTGGTGGAATGGTGAAACGGACTTTAGATTCGTGATCAGCGTAAAATTCTGCATCGGTATGGTGAATTTGAAGTCAATCGGCGAGAAAAAATGTTTCTTCAAAATTTTGACAGAGTTAAAATTTGGGACGTTTTGGTGTGTAGCGCCAAAACGAACCATCGGATGAGAAAACGGAGGCCAGATTCGGATTCAGCGTGAAATTCGGCATCGGTATGGTGAATTTGAACGCCATCGGAGAGAAAAAATTTTCGCTGACGTCCCCCCCCCTCTGGACAGCTCGCTTCGATCTTGGCTTCCAGTGGACGGATTTTGTCGTGCCATAGCTCGTTTGAAAGCTAAGAGTGAGACAAATTCAGTGAAAGAATCGGCTTGTTCATATCTGTCTTCGTTTAGATGTGAGACGCCATTTAATATTTTAGGTCGGTGCTCACCTGAAAAAATCCTAAGTGTCAGAGTGACTTTGTATGGGTAAAATTTTGAAAATTTTCCAAAGTGTGGAATTTCGACCTGGGACCGTCACCAAAACATTTTTCATCAAATTTCACTGACCCACCCCCGACAGCAATCTTCTAACTTTGGTTCTAGTGGACGGATTTTGTCTTACAGCTACTCGTTTGAAAGAGGAGAAAAAACTGCTCGACGACATTTTTTGCCGCGAGTCAATCGGACCAGCCGTTCAAAAGTTAGAGCTGTTACAAGATTTTAGGTCAGACCTCGGATTTCACGAAAAATCCTAAGTGTCAGAGTGGCTTTGTATGGGTAAAATTTTGAAAATTTTCCAAAGTGTCGCATTTCGACCTGGGACCTTCACCAAAACATTTTTCATCAAATTTCACTGACCTCCCCCCCCTCGGGAGAGCTAGCTTCGATCTTGGCTTCAAGTGGACGGATTTTGTCGTGCAATAGCTCGTTTGAAAGCTAAGAGTGAGACAAATTCAGTGAAAGAATCGGCTTGTTCATATCTGTCTTCGTTTAGATGTGAGACGCCATTTAAGATTTTAGGTCGGAGCTCACCTGAAAAAATCCTAAGTGTCAGAGTGGCTTTGTATGGGTAAAATTTTGAAAATTTTCCAAAGTGTCGCATTTCGACCTGGGACCTTCACCAAAATATTTTTCATCAAATTTCACTGACCTCCCCCCCCTCGGGAGAGCTCGCTTCGATCTTGGCTTCTAGTGGACGGATTTTGTCGTGCAATAGCTCGTTTGAAAGCTAAGAGTGAGACAAATTCAGTGAAAGAATCGGCTTGTTCATATCTGTCTTCGTTTAGATGTGAGACGCCATTTAAGATTTTAGGTCGGAGCTCACCTGAAAAAATCCTAAGTGTCAGAGTGGCTTTGTATGGGTAAAATTTTGAAAATTTTCCAAAGTGTCGCATTTCGACCTGGGACCTTCACCAAAACATTTTTCATCAAATTTCACTGACCTCCCCCCCTCGGGAGAGCTCGCTTCGATCTTGGCTTCTAGTGGACGGATTTAGTCGTGCCATAGCTCGTTTGAAAGCTAAGAGTGAGACAAATTCAGTGAAAGAATCGGCTTGTTCATATCTGTCTTCGTTTAGATGTGAGACGCCATTTAAGATTTTGGGACATTGGCGAAAAACGACAGAGTTAGAATTTTGGACGTTTTGGGCTGTAGAGCCAAAACGAAGCATCGGATGGGAAAACGGATTTCAGATTTGGAATCAGCATGAAATTCTCTATCAACATGGTGAGTTTCAAGTCAATCGGAGATAAAAAGTTTCGCTGACGTCCCCCCCCCTCGGGAGAGCTCGCTTCGATCTTGGCTTCCAGTGGACGGATTTAGTCGTGCCATAGCTCGTTTGAAAGCTAAGAGTGAGACAAATTCAGTGAAAGAATCGGCTTGTTCATATCTGTCTTCGTTTAGATGTGAGACGCCATTTAAGATTTTGGGACATTGGCGAAAAACGACAGAGTTAGAATTTTGGACGTTTTGGGCTGTAGAGCCAAAACGAAGCATCGGATGGGAAAACGGATTTCAGATTTGGAATCAGCATGAAATTCTCTATCAACATGGTGAGTTTCAAGTCAATCGGAGAGAAAAAGTTTCGCTGACGTCCCCCCCCCCTCGGGAGAGCTCGCTTCGATCTTGGCTTCCAGTGGACGGATTTAGTCGTGCCATAGCTCGTTTGAAAGCTAAGAGTGAGACAAATTCAGTGAAAGAATCGGCTTGTTCATATCTGTCTTCGTTTAGATGTGAGACGCCATTTAGGATTCTGGGAGATTGTCGAAAAAACTTGTCGAGTTAGAATTTTGTACGTTTTGGGCTCTAGCGTCAAAACGAAGCATCGGAGAGCAAAACGGATTTCAGATTTGGAATCAGCGTGAAATTCTTTATCTGTATGGTGAGTTTCAAGTCAATCGGAGAGAAAAAATTTTTCATCACAAAATTTTTTCGAAAAAACGACTTGAGTTAGAATTTTTGCGATGGCTGCCTGCTGTAGAGCCAAAACGAAGCATCGGATGGGAAAACGGAGGCCAGATTCGGATTCAGCGTCAAATTCTACATGGAAATGGTGTATTTCCAGCTCAATCGGACCTCTAGAATCGGCGATAGAAGCGTTTTAAGTGTTTGGATGATGGATATTACGTCATCAGCTGATCGCCACACACTATATAAGCTGGAAACCGAGAGAGACTTGTCATGAAGACGAGAGCGATTGTCAGAGGTAGGTCGTCTCTCTGAGCTCCGATGATAGCTTCGGACATTCCAAATTCCGGGTTTCTGTAAGAAACCGACTTAGAAAATTTCATTGCTGATATTAGCTAAGGGCCGTATGCACCAACAGTTAAGCGCGCGGTTAATACACTAATCGCACGGTTAACTTTTAATCTAACCATAGGTGGTATGCACCAACAAATAACTATGGTTAACTCTGACTTTATCCTTCAGGTTAATGTTTCGTATGCACCAACTTATCCATCAGGATAACCGCGCAGTTAACTGCAAACTTAACCAGCGAAATATAACCACGCTGAGGGGGTGGGTTAAAGCTGTGGATAAAACGGACATTGTTTGTATCGACCAATCACTGAAGTAGAATATGATAATTGTCTGACGTTGACATGAAAGGAACAAAAAATCCTTAGAACTTCAGTCAGACAGCAGTGTTTCGATCATTCACCGATAAAGCTATAGACTCACCATTATATGCATACAAATGAAAATGGATCCATTTGAGCATTATGATTATCTTAGCCAGCTTTCACAAATTGGAACGCGCTCAGAGAGAACCTGCAAAACTCCTCCCGATAGAATATTGGATTCGTTTGGCGAAGAGGAATTTAGACAACGATTTCGTTTTACTAAAGCGACTTTTTGTTATCTGGTTCAACTATTTGGGGAAGAATTAAGAGTTGATATCAAGCGAAATAATCCAGTATCTCCTGAAATCCAATTGCTCCTTACCCTACGATTTTGTGCTGCCAACACATTTCAACTTGTTGATGGTGACATTTTTGGTGTGCACCAAAATACAGCTTGCAGAATAGTTCATCGTGTGTCTAATGTTATTGCTCTTGCTGCTCGTCGGTTTATTCAACTTCCATCTGTACAAAAGCGCCAAGAAATTGCCGCCGATTTTTTCCAAAAACACAGATTTCCTGGAGGTGTCGGAGTTGTGGATGGCACTCATGTGAAAATAGACGCCCCAACAACATCTGTATCGGAGCTTTATCGCAACAGAAAAGACTATTTTTCGATCAACGTACGGGTTGTATGCGATAATACTTCACGAATAAGAAACATCGTATGTCGCTGGTATGGTTCTGCTCATGACTCGCGTATTTTTAACGATCAATTCTACGTGACTTCACTGAGGCCTTACCTGAAGGCTACTGGATTCTTGGAGATTCTGGTTATGGCTGTTCAAGTGGACTGCTAACACCGTTCCTCTGTCCAACAGGTCCTGGACAAGAATCATATAACAGGAGTCAGAAAAGAGCAAGGTGCACTGTCGAACGATGTATAGGAGTGTGGAAGCGTCGCTTTTCTGTATTGAAACATCTTCGAGTTAAAACAGAAAACTGTCCAAGAATAATTGTCGCCACCGCGGTATTGCACAATATGGCAGTAATGCATAATGAGAGTGAGTTTGAAGATGAGCAATCAACATCTGATGAACACCAGGAGAACAATGTGTCATCTGTTGAATATCCTGATGAGAGAAGAGGAAATGTAGTCCGCAATGCTGTTGTTATGAACTATTTCAGCTCTCACTAATTAAAATCATGTCGATCTGGAAGTATAGATTGTTTTTCATTTTATTTGAACTAGTCTAATTATTCTCGGAAAACATAATTATTCTAATTTTTTTCTTAACACAGTCATTCTATTATAAAACGTTTTGTTGGGTCAATAATTCAATGCAATATTCTAGCATCTATCAGTCCCAAGTCATCACTATTCCTTCATATTAGCAAGTATGTTAATGGTTATGATCAGAAGATGCTATCATTTTCTTATGTCACATTAAGGCTACTCTGTCACCAGTATTCAGATAATCTAGCCTACTCTATGAGGGATATATTCCTTATGATAAACAGATATGATAACCCACAAATTTCAGCGTGTATGTTAAAAATATATAATGGATGTTTCTCTCAAATTGATCGTGTTATACAACAAGAATGTTATTATCTGATTGAAAATTATTTTTCTGATACTGCTATAGGCTATATAAGTATAATTTAATGATGTGATCTTTTCTGAATAATCTAATCACTATTCAATAGGAACTGTTTTACTTCGTTGTCAAAATACCCGTATATTGATGAGATTAAGTTATGATGAGTTCAAATATCATAACTCTAAAAGTCATCTAGAAATTGTTAAAACAATAAAACGTAAAATTGAATTTATTGACCTTAAATTGACAAAAAAACTCATGTAGCTACAACACATCAATTATATGCGAAACTATCGAATGTACCAGCACAATACAGTATCTAATTTCATAAATCATAAAACAGCAAAACGTCAGATAGAAACATGAAATACGTTCATTTAAGAAGAGGAAGCATTATTAGCTTTATCGTTCCAACATTTCACTTTCAAATTCAAAATCTCCATCCTTGTTTGATGTTCTTCCTCTGCCATTTCCAACAGCCGACTTTGAAATTCACTCATTTGTCGCTGGCGCTGACCTTTATTCACTTGGTGCACGGACACAGTTGTTGGACCAATAGTTACCGGTACTTCGTCTCCTGAAACAGATGGGTTCGGTGAATGTTGCTGTGACTGGGTCTCATCATCAATATCGCCACCATCAGTAGGTCTATCATCGGATAGCGCACTATTCAACATTGATCCTAATCCGGATGTATGCGGAAAATTCGCTGCGAGTACCAATGCATCTGAATCATAAGTGTTTGTAAGTTCAGAGGGAGGATTCAATGTTTCTTGCGGAATAATTTGAGACATGCTCTGTAGTTCTGGTCCCATTACTGAATTTCTCAATCCTCCTCGAATCTTCCTTATTTCTCGACGATTTTCACAGATCGCTTTCTTCAGTACCTTTTTCTTACGTCTCCAGTACTCCTTTAGCTGAACTAAAGTGCGACTTCCAAAGCCCAGAGCATTAAACTCGGTCCAAATTTGTTTTCAATACTCATTCTTCTTAAGAACCATGGGTCCTGAAGTGGTTTTGTCCTCTATAACTTTGGTTCGGTCATCCATCGATTGTCTCCATAAGTGCTGCTGCCTCAGCCGGAGTGAAGTTCTTCGCCCGTTGTCGAGTCATGCTGTCCTATTGTCTTTCTGAGGGAGACTTAACTTTTTATCCTCTGAGCTGACGTAGAATGATAGCGTTATTACTATAAATAGAGCTATTACGCTAACGCGTCGCACTTCATAATGGATAAATTAACCATCGATGGTTTACTAACCATCGACGATTAAACTTGGTGCATATCGCCTGCGTTTAAAATATAGGCATCTGGTTAACAAACCACAGGTTAAATCTTTGGCTAAGCTATTGTTGGTGCATACGGCCCTAAGGCGTCAGACTTAGAGGTTAGCCAGGAGATGGCCTTCATCTCCAGGCCATAAAAGACTCCAAAACTTTAAAGGCTTGTAACTTTGCTTCTACAAGTCCGTTTGACTTGATTCAAAAAAGGTTCGGTTGCTATTGACCTGCCCTAAGTGATAGACTACTTATAAAATTTCATAAGTAGTGCTAAAAAGTTGAAAAATTTAAATTCACTAGTTTTGGAGGTTTTCTGGGGTTTTCGACCCTGCTGAAGTCAATGAAAGCATTTTTAATGATGTCTGAGCCAGTCTTCTCATGCTATAAGCGGCTTTTCACTGAAAGCGAGCAAGACACGGAGAGTTTTGCTGTAATATTCTACTGACAGGGTGTTCTTTCGGGACGGCGGACGATGCCGTAGTGATAAGTGTGGCAAGGGAGTGTGTCATAGTTTAGACCGTAACCGCTGGGACAACTCATGTCTCATGTTGGGCATTTGACACAGTTCTCAACGTAGCACTTTGAACGCCAATCGGTTGAGTCTTAGCTATCTTGTCATGGGTGGCCTCTAAACATCTCCATTGCAAAACGCTGGTGAATCAAGCTCTCTACGGCTTGCTATCAAGCTGATCAAAGCAATAACTTGGGATGTTTCCTCAAGGTTTTCAAGTATGCTGAGTTCAAATCTGCTATCAGATTTCAAATTTAACTAAGTCTAAGGCAGCTTTGAGGGATTAGATCCCAGCTACTGATCACTACCTTTGACTCGGCGCTGCTGTTACCACTTCGGGGCAGTGACAATGATGTCTTAAGCTGTAAATAGCGGGTATCGGGGAAGATCTCTCACTTCCCTAGTGATCAGTACAAGGCCTTCGGGCTGTCGACGGGATCGAGTGCCACTCACTACACTCAAATCTATCATTCCTCACTAAGTGTAAATTACTGACTATACATTTGTCCTGCTATCAGGTTGTTTTGACTTGCTATCTAGTTGAATAGTCTCTTGCTATCAAGAGATTCACTTCTGCTCATAAAGCACATCATCGCTGTAATACCTCCTTTGCTCGAGCGTTCCCCTCGGGACGGCGGGTACTGCCGTAGA
Organism: Prostheceraeus crozeri; assembly: GCA_907163375.1. Classification (NCBI taxonomy): domain Eukaryota; kingdom Metazoa; phylum Platyhelminthes; order Polycladida; family Euryleptidae; genus Prostheceraeus; species Prostheceraeus crozeri. Next base: position 36,387 of record CAJQUW010002822.1, read on the forward strand.
GGGATTGTGTTGCACGGGTTGTTCGTCGTTTGTTAGACCGAAACCTCTGAGCCGTTGTTCATGATGGGCGTTCGACTTCATACTCAACGTGACGCTTTTTCTCACCAGGTCAGAGTACTTCAGCCATTCGACAAAGGTTAGTCTTTATGATATGGAGTAGAGTGAAATGTAATTCATTAGATGTCCCTTCAATGATTGCTCCCATGATAAACGTTGATGAGACAAATGAAATGATTCTCATCTTCCCCTTTCAATGATTGAAATCTACTAACACAATACCATATAATCGTCCACTATGGGGCAAGACATGATAGAGCCTCCTCGCGGTTTGCCCTGGGCAGTCTTCAGACTGGCGAATACTATCATTAAGTTGAATCTGCTATCAGTCAACTTGAACGTCGCAAATGAAGTTCGGTGTAATACTTCCTTTCGACGGGCGTTCCTGTCAAGGGCGGCGGTGAAAGCCATAGCTATGTATACCGCAAGGGACATTCGGCAATGGTCAATCTTGTTAAACCTCTCTGCGTCATGTTTGCAAGTGATTGCCTCTGTCTCAACGTAGTATGCATTCGCGCCAGGGCGACATTTAGCCAGCTGTCGAAGGTTGCCTTATAAACCATCCATTGCATACGTTATGAGAACCATGAGTTCTACCTGTCTCTATCAATGAGATGAATTGATGAATGGAATGAAATGGGAGGACACTCACGCGCCACACGCAACATAACACACTTCTCTCTTCCGTAGTCTAACAAGCTCTTTACACATGGATCGCAGTCGATTGCTATCCCTGTATCATGTAAGCTATCTTAATTTTATTAGACACTATTTCAGCTACCATCATCGCCCATATGAAATGTTATAAGATTTACAAGTTAGACTAAGCGTGCTACTATTTCCAAATGAATAAAGTATACATGGTTAAATCATCCACTTAAGCCCATCCGTAGTCTAACAAGCTCTTTACACATGGATCGCAGTCGATTGCTATCCCTGTATCATGTAAGCTATCTAAATTTTATTTAACACTATTTCAGCTACCATCATCACCCATATGAAGTGTTATAAGATTTACAAGTTAGACTAAGCGTTCTACTATTTGTAAATGAAAGATATAGTTTCAACAGTTTACAGATTAGAAATAAAGTTTCAATAGTGTGTGCGTTAGAAATAAAGCTTTATCTGTTTGTATGTTAGAAACAAAATAAAGTTTACAAGATAAAAAGTAAAGTTTCACCACTCTACAAGTTAAAAATAAAGTTTCAATAGTGTGTACGTTGGAAATAAAGTTTTAGCTGTTTTTATATCAAAATAAAGTTTCAAGAGTTTACAAGTTAGAAATAAAGTTTCAATAGTGTATGCGTTAGAAATAAAGTTTTAGCTGTTTGTATATCAAAATAAAGTTTCAAGAGTTTACAAGTTAGAAATAAAGTTTCAATAGTGTATGCGTTAGAAATAAAGTTTTAGCTGTTTGTATATCAAAATAAAGTTTCAAGAGTTTACAAGTTAGAAATAAAGTTTCAATAGTGTATATGTTAGAAATAAAGGTGTAACTGTTTGTAAAAATAAGATCGCCAGATTTACTAGTTTACAAGTTAGACTAAGTGTAAATTAAAAATAAAATTATAACTGTTCACGAGTTAAAGCGTTGATGCAACGATGAACAATTAATAAGCTGAAAAGTTTTAGATTCACTTTAACATTACCATATGTTTACAGATAGAAATGTATCACAGCAAAGCTACTTCATGAGTTAGTTTGCCAGGAGTGTATCATCTCAAACTTTTACTCCGACTGTGGAACAGTGATTTCCATGATGAAGATTTAAATAGTTAGATTCGATGACGAACAAGATTTACTAGTTTACAAGTTGGACAAAGCGTTCTATTATTTGTAAATGAAAGATATCATTTCAACAGTTTACCAGTTAGAAATAAAGTTTCAACAGTCTACAAGTTAAAAATAAAGTTTCAACCGTTTACAAGTTAAAAATGAAGTTTCAATAGTGTGTATGTTAAGAATAAAGTTCTATGTGTTTATATGTTAGAAATAAAAATGAAGGTTCACCAGTTTACAAGTTAAGAATAAAGTTTTATCTGCTTGTATGTCAGAAATGAAATAAAGTTTCACCAGTTTAAGAGTTAAAAATAAAGTTTCAATAGTTTGCAAGTTAAAACTAATGTTTCAATAGTGCATATGTTAAGAATAAAATTTTATCTGTTTTTATGTTAGAAATAGAATGAAGTTTCACCAGTTGGCAAGTTAAGAATAAAGTTTTATCTGTTTGTATGATAGAAATAAAACAAAGTTTCAACCGTTTACAAGTTAAGAATAAAGTTTCATCAGTTTACAAGTTAAGAATAAAGTTTCAATAGTGTGCATGTTCAGAATAAAGTTCTATCTGTTTATATGTTAGAAATAGAATGAAGTTTCACCAGTTTACAAGTTAAGAATAAAGTTCTATCTGTTTATATGTTAGAAATAAAATGAAGTTTCATCAGTTTACAAGTTAAGAATAAAGTTTTATCAGTTTGTATGTTAGAAATAAAACAAAGTTTCAACCGTTAACAAGTTAAAAATAAAGTTTCAATAGTTTGCAAGTTAAAACTAATGATTCAATAGTGCATATGTTAAGAATAAAGTTTTATCTGTTTTTATGTTAGAAATAGAATGAAGTTTCACCAGTTGGCAAGTTAAGAATAAAGTTTTATCTGTTTGTATGATAGAAATAAAACAAAGTTTCAACCGTTTACAAGTTAAGAATAAAGTTTCAATAGTTTACAAGTTAAGAATAAAGTTTCAATAGTGTGCATGTTAAGAATAAAGTTCTATCTGTTTATATGTTAGAAATAGAATGAAGTTTCACCAGTTTACAAGTTAAGAATAAAGTTCTATCTGTTTGTATGTTGGAAAAAAAATCAAGTTTCATCAGTTTACAAGTTAAGAATAAAGTTTTATCAGTTTGTATGTTAGAAATAAAACAAACTTTCAACCGTTAACAAGTTAAAAATAAAGTTTCAATAGTTTGCAAGTTAAAACTAACGTTTCAATAGTGCGTATGTTAAGAATAAAGTTTTATCTGTTTGTATGTTAGAAATAAAATGAAGCTTCACCAGTTTACAAGTTAAGAATAAAGTTTTATCTGCTTGTATGTCAGAAATGAAATAAAGTTTCACCAGTTGAAAAGTTAAAAATAAAGTTTCAATAATGTGTACGTTAGAAATAAAGTTTCAACCGTTACCGTTTACAAGTTAAAAATAAAGTTTCAATAATGTGTATGTTCAGAATAAAGTTCTATCTGTTTATATGTTAGAAATAAAAATGAAGGTTCAATAGTTTACAAGTTAAGAATAATAAAGTTTTATCTGCTTGTATGTCAGAAATGAAATAAAGTTTCACCAGTTTAAAAGTTAAAAATAAAGTTTTAATAATGTGTACGTTAGAAACAAAGTTTCAATAGTTTGCATGTTAAGAATAAAGTTTCAATAGTGTGTATGTTCCGAATAAAGTTTTATCTGTTTGTATGTTAGAAATAGAATGAAGTTTCACCAGTTGGCAAGTTAAGAATAAAGTTCTATCTGTTTGTATGTTAGACATAAAACAAAGTTTCAACCGTTTACAAGTTAAGAATAAAGTTTCAATAGTGTATATGTTAAGAATAAAGTTCTATCTGTTTATATGTTAGAAATAGAATGAAGTTTCACCAGTTTACAAGTTAGGAATAAAGTTCTATCTGTTTGTATGTTAGAAATAGAATGAAGTTTCACCAGTTGGCAAGTTAAGAATAAAGTTCTATCTGTTTATATGTTAGAAATAGAATGAAGTTTCACCAGTTTACAAGTTAAGAATAAATTTCTATCTGTTTATATGTTAGAAATAAAATGAAGCTTCACCAGTTTACAAGTTAAGAATAAAGTTTTATCTGCTTGTATGTCAGAAATGAAATAAAGTTTCACCAGTTGAAAAGTTAAAAATAAAGTTTCAATAATGTGTACGTTAGAAATAAAGTTTCAACCGTTACCGTTTACAAGTTAAAAATAAAGTTTCAATAATGTGTATGTTCAGAATAAAGTTCTATCTGTTTATATGTTAGAAATAAAAATGAAGGTTCAATAGTTTACAAGTTAAGAATAAATAAAGTTTTATCTGCTTGTATGTCAGAAATGAAATAAAGTTTCACCAGTTTAAAAGTTAAAAATAAAGTTTTAATAATGTGTACGTTAGAAACAAAGTTTCAATAGTTTGCATGTTAAGAATAAAGTTTCAATAGTGTGTATGTTCCGAATAAAGTTTTATCTGTTTGTATGTTAGAAATAGAATGAAGTTTCACCAGTTGGCAAGTTAAGAATAAAGTTCTATCTGTTTGTATGTTAGACATAAAACAAAGTTTCAACCGTTTACAAGTTAAGAATAAAGTTTCAATAGTGTATATGTTAAGAATAAAGTTCTATCTGTTTATATGTTAGAAATAGAATGAAGTTTCACCAGTTTACAAGTTAGGAATAAAGTTCTATCTGTTTGTATGTTAGAAATAGAATGAAGTTTCACCAGTTGGAAAGTTAAGAATAAAGTTCTATCTGTTTATATGTTAGAAATAGAATGAAGTTTCACCAGTTTACAAGTTAAGAATAAATTTCTATCTGTTTATATGTTAGAAATAAAATGAAGTTTACAAGTTAAGAATAAAGTTTTATCTGTTTGTATGTTAGAAATAAAACAAAGTTTCAACCGTTAACAAGTTAAAAATAAAATTTCAATAGTGTATATGTTAAGAATAAAGTTCTATCTGTTTGTATGTTAGAAATAGAACGAAGTTTCACCAGTTTACAAGTTAAGAATAAAGTTCTATCTTTTTGTATGTTAGAAATAGAATGAAGTTTCACCAGTTTACAAGTTAAGAATAAAGTTCTATCTGTTTGTATGTTAGAAATGAAACAAAGTTTCAACCGTTTACAAGTTAAAAATAAAGTTTTAACAGTGTGTACGTTAGAAATAAAGTTTTAGCTGTTTATATGTTAGAAACAAAATAAAGTTTCAAGAGTTTACAAGTTGAAAAATAAAGTTTCAACAGTGTGTACGTTAGAAATAAATGAAAGTAAGAACTTCATCGTATGAGTATTCAAAGCATGTTTTGTAAATCTAATGTGTGTCATACTGACATGATAGAATCAAGCTTGACAAACGCGTTTGTCAAGTTCATTTGATTCTATCATGTCAGTATGACACACATTAGATTTACAAAACATGCTTTGAATACTCATACGATGAAGTTCTTACTTTCATTTATTTCTAACGTACACACTGTTGAAACTTTATTTTTCAACTTGTAAACTCTTGAAACTTTATTTTGTTTCTAACATATAAACAGCTAAAACTTTATTTCTAACGTACACACTGTTAAAACTTTATTTTTAACTTGTAAACGGCTGAAACTTTTTTTCTAACGCACAAAGCGCTTAAACTTTATTTCCATCATACACACTATTGAAACTTTATTTTAATCTGTAAAATGTTGAAACGATATTTTTCATTTGCAACTAGTAGAACGCTGAGTCTAACTTGCAAACTAGTAAATCTTACGATCTTGTCTTACAAACAGTTATACCTTTCTTTCTAGGATATAAACTGCCATACCTCTATTTCTAACATACAAGCAGTTAAAACTTTATTTCTAACTTACAAACAGATAAAACTTTATTCCTAACATACACACTGTTGAAACTTTATTTTTCAGCTTGTAAACTGTTGAAACTTTGTTTTGTTTCTAACATATAAACAGATAAAACTTTATTTCTAACATACACACTGTTGAAACTTTATTTTTAACTTGTGAACGGTTGAAACTTTATTTCGAACACACACACACACACACAAACAGTCATAACTTTATTCCTAACGTGCACACTATTGAAACTTTATTCTAATCTGTAAACTGTTGAAACGATATTTTTCATTTACAACTAGTAGAATGCTGAGTCTAAATTGCAAACTAGTAAATCCTACGATCGTACTTTACAAACAGATAAAACTTTATTTCTAACGTAGACACTGTTGAAACTTTATTTTTAACTTATAAACGGTTGAAACTTTATTTCTTACGTACACACTATTGAAACTTTCTTTTTAATTTGTAAACTGGTGAAACTTCATTTTATTTCTGACATACAAGCTGATAAAACTTTATTCTTAACTTGTAAACTGGTGAAGCTTCATTTTATTTCTAACAGAAAACAGATAAAACTTTATTCTTAACATACGCACTATTGAAACATTAGTTTTAACTTGCAAATTATTGAAATTTTATTTTTAACTTGTTAACGGTTGAAACTTTGTTTTATTTCTAACATACAAACAGATAAAACTTTATTCTTAACTTGTAAACTTCATTTTATTTCTAACATATAAAGAGATAGAACTTTATTCTTAACTTGTAAACTGGTGAAACTTCATTCTATTTCTAACATATAAACAGATAGAACTTTATTCTTAACTTGCCAACTGGTGAAACTTCATTCTATTTCTAACATACAAACAGATAGAACTTTATTCCTGACTTGTAAACTGGTGAAACTTCATTCTATTTCTAACATATAAACAGATAAAACTTTATTCTTAACATATAGACTATTGAAACTTTATTCTTAACTTGTAAACGGTTGAAACTTTGTTTTATGTCTAACATACAAACAGATAGAACTTTATTCTTAACTTGCCAACTGGTGAAACTTCATTCCATTTCTAACATACAAACAGATGAAACTTTATTCTTAACATACACATTATTGAAATTTTATTCTTAACTTGTAAACGGTTGAAACTTTGTTTCTAACGTACACATTATTGAAACTTTATTTTTAACTTTTAAACTGGTGAAACTTTATTTCATTTCTGACATACAAGGAGATAAAACTTTATTCTTAACTTGTAAACTATTGAACCTTCATTTTTATTTCTAACATATAAACACATAGACTTTATTCTTAACATACACACTATTGAAACTTAATTTTTAACTTGTAAACTTGTAAACGGTTGAAACTTTATTTCTAACGTACACATTATTGAAACTTTTTTTTTTAACTTTTCAACTGGTGAAACTTTATTTCATTTCTGACATACAAGCAGATAAAACTTTATTCTTAACTTGTAAACTATTGAACCTTCATTTTTATTTCTAACATATAAACAGATAGAACTTTATTCTGAACATACACACTATTGAAAATTTATTTTTAACTTGTAAACGGTAACGGTTGAAACTTTATTTCTAACGTACACATTATTGAAACTTTGTTTTTAACTTTTCAACTGGTGAAACTTTATTTCATTTCTGACATACAAGCAGATAAAACTTTATTCTTAACTTGTAAACTGGTGAAGCTTCATTTTATTTCTAACATACAAACAGATAAAACTTTATTCTTAACATACGCACTATTGAAACATTAGTTTTAACTTGCAAACTATTGAAACTTTATTTTTAACTTGTTAACGGTTGAAACTTTGTTTTATTTCTAACATACAAACTGATAAAACTTTATTCTTAACTTGTAAACTGATGAAACTTCATTTTATTTCTAACATATAAACAGATAGAACTTTATTCTTAACTTGTAAACTGGTGAAACATCATTCTACTTCTAACATATAAACAGATAGAACTTTATTCTGAACATGCACACTATTGAAACTTTATTCTTAACTTGTAAACTGATGAAACTTTATTCTTAACTTGTAAACGGTTGAAACTTTGTTTTATTTCTATCATACAAACAGATAAAACTTTATTCTTAACTTGCCAACTGGTGAAACTTCATTCTATTTCTAACATAAAAACAGATAAAACTTTATACTTAACATATGCACTATTGAAACATTAGTTTTAACTTCCAAACTATTGAAACTTTATTTTTAACTCTTAAACTGGTGAAACTTTATTTCATTTCTGACATACAAGCAGATAAAACTTTATTCTTAACTTGTAAACTGTTGAACCTTCATTTTTATTTCTAACATATAAACAGATAGAACTTTATTCTTAACATACACACTATTGAAACTTCATTTTTAACTTGTAAACGGTTGAAACTTTATTTCTAACTGGTAAACTGTTGAAATGATATCTTTCATTTACAAATAGTAGAACGCTTTGTTCAACTTGTAAACTAGTAAATCTTGTTCGTCATCGAATCTAACTATTTAAATCTTCATCATGGAAATCAATGTTCCACAGTCGGAGTAAAAGTTTGAGATGATACACTCCTGGCAAACTAACTCATGAAGTAGCTTTGCTGTGATACATTTCTATCTGTAAACATATGGTAATGTTAAAGTGAATCTAAAACTTTTCAGCTTATTAATTGTTCATCGTTGCATCAACGCTTTAACTCGTGAACAGTTATAATTTTATTTTTAATTTACACTTAGTCTAACTTGTAAACTAGTAAATCTGGCGATCTTATTTTTACAAACAGTTACACCTTTATTTCCAACATATACACTATTGAAACTTTATTTCTAACTTGTAAACTCTTGAAACTTTATTTTGATATACAAACAGCTAAAACTTTATTTCTAACGCATACACTATTGAAACTTTATTTCTAACTTGTAAACTCTTGAAACTTTATTTTGATATACAAACAGCTAAAACTTTATTTCTAACGTATACACCATTGAAACTTAATTTCTAACTTGTAAACTCTTGAAACAGTTATAATTTTATTTTTAATTTACACTTAGTCTAACTTGTAAACTAGTAAATCTTGCGATCTTATTTTTACAAACAGTTACACCTTTATTTCTAACGCATACACTATTGAAACTTTATTTCTAACTTGTAAACTCTTGAAACTTTATTTTGATATACAAACAGCTAAATCTTTATTTCTAACGCATACACTATTGAAACTTTATTTCTAACTTGTAAACTCTTGAAACTTTATTTTGATATAAAAACAGATAAAGCTTTATTTCTAACGCACACACTATTGAAACTTTATTTTTAATCTGTAAACTGTTGAAACTATATCTTTCATTTACAAATAGTAGAACGCTCAGTCTAACTTGTAAATCTTATGACACTTCATATGAGTGATGATGGTAGCTGAAATAGTGTTAAATAAAATTTAGATAGCTTACATGATACAGGGATAGCAATCGACTGCGATCCATGTGTAAAGAGCTTGTTAGACTACGGATGGGCTTAAGTGGATGATTTAACCATGTATACTTTATTCATTTGGAAATAGTAGCACGCTTAGTCTAACTTGTAAATCTTATAACATTTCATATGGGCGATGATGGTAGCTGAAATAGTGTCTAATAAAATTAAGATAGCTTACATGATACAGGGATAGCAATCGACTGCGATCCATGTGTAAAGAGCTTGTTAGACTACGGAAGAGAGAAGTGTGTTATGTTGCGTGTGGCGCGTGAGTGTCCTCCCATTTCATTCCATTCATTCCATTCATCTCATTGATAGAGACAGGTAGAACTCATGGTTCTCATAACGTATGCAATGGATAGTTTATAAGGCAACCTTCGACAGCTGGCTAAATGTCGCCCTGGCGCGAATGCATACTACGTTGAGACAGAGGCAATCACTTGCAAACATGACGCAGAGAGGTTTAACAAGATTGACCATTGCCGAATGTCCCTTGCGGTATACATAGCTATGGCTTTCACCGCCGCCCTTGACAGGAACGCCCGTCGAAAGGAAGTATTACACCGAACTTCATTTGCGACGTTCAAGTTGACTGATAGCAGATTCAACTTAATGATAGTATTCGCCAGTCTGAAGACTGCCCAGGGCAAACCGCGAGGAGGCTCTATCATGTCTTGCCCCATAGTGGACGATTATATGGTATTGTGTTAGTAGATTTCAATCATTGAAAGGGGAAGATGAGAATCATTTCATTTGTCTCATCAACGTTTATCATGGGAGCAATCATTGAAGGGACATCTAATGAATTACATTTCACTCTACTCCATATCATAAAGACTAACCTTTGTCGAATGGCTGAAGTACTCTGACCTGGTGAGAAAAAGCGTCACGTTGAGTATGAAGTCGAACGCCCATCATGAACAACGGCTCAGAGGTTTCGGTCTAACAAACGACGAACAACCCGTGCAACACAATCCCTCTACGGCAGTACCCGCCGTCCCGAGGGGAACGCTCGAGCAAAGGAGGTATTACAGCGATGATGTGCTTTATGAGCAGAAGTGAATCTCTTGATAGCAAGAGACTATTCAACTAGATAGCAAGTCAAAACAACCTGATAGCAGGACAAATGTATAGTCAGTAATTTACACTTAGTGAGGAATGATAGATTTGAGTGTAGTGAGTGGCACTCGATCCCGTCGACAGCCCGAAGGCCTTGTACTGATCACTAGGGAAGTGAGAGATCTTCCCCGATACCCGCTATTTACAGCTTAAGACATCATTGTCACTGCCCCGAAGTGGTAACAGCAACGCCGAGTCAAAGGTAGTGATCAGTAGCTGGGATCTAATCCCTCAAAGCTGCCTTAGACTTAGTTAAATTTGAAATCTGATAGCAGATTTGAACTCAGCATACTTGAAAACCTTGAGGAAACATCCCAAGTTATTGCTTTGATCAGCTTGATAGCAAGCCGTAGAGAGCTTGATTCACCAGCGTTTTGCAATGGAGATGTTTAGAGGCCACCCATGACAAGATAGCTAAGACTCAACCGATTGGCGTTCAAAGTGCTACGTTGAGAACTGTGTCAAATGCCCAACATGAGACATGAGTTGTCCCAGCGGTTACGGTCTAAACTATGACACACTCCCTTGCCACACTTATCACTACGGCATCGTCCGCCGTCCCGAAGGAACACCCTGTCAGTGGAATATTACAGCAAAACTCTCCGTGTCTTGCTCGCTTTCAGTGAAAAGCCGCTTATAGCATGAGAAGACTGGCTCAGACATCATTAAAAATGCATTCATTGACTTCAGCAGGGTCGAAAACCCCAGAAAACCTCCAAAACTAGTGAATTTAAATTTTGCAACTTTTTAGCACTACTTATGAAATTTTATAAGTAGTCTATCACTTAGGGCAGGTCAATAGCGACCGAACCTTTTTTGAATCAAGTCAAACGAACTTGTAGAAGCAAAGTTACAAGCCTTTAAAGTTTTGGAGTCTTTTATGGCCTGGAGATGAAGGCCATCTCCTGGCTAACCTCTAAGTCTGACGCCTTAGCTGATATCAGCAATGAAATTTTCTAAGTCGGTTTCTTACAGAAACCCGGAATTTGGAATGTCCGAAGCTATCATCGAAGCTCAGAGAGACGACCTACCTCTGACAATCGCTCTCGTCTTAGTGACAAGTCTCTCTCGGTTCCCAGCTTATATAGTGTGTGGCGATCAGCTGATGACGTAATATCCATCATCCAAACACTTAAAACGCTTCTATCGCCGATTCTAGAGGTCCGATTGAGCTGGAAATATACCATTTCCATGTAGAATTTGACTCTGAATCCGAATCTGGCCTCCGTTTTCCCATCCGATGCTTCGTTTTGGCTCTACAGTAGGCAGCCATCGCAAAAATTCTAACTCAGTCGTTTTTTCGAAAAATGTTGAAAATTTTTTCTCTCCGATTGACTTGAAACTCACCATACAAATAGAGAATTTGACGCTGATTCCAAATCTGAAATCTGTTTTGCTCTCCGATGCTTCGTTTTGACGCTAGAGCCCAAAACGTCCAAAATTCTAACTCGACAAGTTTTTTCGCCATGTCCCAAAATCTTAAATGGCGTCTCACATCTAAACGAAGACAGATATGAACAAGCCGATTCTTTCACTGAATTTGTCTCACTCTTAGCTTTCAAACGAGCTATGGCACGACTAAATCCGTCCACTAGAAGCCAAGATCGAAGCGAGCTCTCCCGAGGGGGGGGGGAAGTCAGTGAAATTTGATGAAAAATGTTTTGGTGAAGGTCCCAGGTCGAAATGCGACACTTTGGAAAATTTTCAAAATTTTGCCCATACAAAGCCACTCTGACACTTAGGATTTTTCTTGAAATCCGAGGTCTGACCTAAAATCTTGTAACAGCTCTAACTTTTGAACGGCTGGTCCGATTGACTCGCAACAAAAAATGTTGTCGAGCAGTTTTTTCTCCTCTTTCAAACGAGTAGCTGTAAGACAAAATCCGTCCACTAGAACCAAAGTTAGAAGATTGCTGTCGGGGGGGGGGTCAGTGAAATTTGATGAAAAATGTTTTGGTGACGGTCCCAGGTCGAAATTCCACACTTAAGAAAATTTTCAAAATTTTACCCATACAAAGTCACTCTGACACTTAGGATTTTTTCAGGTGAGCTCCGACCTAAAATCTTAAATGGCGTCTCACATCTAAACGAAGACAGATATGAACAAGCCGATTCTTTCAGTGAATTTGTCTCACTCTTAGCTTTCAAACGAGCTATGGCACGACTAAATCCGTCCACTAGAAGCCAAGATCGAAGCGAGCTCTCCCGAGGGGGGGGGGACGTCAGCGAAATTTTTTTCTCTCCGATTGCGTTCAAATTCACCATACCGATGCAGAATTTCACGCTGAATCCGAATCTGGCCTCCGTTTTCACATCCGATGCCTCGTTTTGACGCTACAGCCCAAAAACGTCCAACATTTTAACTCTGTCAAAATTTTGAAGAAACATTTTTTCTCGCCGATTGACTTCAAATTCACCATACCGATGCAGAATTTTACGCTGATCACGAATCTAAAGTCCGTTTCACCATTCCACCACGACAACCTAGACGGTCGCCCACGTCAACCTAGGCGGTCGGCCACGTCAACCTAGGCGGTCGGCCACGTCAACCCACACGAGACCAACACACCCGAGTCTCACACTCTGTCGTTTTCGAGGGGGGGGGGACGTCAGCGAACATTTTGTGAACGTGGACCAACCTGGCCGGCACACCACGACAGGCCACAACCTCTGTCGTTCCAGAGGGGGGGGATGTCAGACCCGAAGCACCACGGCGGCCGACCACGACACTCTGCCGTTCCAGAGGGGGGGGGCACGTCAGCGACGGCGGCCATCTTGCGCGGTCCAGAAGTGGAGTTTTACTTACTACTAATTTCTTGCTCAAACTTCAACCAAAGGCGTAGACGTCCATCTTTGAATTTTAATCGAACAGTTGCCTCATCCGAACCAAAAACAACACGTGACCACTGATTTCACCAGTGCAACGTTTCATGACCACTGTAGTCTCAGTTTCCGGTATCACTCGGACAGATAAAGCTTCAATGGTCTCTTACGACAGGTGAGGTTCAACTCCTTAAGTTGTCTCTAAACAGTTGTCCTAGAAAGATTTGAACCTGCTGAAAGCTTAGATAAAGTGGTAGAGGGATCACTATCGACCACACCGGTGATGTAGCGATGAGAAGTCAGCCCTGGTCGGCCAGAAGACCTTTAACTGCTGCGACACAGTGGCAACTGGCCGGCCATTTCGGATCAAAGCCTCAGCTTGACCAAGATAGCCTTTCTGGTAAGCTCTCAGTACAGCGGTTCGTATGCTACTGAGAGACACAAAACAAATGAAATGAATGAATTCGATGTCTTTCGATTATTGTGTTTCATACCCCTGGTAGTCTGACACGTTGAGGAATTCGGACCGACCGTCGATGTCATCTGTTTGACATGCCAATCTTCGCTGTGCCCTCTCTGGCTATCATGCGGCACTGTAGAGCATGCTACACGCATGGCTTCGGTTTGGTTCTGCAAGCAATTGTGGAAGCAGTCTCTCCCCCGCCAAGTGTGTGAAGTTAGCGGAACCACTCAAGGGAACCACTTTTATCTTTAAACTTGAATTTCTCGATAATGACTGCGAATTTGTGGAATCTGATCAGGGGGGCTGAAATCGAGAAAGTAAAAATCAGCAAGTAAAATAAAGAAGAATTACGGTGTAATAAAAAGTGGTTCCGTTGGGTAGTTTCGCTAACTTCACACACGTACATGAAAATGTTGCGATACTACCGTTTTTAACTACATTGTTGTGAAAAATAAAGTATACAGTGTATGTTTGTGATCAGCGCCACAAATTGCAACACGGTAATGACAAAGTAAAATACAAAGCAAAATAATGACTGCCCCTATCAGTGAAAATTAGAAGTTTGCTCCACTAGCTTCACAACGGAGTCACTTTTATCTGTAAACTTGAATTTCTCAATAACGACTGCGAATTTCTGGAATCTGAGCCCAGATTCGTAATCAGGAGGCTGATCGTGTTAAAGGAGAAGTTGCTTCGAATAGGATCTCCCTGTGCTAAATAATGGTTCCGGTCGGTGGTTTCGCCAACTTTACACGTCTACACAGGTAAGCAACGGGAGTGGAGAGACAGCTGCCAGATGAATTATCCCTATCTGACCAACGACCTCATCTAGCGTTGTTCGACGCGATAGGGAAGTAAATGATTATGGGTGAACTAACCATTCCCTGGGAAGAGAGCAATACGGATGCCCATGAAAGGAAGACTGAGAAGCATGAAGAGCTTGCCAATGGGATTCAGAAGCAAGGATGGAATCGTGATCTCATGTCTCCTGAGGGTAGGATGCCGCGATTTCGTTGCTCCATCGGTGAGGAAATTTCTTGTTAAAGCCGGTGTTTAAGCGTAAAGATCATAATGAAGAAGTTGAGTGCAAAGGTGGAAGAAGGCAGGACCTGAGCGCAACGAGCTGCTGCGGACCGACCATCTTGAAAGATACTGAGATTAGTGGTCCGAAATCTCAGTGACGGCTGGCGCCAATGTCTCAGGTCCGTTTGGGTGCAGCATTTGCTGTTTCACATAATCCAACAATTTCGCTTATCAAGCGATTTTATTTATAGCAGATTTCTAACACTTATTGATTACTCAGTACTCACTCACTAATGAGTTACTTATGTTATCTTTAGCTTCTTTTTGGAATTATCTATTATTTTGTCACGATTTCAAACAGCTCATTTTCAATTGTTAACGTATTACATGGTTTCTTACCGCACCTTGTGAATTTTGTCCAAGTATTGCGCAAAGAATTGCATAAGCTGATTCATGTGATCAACATGTAGGATTAAGTTTAGATTATTGCCAATTTCTATACGTATAAAAAGAATTCTGTGATTATATTCATCTAAATATAGTTTCAGCTAATTTTGTGCAATAGCTACTTTAATACATTGGTATGATGGTCTACATTATTTTATCGTGTGTTTCAAATTTCAACTAAAATGAAATGATGAATTTCCCTTCAACGCCTATAAAATGTGTTTATTTGATTTAATGCATGGAATTAGCTCTGAGCATAAAAAAAGTTTGTAGAATTAAGGAAGGTATTATCGAGAAATGAGCGAGCGGCTTTTTTCGATGATTTTGAG
The DNA here is from genome assembly GCA_907163375.1 of Prostheceraeus crozeri. NCBI lineage: Eukaryota > Metazoa > Platyhelminthes > Polycladida > Euryleptidae > Prostheceraeus > Prostheceraeus crozeri. Next base: position 51,757 of record CAJQUW010002822.1, read on the forward strand.
CGATTAGCGAGCGAAATGGCGATTATGAGCAAATGAGCGATGAGATAGTGGAATCTCGATCCGCTCAAAAACACTGATCACAAGTATTGTTGAACTAGTGAATGAGAAATCTAACCGCTTGGAAAGGACATAATTCAGAAAACGTAGGCCTAGCTGATATTGGTGAGAGCCATGCGGAAGGTGAATGCATCTAAGGAGACAAGGCTGCAGCATTTCATTTTGAATGGCTGTTGCAGATGTAGATCTATAGGGTGGCCGATTTAAAACCGCCGATTATAAATGCTTATACGGTAACTTTGCTATCATCAAACATATTGAAGTGAAAATGACACAATGTTCATCTGTAATTGTTATTTTTATTTCTGTGCTGAATGCTGATGTATCTGCTAAGTGCATCAAGCAATCAAATATCTTGCAATATTGACCTACAAATTAATTGACACATTAATGATCACGAGAAGTCCCAGCCGAGTGTGCCTAAATTTGCGATAACTTTGTCAGATTTCGTTTTGGCTATTCAACACTTAGAAAGACGTCATTCCAAATCATGGCCTTCACAGTAAGGACTGTTTCACACATGCGACTTCTTGAAACGCGATTATCGCTAAAATTTGGAATTGGCCTTTCACATTGGACTTCGATTTCTGCGACTGTCAATCATCGGACAACTATTTCGATCTCTCGATTTCATGAGACATAGAAAGTGGATGTGTCTTAGCCTTTTGGAGAAGGATTTGAACCAAAATTACTCTGAAGATAGGCTTCAGTTGAATTTTTAATGTTTTCATTGAAATCACTAGGAAATTCGCTATCAGATTATTTAAAGTTTATTACATAGTTTGCTATAATATTCAAAATCAGCATAAGATGTTCATATTTCAGCAATTGTGTCTCGCCGTCTGCTCTGTGTCATAGACATGTGCGCTCATTAGAAAAACATAGAAATCACAGCAACCTATTTAATCAGTTCATCGATAAAAGTGGTCGATTGCGTCACCTATTCATAGGACAAGTCGATAAATTTTCACGAAGTTTCTCTACCATTGGGGGAATGGCAAATGAATGCAAAATTTTTTATAAGAGAATTGCACATCTCACAGCTCTGAAATACAATCAGGAATATTCAAATGCGATTGCATGGATGCGAAAAAGATTATCATTAGACATCATAAAAACATGCGTCATTGCCATTCGCGGCTTCAGAGGATGTGGCAAGACTGAGCAGAAGCTCCAGTTTTCTGAGCTGGATTTAAATCTTGTTGACTTACCTGTATAACTTACTTTTGATTTCTATCTTCTGTTAATGCAATGAATTCCCGCGTTTTGTACTATAGTGCAATTGTTGTAGTTTCTTATATTTAATAAATTTGCTCCATTCTGTGAACAATGCTTCCATGTGAATTTTCACGAAGCGACCACTTCCTCATATCAATAAGAAAATAACCACTTTCACAATCTAGCACATATATTGCCAATATCCTCTGCTTCTGCAAGTGTTCCGGTCTAGTCAATCAATAAAACATAGTGCATGGGCAGGGGCCCTGTGGGAGTCTTGCATGTTATGAAAATAATTGTCTCCATGACGGAAGACATGCGAATCATCAACTTCTTTATATTCTGGGAATCACTTTGGAGTGTGAATCACCAAAAACCGAGCACTGACGGCTGAGAACACAGAAATTGACAACAATAAAACCTCTAGAATGGAAATTAAGTTTCATGCAATGCACAATAACGGCACATAAATCGCACGCATTTTCACTTAGATGCACCTGCCAACGTCTGTATCATTGGGTTAGAATCAGTCACATGAGTAAATCGAAGCCTTTAATTGGTTCTTCATTCCCCAACTTAGTTCCTCCGGATGTGCCGCGACCTTGATTCAATTTCCATTCTAGCGAACTTCAGATAAACAGTTTATTTCTATGGCTGAGAACGAAGTCAAAATATAAATTAATGACATGGACTGACTTCAGTCATCGTCGATTGCACGCACAGAATTAGACAGGTCGTCTCTTCTTCCGTTTGACTAGAAAGGAAATATTGGAACATGTAACGTAAATGAAATGGCACAGCTGACTAATTACCATAGCAATCGAACAATGAGCAGCCAGTTCAACATTGAACACGCCAAATTGTGCGAAGTTTCAGTGACTGTTATCAACCGGATCACACAGCAAAGAGACACAGACGATGTCAAGTTCTGCAGAGAGGTTTGTGAACGTCTTTTCATGCGCCTGTTAACTTTTTGTAAAATGATCGGAGGACCTAGCATTATTGAGAAAAGTTTTGCGTAATGATCTGAATTCTTCGAATCTGAAGGAGTCGTGGCGATCGGAGCATTTAGAAGGAATTCAGAGCAATCCGCAAGCGACGCACGACTATTTTTCCTGTCTCTGTAAGGCATTGAAAATTTCTTTTTGCCCACTTATTAAGTTCATGCATGTGCCATCGTTTTGAATCAGTTTGCACTTCTAGCAAAGTGATACGATTAAACAATCTAATTCTGTGATTGCACGCGCATGGAAGATACTATTGTTTGGCGTATGCAAAGCTCAATAGCCTCAACACTTTCAAACTTCAAATGTTTTATTTGTGATAGAATCGGTTTTACTGAACGAAATTAGCAATTCGGAATACGTTTCAATCACCATAACATACTGCACTCAGAAATGTTCTCAGGTGGACGCCATGTTTAAGATCGTTAGTCGGTCAAAACTCAAAATCGCCTCAAAATCGTGCGATTTCCAGAAGAATTCTTGCGACAATTTATGCACTTTTAAAACGCGCGACGTGTGTGAAAGGCTCCATAGGCTGTGATGTAACCCTGACATCCACGCGACTATGCTATTGTTTTCGATGGACATAGTTTTCCAATTGTCTCTGTTGACCATTGTTCCACGGAAAGGGGATTGCGAAGGCAAGAATTTCTCTCCATGGTGGATGCCATGAACACCCTCAGCTTCTTCATGTTCTGGGGATCAGTTTGATGCATGGATGACCAAAATCTGATGACTGACGTCTGAGAACGAGGTCAGATGAAAACCGATGACAATGACTGACTTCAGTCATTGTCGTTAGCACGCGCATTGGCTATAGTATTGACTGATTTACACGAAGTTCGAGAACATCAACACTTTGGAAATAAAATCGGTTCTACTTAACGAAAATTAACAATTCAGAATGCGTTGTAATCGCCACATCATCACGAACTTAGAAATTTTCTCAGTTTAACATGTTAAAGATCATTGTTAGGTCAAAAACCAAAATCGCGCGATTTACTTGCGGCAAAATGAAATCGCGTGACATGTATGAAAGGCTCCATAGGCTCTAATGTTAAACAAACAACCGCGCGACTTCCGCGCTTGAAAAAGTTGCATGTTAGAAACAGCCCTAAAAGAACGTGCGAAATGCGCAGTGTGGTTCGACTCAATGCAAGGCGTTGTTTCGGTGCAGCGGAGGTTTCGCAAAGAACGACATGACGCGTTTCCTTCGGGGGATTCGATAGGGAGATGGCATAGCTCACTAATGAGGACAGTAAGTGTCTTGAATATGCGAAACCTGGATCCGCTGCGCATTCATGCTTTCGCGTTTTCCGGTGAGGCACATTTGTTACATTGACGGATAACCACCATAACCACCGATACTGGGCTACAGATAATCCACGTTGGTTTGTCCAGCAAAACCTTCACCCTGAGGGCTTCAATTTGTGCTAACAGACTGCTCGGTCCTTTCTTTTTCGACTGTTAACGTTGAGCGTTACCTCTCCATGCTACAGGAACAATCTTGGCTGGAAGTGAAGCGACTCGGACTCAAAGAGAAGATGATTTTCCTGCAGGACTTCATGCTCCAACCGCACTGTAGTCGGGCGGTTCGAAATTGGCTGGACAGGAAGTTTCCAAGCAGATAGATTGATCGAAGTCGCAAGCGTTATCCAGCGCGTTCCCCAGATCTGACGCCCTGTGACTTCTTCCTGTACGGCTTCATCAAGTCCAAAGTTTACGGCATTCGTCCATGGGACATCGAAGAATTGAAGAATCGAATTATCTCTGCTTTCGATGAAGTGACAGCCGAGATGCGACACAACATCATGTAGGAGTACCGTGATCGATTGACAAGAGTTGTCGAAAATTAGGGACATCATGTCGAAGTGCGTATCTCATGACTTGTTGACTTTATGATGTTGAAATTTTTAGAACATAAATTGCATATATGGATTAGCGTTGTGTGTTATTTGCATGACATCTGATCAAAAATAGCGAGATTATAGGCATTTAGAATCGGCGGTTTTAAATGGGCGGTTTTAAAAGCGTGTATTTATATTTCGAAAAGACTCCTGACTTCAAGTGGAAAGTTCAAGGTGTTCCAGTAACTAGATTTTCCTAGATTTTTGATATGCTAATACATATAGGTTTTTTCTCTACAAGATGAATCCACTCTTGAAACTATTGCAATTTGTGGCGAGTTAAAACATATTGTCTGGATTAAGTCTATAGCAGAAGCTAGCATCCGGTAAATATCACATATATATGAAAAGGACACGGAGAGCATGTGACCCCAACGTCATTGTTTAGAATAAAATGCACTGATAATTGACGTTCGTCATCGTTCAGTGAATGTGTCTGGTACGCCAATAAGATGATAAATGCTATAGTATTTGTAATAATAGACGTGTGGTTGACTTGTCGAATTCAGTCAGTGAGAGAAGAAGTACCTGATGGATCTGCTTTCACTTGTTCTCGTGTGTTTTGTTGTTTTCCTTGTGATCTTCAGTCTTCGATCGTCTCATGCAGGGAAGAAACTCCCACCTGGTCCACGAGGACTTCCAATTGTTGGTTCTATTTTATCTTTGCGAGAACATGAAATAGTCGTATTCGGTCGTTGGAGGAAAGAGTATGGCGAACTTGTATACTTCAATGCTGGTCTGCAGAAGATTCTTCTGCTCAACACTTACCGAACGATGAAAGCGGCATATATGGAACAAGCCGATAGTTACTCTGGTCGACCTGACTTCAAATATCTCCGTCAACTGGCGCACAACTCGGGAATAGTCTTCAAAGATGGACCAGTGTGGCAAGAGCATAGGCGTTTCATTCTACATTCCCTACGTGACTTTGGCTTTGGACGACCAGTATCTGAACGCATCATCGATACAGAATGTGAGAACTTATTAAGGCGTTTCGATAAAGAACTTGGAAAGCCATTAGCACCTCGTGAAATAATGACTCAAACAATCAACAATGTAGTCTCCCGTTTGACATTCGGGGAAAGAACTGGCATTGAGGATCCAAGATTTAAGGAACTAATTCACCATATCGATGTCATAACAAATAGAATTACATTCTCGACATTATTGCCAGTAGCGTTTCCGATTTTGCTAAAGATCCCTCCGCTTTTGGCAATCATTGAATCGATAAGTCCATTCAAAGCGGCAATAGATTTCTGCCACGATTTGATTCGTTCAAAGATTGACGAACATGTCAAAGACCTTGGACCAGACATTGTTGATATGGACAACAGTCAAGCTAAAGATGTCTGCGATGCTCTTCTCATCGAAAGGACACGCCTTGAAAAAGAAGGAAAAGAGCACACGTTTACAGATTGGCAGATTCTTCGCAATCTCTTAGAACTTTTCCTTGCTGGTACTGACACTACTTCCACTACAATGACATGGGCATTTTTCTATCTTAGCACAAATCCTGATGTTCAAAGACGCATGCACGAGGAACTTGACGAGCAGGTTGGTCGTGCACGCAGACCGGCAATGAAAGATCGTACGAATCTTCATTACACTTGTGCAGTCATGGATGAAATCTTGCGCTGCTCTTCGATACTACGAAGTGGCATTCCACGACGGACATTAGTAGACACAGAAATCAATGGTTATTTCATTCCTGCTAACACAGTTGTTATGCCTAATATATATCTTATTCACCACGATCCTGAGCTTTGGGAACGTCCGAATGACTTTTGGCCAGGACATTTCTTAGACGAGAAAGGGAACTACAAAGCGTCACAATATTTTTGTGCTTTTTCATCAGGCAAGCGAGTTTGTCTGGGCGAGTCCTTAGCGCGGATGGAGATTTTTATGTTTTTGGCAGGAATTATGCAAGCTTATACTGTGCGCTTGGCGGATCCAAATGCAGATGTTGCTGCGATTGAGTACGGAACTCGTGGAAATATTCGAAGACCAGCACCTCATAAAATCATCCTAGAACAAAGGCAGTCTTAACTCACCCGTGCGTGGATATGACCATTTTAAGAACAAAAGAACTTTTGGCATTTGCGATGTGACTTTTTACGATGTGTCTTTTGCTTCTGCAAAATTATTGATGTGATTCTGAAGAGCAATCATGTGAATTGGTAGTAAAATTCGATGCTTATCGTCGAGCATCTTGGTCACGGATTTTTGATATCAATCAAATTGACGAAAAATACATTGTAGATTGCTAAATTGATGCAAGAATCACAGCTTTGCAAAGTCTAACAATGTTCCCTCGAACCAGTTGCAGTACATTAAAGGCTGATGAGCATTATTTACCTGGACTCATTATCTGTCGAGGAGCAACTTCGTGAAAGCACTTTAGTTTGCTTATGAAGTCATCTGGCATGTTTTATAAAATCAATCAATGCTCTAAATCATTGTTTTCATAAGTGTGGAAAATTCATTGCTTTAATAATATTGATATGTCATAAATCACAAATGAGACTGTCATCACCAATCAGGATCGACGCAGACCACAACGAATGGCTCAAGATTCTCTATCTTGAGCTAATCTTTTCCAGTATTGTCCTAAAGAGTCGCGCCATTTTGTAGCTGGTCGAAAGCCTTTCCGTAACTTTTCATGTATTGACATAGTGAAGGCACATGTAAAATTTGAACCACCAATTATTGTCTGTTTTAATGCTACGACATGAAAGTGCTTCACCTGCCAAACAGGGTCTCCGGGAATCCATCAATTTCTCTCTACAATCCGCGCTGCTTGGAATACTCATTGATGTGTGAGTGTTGCTAGCAATCCACGACGATCAGCTGTTGGTTTTATAAATGAAGCTGCACTATACTGACGTTTCTTGTAGCGAAGTTGTTCTCAGGTGAGCATCAGTTGTGAGGAGAAGATCAAAATGAGACAGTGCCGGTGTCATATTTTAGAACTTCCTACGTTTTTGGCTTCCAATGGGAAACAAATTCATAGATAGATTTTCCGTAGTAGGAAAATGTAATTATACTTTAATTTTCCGATGGTATAGATTTTCCGTTTTGCAGACTACACATATTATATTGCTCTTTGATGCACTTCGTGTCAGATGTTGTGCATGTTGATATAATTACAGAGTAAAGTAAAGAAAAATACCGGCACCGGGCGGAAAATCTATAACGCATCCATTCTATGATATATTTTCCTACTGGAAAATGTATAAGGTAGGAAAATGCAAATCATAACACCGGTGAGACGAATTCCCACTTTACTGAAGCGGTTGATTTCGCAGATGACATGTCTGAGAGCTAGACGGCGAAACTGACTGAATTGGCGTGCATGTAGACAGAAGATGCAATATGAAGATTTCATCCCGGTGTTACCAGCTGATGCTTGTATCATATGATGTAGATGCTCATTCTGATACCTAGCTGTGAGAAAGAGGATCAGTGGAAAGTTTTTAGTGGAGATGTCACCATCAGGAATTGTGTGGACGTTTCCGAAAGAAAAGGAATGCCGTCGTGTCCGAACCACATATACACGTGGTAGGCCAACAAAATTAAAAGCCTGCAAACAGGAAAGGAGTAGGCCTAATCTACCGCATCTTTCTGTTTATTTTTGGAATACAGAAGCCATTTTCGTCCAATGTCCCTGCTCGGGAAGAAGCAACACAATCACCATCCATGAGTACATGTAAAGCATCTGGTTAGGATATTATACGGAGAAATCCCTCCGAGACCATAAGGTCTGTGAGCCAAAAGGCAGACGATTGTTCTATACTGAAGGCATATACGAAATGGGAGCATTATACAAATTTGGTCATCCTTACGCGAGCGGATTGCGTGAATAACAGTGATTCCTCAAAGAATTTGGGTAGTCGAATCAATTTATATTCAATAAAGATAAAAAAAACAATATACAAACTTGAGGAAGTCAAAGATAAAAGATTTCACTTAAGTCAGGGGAAGTGGGATGTGTTCCAAGCGCAGACGTAGAGTTTCCTCTCTGAACCGCCACGCTGATTCTTTGAACCAGGAATGAGGTAGATCGTTCATCGGGTAGTATATACCAACTTTTTGAAGTCTAAATGCAGACTAAACCTGGGCTAAACATTTGCACTCGGCGGCGAAACTTCATGCATATGTATACAAACGAAAAACATGTCCTCACCGCCCGTGAATGCGATCATGCACACGTATTAGCCTGACAAATACAGATTTCAGTAGAAGGCAAAGAGAATTCGTCTTGTCCTCATGTCTCAAATTAGCCAGTGCCGTATAAACATCGTTCACATGCAATGCACGCAATGATTATAATTGAATTAAGCTTGCTCTTGATAATGAAATAATATCTGTAGATTTATACAAGCCTGTGTAGACCAAAGTTTGTTTGCAATTCTAGCCCAGCATTCTATCAGTTCATATTTGATGCAGTTATAGTGCTCTCATCAAAGATCAAGATTTTGCTACGTTTTTGTCTTCAGCAAATTGTCATCATATTCTAGAAGCAGAGTCTCGATACAATGTAGCATGATATGAAGTGCACACGCTAATACAAACATGAACATATTTTTAATCTATGCATTTTGTATGTCATGTTTTGTTGCATTCATAGAACGCGACTCAATTGTCATCTTCAAACTCAATTTTTGCCATTAAAGTGATGATATGGATAATAATCACATCATGCTACATTATTCTTTCTAATAGCTTGCAGATGCAAGACCTAAGCGGGAGTTATGGATGATTTTCAATGATCAAAATAACGTTTCTAAGCATTGGCATGCTTTGAAAGTTATGATTACATGAAATTGAGTCGATTAGTTAGCAGCAAAAAGTGATAATAATACACTGTTCGCTAATCGTTGGTGCGCGCGCTGTTTCTCTCTTCGGCTGGATTAGCCGAAGGCTCTGGACAGCCCTCACAAGTTTGAAAATATGGCCTATTCAGCGACATTTCAAACTTTCAAACACACTTTTTGTTAAACTTGTGAAGGCTGTGTAGGACAGAGTATTGCATGGATTTTGATGAAACTTTACTTGAAGGTGAGTGAGGTACTGTTGAGCTGAAGTTTAGCTCTATTGCGTTTTCTGCAAGGAAGTGTGCAAGTTTTGGCTCGATGTAATGTTTTGGCTCTCATGTGTTTTGGCTCACTTTTTGTCGTGATGTTATTTATTTTGGCTCTATAGTAAAAATTCATAAACCAAACTTTGCCCTTCAAAAACACTCGCAAACTTTGGCTCAGTCATCATGACAAAAGATGACTTCAGAACCGAATAAAAACTTTGTTTACAACTTATCTGGGTCAAACAACACTTCGATTTGGATGTGTATTGCAGACGTCTAGGCACCATAGATATTGAAAGTCTGAAAATGACCTTGTAAGCGACAGAAGGTGTAAACGACTTTTCAACAATATACATAAAAAGCAAATTATGCAATAAATTCAGGACATCATAACTCCTCCAAAAGTACACCGATTTCGACGAGTAGTGCATCAAAAGAATGCTCAGAGAACGCCTTTCAACTCGTGTTTGATTCATTGTCTTCCTCAATGTTTTCACATTGAAAATTTGAGGTTTCTAAAAGTGGCGATTTTCACATTTTGACCTCTGGCCACGTTAAACAATGACGGATACAACTGTACAATAGCTCATTGAAAAGCTGAGAACATAAGCTCTCGAATGGTGTATAGCTTGTCAATTTAAAATGAGGTTGAAAGGCAGAAGAATCGATTGAATTTTGACACAATTTAGGTGGTCGGTTTTTTATGATCTTATTACCTTTCCTGATCTATGACGACATGACACTGACCCCAAAAGTGATGATGATACTCGCAAAGCTGTAAAGTGCACTAGGAGTGCTGTAAACGAAAAGCAGACTGTTCTCCCACCTATTTCTTTATCAAATGTTAGATCCCTTAAGAATAAACTCGATGATACTGCTCCGTTTCTTAAAAAGTATTCCCCCAATATATTTTGCGTTGTTGAATCTTGGCTCGATGAGAGCGTGGGCAATCACGCCTTATCTTTTCCGTGTAACAATCTTCACAGAGCTGACCGGAGCTGACCGGAAGGGTTTCAGGAGAGGAGGAGGTCTATGTTGCTGTGTGTCGAGTTCTTTTGAATCTGTAACTATTTTTTCTGACAGGGTAAAAGTTTCTTGCAAGAATTTCAAAGTCATAACTGTTATATTGTACTTTCCTTATGGAAGCACATTGAACGAGAGTAATAAGCAAAACGATTGCAACTAAATATCGGATATAATAGATTGTGAATTGAACCGTTTTCCACAATACTCTGTGCTTATCCTGGATGACTTTAATCACGTTGAACCGATTAAGTTTGAGCAAAATTTTGTCTGAAAATGTTATCTTTCAATCAACAAGAGGTGATGCAAGTCTAGATTTGGTTTTGATACCTGATGATTATGTCACTTTGTTCAAGATACCAGATATATTACCTCCTATCGCATCTAGCGATGATAATTGTATTATGCTGCGTCCTTTGCACAACATCGTTATTGAGTCTGAGTTCACTCAAGTGTTCGATATTCGCAGTTCAAATTTACTTCAGGTATTGTCTTACCTTAGTGATGTTGAATGGTCACATTTATTTGAACATTCCAGTGTTTTGCAGTGTGTCCATGTGAATTTTTGTTTTATCATTTGAACAAAGGTCTGTCCTTGTTGCCCTCTGATCTCATAAAACGTTCTAATCGTGATTCTCCCTGTATTACAAACACAATAAAAGTCCTCATCAATAAAAGATGCAATCCTTATAGACAAAAGAAGTGGACTTTATATACACACTTTAAGGATAAAGTGAGGGTTGAGTTTCTCAAGTCCAAGAGAAGTTGGGGCGACAGAATGATGGAAGCCAATTGTAACAATGCTTCTGTTTGGAAGATATGCAAGACAGTATGTGGCAACAGCAAACCGAAATCAGACTGGCTACCAAATAGCAGACCAGACTCAGATGTGAGAGATATTCTTGAAGAAATGAAGAATGACTTTTATCTAATAGAACTGATCTTAACAGTGATAGTGGTTCCATACCCGGCTTTCCGTTTGCGGTGCCTTTTCAGTTTGCATCCTCAGAAATTGAATATATGTTAAAGCGAGTCAACCCACGGACTTCGCCAGGATCGGATCATATACCATCGTTGGCGTGGTCCATTCTATGTGAGGCTTTCCGTGAACCTTTATCCTTACTCTTCAATAAATGTCTTTGTGAAGCCAACATGCCAGAGTTATGGAAAGATGCTGATGTAGTGCCTCTACCAAAGTCATCCCCACCATCTATCAATAATGTGCGTCCAATCTCATTACTGCCTGTGCCGGAACGGATATTAGAAAAGTGCCTACTGAAAAGAATTCGTCATTCCTTTATGAGTCATTTTGATCCACAACAGTAAGCTTACCGACCAAAGGGTTCCGTGCACGACTTGTGCTCTAATAGAAATTGAGGATACTGTCACGTCATACTTACAGCAGAACAACGCTACCGCCAGTCATGTAATCGCAGTTGATTTGTCTAAAGGATTCGACAGGGTGCCACATGACAGACTTCTACAAAAGGTGCTTCGAGATGGATTTGACGGCTTCCTTTTTGTCATTCATTCAAAATTATTTGAAATCAAGAAGGATTAGAGTTCGGTGGAAACAGTCATACAGTTCATACACTGATTTGTCAAGTGGCATTCCACAAGGGTCATCATTAGGCCCCTTGATATTCGGCTATTTTGTTTCAAACCTTCTTTGGAAAAACACAGACGGCGAAGCTGGTCAAGTATGCTGATGATCCTATTGTAATAGGCAAGATTTCAAAATTCTTATCAGCTTCTCCTGCATATGAAGTGTACAACAACATCACAAACTGGGCTAATTTAAACAAAATACAAATTAAAGAAGAAAAGAGCAAGCAGTTATTTATAACTCATGCTAATCACTTAATAATAGTTTGTATCAGATTTCTGGTATTCATGTAGTGACGCACCGCACCTTACTCTTCTTGGAGTTACCTTCGACGGAATACTTTCTTGGAGAATTCATGTAGATGACACATGCAAGAGGGCATCTTCCAAAATGTGTGTCACGTCAACTCCACGATTTCTTTGATAGAGATAAGATGGTGCTGATTTACGAATGCTGCGTTAGAAGTGTGATCGAGTATGCGGCTCCTTTGTTTGTTGATTAAAACGTTGGACTTTCCCGAAAGATCGACAGGATACAACGTCGCGCTCACTCGATCAACTGTAGAAAATTACATCGTGACTGTGCAAAATTTGTGCTTTTCTCCTATCGCAGGAAGATAATCGGTTGCAACATCTTTATGACCTTGATTAACGACGACGCTCACCCTCTCCATCATCTTCTGCTACCCGTTTTGAAACATTCTCATAGATATCAACTTCCTGTCTTAAAGTCATCTTTGCGTTCCAAAAGTTTTATTATTTTTATATCGAAATTATTCAATTGTAGCTTTCAATGATCAGTCTTCTTCTTTTTTTCTCATTCTTTATATATTTGTTTTTCGTACGTGGCCTTGTTTGAGTTTGAACTTTTCCTTTCTATCCTATCTATCCTAGTTACGAACCATGTCAAAAGTTGAACAGATATTATGCATGTTGTACTTTCTTTGTGTGCCCACGATTTTTATTATTGGGGCCGGTATCATGAATAAACGTCTTTATTATTATTGTTACAGCAATGAGGGTCCAGGAGATCGCACTTGGCAGGTGGTGCAATTTTTTTCTAGGTCAGGACAACCGCTAAGCACTTATCAGCTATCGGTAAATACAAGTTAAAGAGACTAATCATAAATGCACTGTAGCCCAACGCAGATGTTCTGCAAAATGACTGCTGATGACAATGCAAAAAACTATTGAATTCAAGATTGCATTGAAACTTCCATTTTCCTGAAACTGCTACTTCTGATTCAAAGAAAATAAATTCTCAAAAATTTGGACATCATCAAATTAAATTGATGTGTTCTGAAATACGAGTATAATTCACCGTTTCTACACTGTAAACTTTGGCTGACAATTGACAGACATTTATCCTACAAAATCTATTTTGCCGGTCACTGTTAGTTCTTGTAGGATGATTGCCACTGAACACCTACAATTTCTGACAAAAAGCGACAAAATGAATAGCAATGAATTATAGCTTAAATTTTATCAAAAATGTAGGTAATTAATTAAATTATGTCAAAATAAATCATGGTTTTGCCACACAATAATACAGATTGCCGAAAAGTCAAGCAATCACTAATCGAAAAAATCAATCAATATTCAACAGTTTTTGTTTAGTTAATTTGAATACAAGGCATCTGTTTCGATGTCGGTGGAGAACCTACAAATTCGTCGGATATCGCAGGATATTGGAGGTGACAATCGTCGGCTGATTTTGTCAGTAATTTTGTAGGATAATTGTCAGTCTACGGTTTACAGTGTAATATTAAAACTTGACATCTGAATCACAAGTAACAAAAATCTGTATGATACTTTGCACAGCGTTGGCGCTAACTGATAGTTCGCTGCAATGAGATAAATTCAATTCTGGTAACGTGACATTAGACGGGCAAAATCAATCAATACGGCATGTGAAAGCCAAAATGAAAAATAAAAAAAATAAAAACTCATGAAATGCGTCATAATAATAAACTTTCAAAACTGTGGTTAAATAAAAGGAGAAGTGTTCCTGATGCCATAGTCAATAAAAGTAGTTCCACTATTGAAAGTGAAACACTACGGCATGGGTTAAAGCACAGTATCATCCCTAAAAGAATAGATGACTGTAATTTAAAATATCAAATTGAAGAAACCATTTCACGTATGTGTAAAAATAATTCCGATTTTTCTGTGTCTCAAAATCTTAAACGCGAACTTATTACTGTTGTTACTAATTTTGAAGTCAATGGCAATAATGTATGCAATGAGGTAAACAATAAACGTCTTCAATAAACTCTTAAAAAGTGGTCAAAAATAAAGATATAAAAATATGTTCTTTCGATAAAGGTAATGGTATTGTGATCCTTAACACGGATGATTATTGTAGTAAAATGAAAGCTATTATTAGTGATGAATCTAAATTTAAAAAACTTCCACCTACGGATAATATCAAAAAACATCCAACTGTCATGGATGAAGGACGACTTTACAGATATTTGAACAAATATGTTAAACATAATGTATCCGAAACCGTTTACAAAAACATAGTGCCTTCAGGTAGTGAAATAGCTAAAATGTACGGAACGATAAAGGTACACAAAAACAATGCACCTGCGAGATCGATTGTAAGTACTATTGGATCGCATAACTATAAGTTAGCGAGATACTTGGATAACATTATAAAACCACACATAAATACTCGATACATGTTAAATTCCACATCTCAATTCATTGATGACATTAATGATAAGCAGCAGCTGTTTAATAAAAATAATATTCTGGTAAGCTTTGATGTAGAATCTCTCTTTACCAAATATTCCTGTAAAAGAAGTAATAGACATAGCAGCTGACTTAGTATACAATAGCAATATAAATAGACCTGTTTATAGTAAAGATGTCTTCAAAAGATTGTGTGAATTTGCCACTTGTGGTAGCTTTGTGTATGGTAATGATATGTATGTGCAGGTAGATGGTGTTTCAATGGGCTCTGATTTTTAGCACTAGCAAAGAAAAGACTTAAAAGTAAGTCAATTCAGTTGATGAAGTCGTGTGTTGCTTATGAATTTTCATGGCATACATTGGCAAAACTAAACGCCGACTTCAACAGCGGATTGATGAACATAAAAGGAGTCCGACAGCAATTAATGAGCATTTGCATAACTGTAGATGTAACTCAGAAATTGATCAACAATTTAAAATAATGTACAAAGGTAACACAGATTATGAGATTAGCATTGTTGAGGCTCTTAAAATCAAAGATAGACAGCTAAAAATTAATCGCAGTGCTGAGTACAACGGTATTTCCTACTTATTAAAGATATTCAATTAAAGTCCTTTGTTAAATTAATTTGTTTCATTGGTTTTCACATGCCGTATTGATTGATTTTGCCGTCTAATGTCACGTTATCAGAATTGAATTTATCTCATTGCAGCAAACTATCAATTAGCTAATTCTGACATTGAAATGGCTTTTGTAAAATATATGTACCGTACATGTGACGATTTCTGAATTGCTTTTAGCGCCGGAATTATATATGAATACATCTCAATTTGAAATACATTCTTCAATGTAGACTACAAATCTGAAATATAAATGACACTTTCTTGAATATAAATCGTCTTTTCTAGAAATGAGAAATGCAAATGCCTAAGATGAATTGTAAATGATCATTTCTGAAATATTAAGTCTATTTCTTGATTATAAGTGAAATTAGCTAAAGCTCAAATATAAATGCGATGAACAAAACAGACAAAAATTCTCCGAAATTGAAGGGTTGATATCAAAAATATAAATGCTTTAATCTGAAATGCAATTTGAATGCTGAAAAAATCTGTTGAATTCTCGAACATAGATACAGAGTTCTGTAAATAAGATGGAAACTGTGTAGTCTTTCATTACTAAACAATGTCGGATTTCCATGGTTAAAATGGTATGTTTTTGTGATTCATCAAATTAAGTTATATTTTTGTTGTGACCTCATTTACGTGAATATCCTAAAGTTAATTCCGATCATTGGCTCTATGATTTTATTTACGAAGAAATATTCACTGTTGTTTTAATTGATGTATCACACTGATGCATGTGAGTGGTTGTATCTGTCCGAATCTGTGTGAGCCACTATTCACATGTTTAATATTGACCGATGTTCAATCTTCAGTCGGAAAATTATTTTTATGAAACGCAATCTAAAGCAGTACTTTATATTTCAATGCTGAAAAGGTTACTGATGCATATCAGACAGCCCCAGATCTGCCTCAGATCTGCATTTGTATTGACGCATTGAATGCACAGCAAAAGTTAAGTCTTCGATGAAGTAACCGATGTCTAGTTTGTGCAGCGCATTGAAAATTGTTTCTAGCAAGCAAGGAGGCAAATTAGATTATGTCTTTTACCAGGCATTTGTCTATGCTATCATTAAGATGAAGTTTCCACTTGTTCCATCAAATATGGAAAAAAGGATAGGTGTCTTGCACTGTCTACAATTCTTCATAGCATTTATATTTTCCGGAGCTGTATGATGTGATTTTAGCCACGGCGGATGCGCGATCTACCCACTCCTTCGTTCTGACACTAAGCACGTTTTTGGACCGGACATTCTTCATAAATGCATTGAGTACAATGATCCCATGAAGAAATACGTCAATGTGATAGAGTTAAAAGTACTAGGAAATTTCCTCAATGGTTAGGATTGACCATAGAGGTTGAGTGAGTATTCTCTCCCTATTTTATAAGTATTTAATAGGACTTTAAAAGTGATTAATCAAATCAAAAAAATTAAAATTGAAGGTGATCATCAAATAATCAAAAACTCATGCACGAGTCATATTCATGGCTCTACTTATCACAGCTCTCAGTTGAATGTATAAAAGTTTTTAGTAACATTTCTATCGATTAATAGGGAAAGTTACATAATAAATCCGCACAACTTCCATCATTTTGAAGAAGTAAATTTTTGTCTTTCTTAATCATGGAAGCAGAGAGATTTATTTACAGAATATTGATAGCCAAATGTAGATTGTTATTTTATCGTTGTGATTTGCGATTATGAATAACGCTTTGATTTAAATTGAACTTTTTTGCGTTTGACAATAATCTTGTCCTATAAAGAATGCTTATTTCTAGAGTTCTCCTTCGTTTTCCCTTGTCGGTCTGAAAGCATGTTTTATGTGTAATACATATTTTGGCGCCTAATAAGACAACGCAAAATCCATCAAGTCTGCATGTAATGATTAACTATATAAAAGAGTATACACGATGCTTTGTTGTCTGAGATATCTTAAGAATTTGCAATAACAAGTAAGGTAAGAACTTATTAGCACCTTGGGACACGGATAAAATTTCGTGTATCTTATTACTCATTATGTCTAAGCACGTTGCAAGTATTTATTTATATCAAGTAGATTAGATCTGTGATGACTTGAAGTCTTAACTAACTACTTACAAATTCTACTTTATAAATTTTTGAAAAGTTGTGCATTGTAGTCTTAAACGTTTCCTAAATATACCAAAATTTGACTCATCTTCAAATTGCCAGAAGAAAACCTATCTTCATATTGTAAATTATTTGAAATATTTGCCATCAGTTGCTCAATTGAGGCGCCTGGTGAAAAGTTTAGTATTTGTTTTACGATCGACCGATGGTAAAATATATAATGTATCTCTCACAAAATTATCCTCACATGGGAACATGCATATCTGATGCATCAAATTTGCAAGAGTGGATTGTCCTTCCATTTAGCTATCCTTTATTCATTTCTAAAGCAGTACGCCATCGCCTACCAAGCTAGGCGATACGTTGAGCCAAGGAGGTGCGAGTCATCAATTAATCTTTTTATCTTCTTTCTTGTGTTCTTTGTATGCATGGACAATACATGCATAATCAATCGAATGTTCAACAATTACGTAAACGTCGTTCTTCACATACTGTGTATGACTTTTCACTTCCGCGTAATCGCCCGCTGCCGCTAACGCACTTAATCAGAAAGTTTTATTTTTCTAGTCATAATTGCATCGACTGGACTTTCCCTCGTCAAATATTCTTTGATGAGTTCGCGGGCTTACCTGACCAAGTCCTGAGTGCAAACTTAGCTGTGCTATTCGACCCCCCCCCAATTTTCATGTCGAATGGCAATTCTTCCATAAAGGTTACAGATCGGGTAATCATGGGTATTACTATTACATTTACTATGCATGCTACCCGTAAACTTTCTTGCTGAAAACCGCTATTTTTAATGTGAGAGACCTTTATATATTGAAGTCTGACCAACAAACACGATAACGGATGCAAGTTTATGGCCATTTGTTTCAAAGATGAGAATGCACTCTCTCCAGTGAAATGTAGTACGTTGATGTGGTGAGAGGCATGAGAATCGATTGAATTTTGCCATAATTTGGGTGGCCTTTATCATGATCATCTCCTTACGTAGTCGTAACCATTGTATTTCTGAGGTATCAAATTAAAGTGAAATTAAAATCGGAATCTATGCCGACTTTGCTCGACCATCTTCGAGCAAAGTTAAGATTATTGCACCAGGAGTAAGTACATGCATAGATTTTATAGCTATAGACTTGTTTTTTACTTTTACTTACAGTGTGACGTAGTCGTATGACATGCTGATATGGCGTCTCGCTTCAATTTTAATGCTTGTAGCATTCTGTCAATAATAATAGGACAATAAGCTGTCGATATCACTTGGAGATGACTTCTGCCTTCACTCGCATTCCTTTCCTACCGTCAGCGTGGCCTAGTGAAGACGGTGCGAGCTCGTCTTCACCGCGGACTTCGGTTCGATTTTTAGGTCAAGCGAGTGCGGTCGGGGAATCAAGGGTGTTGGTATCTTTTATTGACTTAATTGTTGTCATTCTCTTTAGATATTCAAATACTTGTTTATTCAATATTCGAGTTTGACAGGGATTCCTGGGAATTCGGTACCTGAAAATATTCGGGAACTCTGGGAACCGACTTTCTCGGGGCGGAGCCTTAAACAGAGCTCATGCGTCACCTGACTGCAACTAATCCACTTTTAGCAGGGTAAGTTCACAGCCATCTAAAGTGAATTTGCTTTTCATTAATGTCCAATTGCATAACAGCATTTGCTCAGGTGTTGAAAGAATTTTGGTTTTAAGCGTGTTAAGTAAATAGCAACATCACAAACATATGCTTATTTGATTGTTCAGCGAATCATGTGAACATTAAATAGGTCGGCGAACATGGTTGTTCAATGTCTACAACTTTTACAACACAATATTGAAGTTATTCTCTGGATGAATCAGATAACTGAGAATATACACACTGAGGCACATGCAGCTCAACTTTGAAACTCTAAATAATCAATGGGATGCGAAATCTGAACAACTTTTTATACCCCTAATCCATATGACAGGCGTTAGAAGCAAATGCATAAAATGAGAAAGCAAATGATATTCTTGACTGGCAATCCGGTCCTAATTCAATGAAGAACAACGGTGAATTGATTGCTGAGTCCATGTAGGAAATAATAATTTTGAAGCAATGATACAAATTGAATTAAATTAAATACAGCAAACAAATACTTAATATATAACCATTATAGGGTATCACATGAGTATCAGCAGCTTTGATGTTGTATGAAAGGCTTTGACTGGTGATATTATTGAAGTGTCATTTGAAATCTCCTTGCACGGTTTACAACGAGTATAGACTCAATATGAAACACAACGAATTTTCTGTCTTTCAAACATGGGAATTGAATGTACTTTATATGAAGTAGAGGCTTCCCCAATTGTTACTCAGATAAAGGACTTCATTTTCTATCGCGAGATCTTTCATCGTAGGCCATTCTCAAGCGTCTCAAGAGTGGATACTGAATGATCGTTTGAGAATGGCCTACGATGTAGGCCGAAAGATCTCGCGCTAGAAAATGAAGCCTTCTATCGAAGTAAAAATTGGGGAAGCCTCTACTTCACATAGAAGACAAATTTTCTTTAATTCTGTACGCGTGTGGCGAGAAATCACATTATTCGGAGGACACAATACAATTTTTTATTTTAGACTGAGTTCCACCATTATTCTATTTTCATATTGATGTTAGCAAGAAAGTGCTTAAACTTGCCAAAAATCAATCCCACTTCACCATAAGTCGATGGTTGGAACGACGAAAGGAATTTTTCGAGAATCATCAGCAATAGTTCGCTTTTGTTTGTTACGAAACAGCGATTGTCGATCTAATGTCAAGGCCTTATTAACATGCTGTGGAACATGTTGTTATTGAAATAATACCTGTGTTACAAGGTCACTTAAATCAATAAACTACAAGAATTCTCTTTATTTCTGCTTTACGTCGCAGCAATTAATATCTTGGATTCATTGGTGTCATATGCATGTTCAATCTGTATCACTTACTCGTATAAAAAATTTGGCTATGATTCAGATGACATGTCTGCATGACGATGAAACTATAGTATTTGATTATTAGCTTCAGTCAACAAAGAATGTGATCATATAAGATTTGCCAGATGACAAAAAGATGAGGCATCTGTTAATGGGAGAAAGTATTGAGAAATTGATAATAAATACCTACGTTGTGACTATTATTAATATATTATAGAATTGTGTATAATGAATACAAACATCTTGAGTTTAGGCGATTTCGAGGCGCCTCAATCGAATTTCGAATTTTCTAAGAGTATAATCACACTAAATGTGAATGAGAATGGTTTATAGGAATGGAATGTATTATGAATGAATATGAGAGATTTACTTAAGATGCTATGTCAGGCATCTAAATGTGAGCAGGCCTCGCATGTCCACCAAATAATTTGATCACTTGAAACAGATAATTGAATTTGACTTCAACAAATTTCGCTAGATTCAGATTATTGGCTTTGGTGCTTCATTTTTCTAAAGCCATGAACCTAAAAAATTGCTCAAAGAAACTTTCGCTCTCTGCGTGAGTATTTCTATGGATTGATTCTACATAGATGATTTAAACTTACAACTACGCCGAAATCACATGCCATCAGTAAAGACAATAGGTCAATAAGATAAAAGACATGCTGAAAAAGAGCAAAAGTCAAACTTACGCAAAGATGTTGTGCATAAAAATACAATACAGTACATAGACTTAATCATTCAAGAGTGTTTTAGAAGTCAAATCACGCTTATCTCAAGAGTCTCTTTTTAGGTGCACAAATCTGGTCTCATGTTTGAACGAAGAAACCATTTTGGTAGGTGTTCTTCTCGGCGGGTATCCGAACATTTTCACTTCTGCCAAAGTGCTATTCACTGAAAGGGCAGCTGAATTCATATACAATTACGGGTTTTCTGCATTGTGGAATTGAAGCAAAACTGCTGTGGATGACAACGGTGGATGGGAATTCCATTCGGGACATCAATTCACAACAGGAGTCCTCTTCAATTTATTGTTTCAATTTTTTTAGAAAATTCAGAGAGCACAGGTCACACACACGTTTGGTGAGTGTCTGAATGAGTTTCACTTTGTGCATTTTTGATGGGCACAAATGCGAACGAAATAACATCCGATAAAATTCTTGCACATTTGTATGAATTTCTCAATACATGTACATGTATTCGGTCATGTCAAATACAGTCATTCCGTTTCATAAATAGTTAGAAATTAGCTAAAACAGCAACATTTTATAGTAAACAGTAAGTTTTAACTATTATCGACATCGGATCGGACATCGGCTCAATAGACCAGAGGATAACATCTGCAAAACAGCATGGAAACAAAAACTTGTCGACAGAAGAAAGGGAAGACCGAGAACAAGTTGGAGAACTGTGATATAGAGTGGAATGAAGGTCAGATCGCTAACCGAAGACATGGCCTCCGACCGACCCATGTGGAAGCAACGGACTGAGGGGCCACCTCGTGCTACCCGATCATCCGGGAGGCTGAAACTGGATCGAGCCCGGCCAAGGTGAGCAAGATGAGCAGCAAGTTTTAACTATAATTGAATGAATTTGTTTCCTATATCATGTTAAATATTTTTCTTTGTCATATGTTGAACCAGTAAGGGCCTAGTCCTTTAAAGGACTGATGGGTGCGGTCCCTGGTAGACAGATTTGTCTCCTCTAACTTCTATTACCACTCGGATGCGATTAGACATGCTGCCGATCAAATTTCTGATCATCTGTTGATTAATTTGATTCCACTCTTGCCTCATTAAAGATTCCAACCGATTCAAATCATTGCCAGGACAAATTCGTCGACGAACTCGCCGTTTCAATATATACCAGGCATGCTCGATTGGATTGAAGTCAGGAGAGCTTGACGGCCAGTCTAAGGTTCGTATTCCTGCCTGTCTTTTATACAATTGAGTTGCCTGGCACGATGGCATGGAGCATTGTCATCCATGAGAATCCAATCAGATGATGTATCACCTAAACTGAATGCTAAAGGTTAAGCATGTTCTTCGAGCACTCGAATGCAGCGTTCGGAGCTCATATTTTCCCTCATAACATGCAGTGAACTGCGACCATCACTCCAGATGGCTCCCCAGATGAGCAATTTCCTGCAATCTTCCTGTCCTCACGCCTCCATGTAAAAAACGATCATGAATGTCTTGCCCAAACTTAAACCAAAGGCGTAGACGTCCATCTTTGAATTTTAATCGAACAGTTGCCTCATCCGAACCAAAAAAACACGTGACCACTGATTTCGCCAGTGCAACGTTTCATGACCACTGTAGTCTCAGTTTCTTGTGTCTCTCGGAAAGATTCAGCTTCGATGGTCTCTTACGACTGGGAGTAGTTCAACTCCTTAAGTCGTCTCTAAACAGTTGTCCTAGAAAGATTTGAACCTGCTGAAAGCTCAGATAAAGAGGTAGAGGGATCACTATCGACCACACCGGTGATGTAGCGATGACCGGCGAGAAGTCAGCCTTGGTCGGCCACAAGACCTTCCATCAGGCCGCTGACAGACTCTTCGCAACCAAAAGTAAATAGTATTTTTGGAGACCTTTAATTGTTGCGACACTGTGGCAACTGGCCGGCCACTTCGGATCAAAGCCTCAGCTTGACCCCTAAGATAGCCTTTCTGGATAGATTTCAGTACAGCAGTTCGCATGCTACTAAGAGACAGAAAACAAATGAAATGAATGAATTCGATGTCTTCGACTACACAGCATTGTTCTCGTCTGCCCAAGCATTCTAGACAATGCACAGACACTGATAGACAGCCGCAAAGTAAAGAAATCCATCTGTCTGAAAAAATGTGTGACTTGACAGTTATGCATGCGCGAGAGTGATGAGTCACGTTTTCTGGTTAGCGATGAAGATGAGAATTGAATTCCAACCAACTTGTAAAAGATTGAAACTTTATTTAGTCGATTGACAGCTATATTTAGAGTTTAGTCATCAAATTTAATTTTCACAGGAGCAATTTCAGAACATGAGCTTTCTAATTATATCAATTTTTTTGAATTTGGAAACGACTTTCTATGCGTAATTTATGTTTACCCATTTCTATTCTTTGTGAAACAATCTGCATTATCGCTTCCAATTATGAAATATACGTTTGTAAAAAAAGAAACAACTGTAATTTAGTCATTTAGGTTGGAGACACACAGAGTAAGCCATAAGTCATAAGCAATTACCCGCAAGCCATAAGCCGGAAGTCTTTGACAATATTTTTTCTCTTGACAGGCAGAAGAAGAAAATCTATGATATATTTCCTATTTCTGTAAGACCATAAGGCATAGCAAAGCAAAAGCATAAATTATAACCCGTCGTATCACGAAGATTCTATTGAAGATCATCCCCCAAGGATTCTCAACCGGATGACGGCTTAGTGCTTATGGTTTATGGCTTATGGTTTATTGTGTGTGACTCCGGCCTTATCTGCATACCGGCGTCAGAACGTCATACATGCAGCAGGCTACTATCATCATTAACAACATCAAAGAACAAATATTGAGTGCATTATACTCAGGAATGAACTGGGATCGCATGATGATTAAGTATTGATACAACAGATTGAAAGAACATCTTGAAAGGGTTATAATTATGTACATGTTCAAGATCTGGATAATTGGTGCAATATATTATTAAGCAGGAGAGGCGCTCTATTTTTACCCGCTACAAGGATGGTGATGATGCAAACTATGAACCAAATTTCAGACTGCTTGAGCTAAATATAGCCATCGCACGTAAATGGCTGTATGCAATCGAGTATTTCAATGACGTGTTTGCTATGCTCAATCGCTGATATGTGCATGTTTTACAAATACACAAACAGCAGCAAAATTTCCGAAAAGTGTGTAACTAAATCGAAACGTCAGTAAAAATCCATAACTATTTATTGTTTTGATTGTATCATCAATATAACCAAAAATGTATAAAAGTCCAATATTGTTGGATGCTCCAATTTTACCGATGTTAGACAACTAGCCCTTGCAATTACATGTAATACCTGATTGCATACTTTTGCGGAGCTAAATATAAGACATTAAGAAAGTTTCTAAATATCAATACTCATCACATTTTCAAGTTTATCTTTTTTGACCTTCAATTTGGCTACTTTTAAAATACATTGCGTTCATTTAGTGAATAACCTTTCTCATTAGTTCATGTTCTGGTCACTTAGGCGTGATCAGAATGGTAAGAGAAGGAAATCACTCCTATAATTGTCCTTAATCAGTCTCATGTCTTTCGCCAATGAAGAGTCAAGGATTCCTTCATTAGATTTCTTGCAACATATTATTCTACTTCATTTCCGGCTTTATCAAGATCGTTACTGCTTGTAGTAAGTTGATTAGAAGTTAACTTCAAGAATATCTAGAGCAATTTTCTTCCAAAGAGAACTTCTGAAAATATATATCGCCAGCAATTTACTCAATATAATAAAAAATGTGAACTTAATGAGGCTTCAATTATAGCGAAGCCAGAGATTTTATTACTTGTCGGTGATTTTCGATAATTTGGTTATAATTCGGGGTCAAATTAGGACATAAAATGATGAAGTGCGCGTGTAATTTATGTTTACATCTCACTTCATCTTGCCTACATGCAATAAATGAGTGAATCAATCAAATTCTTCATTTTGCCTCACATTCCGGAGGTGGTGAGCGGGGCACAGACTACAAATGAAAAAGCTTAAAACGATGGATGATTGAGATTGCATTACAAATACTTCAGTAAAAACAAATGTCAAAACGGAGCTACTTGCAGCAACTGATAAAATAGCTTTCGAGACGATTCGATGCTGCTTTTGAGCATTTTAGCGGACAGTCGTTTCTTGTCAGAAAAACATTACGTTCATCAAAAAGCTCACTCAATGGTTGACTGGAATGCGACACAGTGTAGGTACTGAAAATGTTCTGACAATGATTGCCCGCACGTTAAAAGTGCTTGATTACAGACAAATCATTATCAATAATTTTCCTTATCCTTGATTCTGCTCTTAACAGTTCTTTACGCAGTAGGCAGGCTACTCGCAAAAGTTGCAGAAAACACTGTAGGCGTATTCTTTCAAACATATGGAATTGAATGTGCTTTATGTTAAGTAGAGGTTTCTCTAATTTTTAATCAGATAGAAGATTTAATTTTCTAGCGCGAGATCTTTCGGCCTTCAAATGAAATCTTCTATCTGACTAAAAATTGGGGAAGCCTCTGTAGGCGTATATCAGAGGAGATCTAATAAACCTTAGGGTATAAAGATCTTATATACCGGGTGTCCGGGAAGTCGCGCACAACTTTAAGAGGCTGTCATTTCCTTCAACTTTATCATATAATCATGTGATTTGTTTTATTTTGAACCTCATGCTGGGGAATTTGATATGACCCATTTGCTTTCATTACATACTAAATCTAATTCTATATTTTTGCTTTGATTTGTCAACAACGTTTTTCATTATATGTTATCTACTATCTAGCATAATTAACACCAAATCTGTATTTCTCTTTGAGTACAAACAACAAATCAGACCTCGAGCTGTATGTTGCATTTGTTAAATTATCGAATTTCACTTATCAGTCATTGTTATGTTGATATGCTATGGTCTGGGTGTGAATTCTTATCACATGAAGAATTGTGTCCGCAATTCGTGTGCTGAAGTCAGTCTTCTAGCAGTCATGGATCTTGAAACACGCATTCAACTGGTTGAACTGTACTTTGCAAATGGCAACTCTGCTTCTGCAGCACTGCGGGCATACCGGGTTTCTCATGGATATCATGGGACCCTTTCAGTGCTTCCACCATCTCACGCCTGATTCAGCGGTTCAGAGAGACTGGGTCAGTTAAAGACAAGCCACGATCCGGAAGGCCCAATCTCGAAGAAGAAAGGAAAGTGACAGTTGCAGGTGAACTTGAAGCTCAACAGTCGAATCCAGAGCTAGGAGCTGCCAGTTGTCGTTCGATTGCTCGCAGAACAGGTGTCCAACAGATCCTACGACACAGACTGCACCTCTACCCATACAGACTTCAGACGAACCAAACACTAACTGTAGACGATAAAGAAAATCGTGTTTCTTTTGCACGATTCCTGCTGTCGGGTGTGGTTGATCTGGAATCAATTCTGTGGACTGATGAGTCGTACTTTTCAATTTCGGGGCATGTGAATCGCCACAACTCTATTGTTTGGGGATCGGAGAAACCACGCGAAGTCATTGAAACGGACATCCATACTCCAAAAATATGCGTATGAATCGGTATTCCGCACAGTACCGTCTTACCCATTTTTCTTTCCGAGTACGGTTACTGGAGAAAATTACCGCAACATGCTTCGCGACCATGTTATCCCTCAGATCAGAAGACATCATCGCATGGATTCAACAGTTTTCCAGCAAGATGGAGCACCACCATCTTCCACAGTTGCGCGATCATTCCTGTCAAGTGTTTTCCCCAATGATAGGATTATCGCTAGAGGTTTTCCAAACCGTTGGCCGGCGCATTCACCGGATCTGACACCGCTAGATTATTACTTCTGGGTGTTGTGAAGGACCGAGTGTACCATTGCTTCAAACCAGCAAGTATCAGTGAGTTGCGGGAAAAGATTATTACGGTAATTGAAAACATCGACTCCGATGAATTGAGGCGATCGATTCTGAATCTGCCGTCCAGGTTGGAAGCAGTGATCGAGTGTCAAGGCGACGCCATTGAACATTATTTGTAATTAAATTCTTTATTTGTTTCAAAGTTCTTTGTTTACACAATACTGTGTTATTTTGACCAAGTAAAGTGTTATCTTAAACACTATTGCTTATTTTAATAACGTCTACTTAGTGAAAAACGTTGTTGACAAATCAAAGCAAAAATATAGAATTAGATTTAGTATGTAATGAAAGCAAATGGGTCATATCAAATTCCCCAGCATGAGGTTCAAAATAAAACAAATCACATGATTATATGATAAAGTTGAAGGAAATGACAGCCTCTTAAAGTTGTGCGCGACTTCCCGGACACCCGGTATGCAGATAGGAATTACGTAAATCAAGTAATATCCATATTACATCATTAAAAGAAAGAGTTACATTAATTTTTGATGATCATGAGCATCTATGAGCTACAAGGCTCAATGAAAGTCCGTTTGCATGCAATTGAGTTTTTCTGATGTAGGTTGTTGGGTAGTATTTGTAATTAAGTTGTCAGAACATCCGAAATAGAATTTTAGTGGTCTGAAAGTTTTATGGAAATATCATTGTCATGCCTCATGAATCTTTAAGAAAAGTAAAAGTGAAATGACAAAACCAATGTAAACTGTACATGTTATCTGACAGCAGGCAATCGAAATTTAACCATTTTTGTAGAAAGGTAAAGAATATAGTGTAAGACAATCAAATATGCATGCACATGTGTAAATCAGATGGCCTAAGTGTAGACCTACATGCACATGGTTACACCTGCATTCACGACATGTGACTACAATGTTGTTCTTCACAGTTTACCTGCAGTTCACTCACACAAACTGCATGAATGCTACGTGAATACAGCGTGTCTCTATTTAGCATGTATGACTCGTTTGCTAGTTGCTTGTCATCGCCGCCTATTGTGATTAAGTTTTATGTGAAAAAAGTGTTCCATTTGATTCCCATTCCCACTGACTAACTTACACATTACATGCTAATGCGTCAACTAATCTCTTGTGAATCTCCAAATGAACGTGAATTATAAACACATGCCAATCTCTCATTTTCAATGCCTGTAATGATAATGATTCCATGTTTATTCCTTGATGAGGAAGTACGGTCTGATGAATCAATAATTGTACACCGATTCTTCGTGTTTTCTGCGTCACAGTACCGCAACTTCTAATTATCAAAATTCTAAGATTGTTTTGCCACGAGGATTTACAGCTACGTAAGATGCACCGCCATTGCTTAATTCATCTAACTGTGTCCGATAGCATCCTTCTCCTGCTTCCTTCTGTCTCTACCAACTCGCAATTTTCCTTTTGAATTGAATTCAATCATCCGAAACTGCATTGCGTCTGCCATTTCGAAAATCAAATTTATTATTGTTATTATTAACTACAAGAGCTACATGTACCTCTCTGATGATAACATTGTCTGCTGACTGCTGATTGGTATCCACCATAGAAATGGATTGTTTATCTGAAGTTGACTAGAATAGAAATCGACTCAAGGTCGCGGCACATCCGGGGGAACTAAGTTGGGACATGAATGAACAGTGAAAAGCTTAGAATTGCATATGTGACAGATTCTAGCCCAATGATACAATCGTTGAAAAGTATATCTAACTGAAAATACGTGCGATTTTTGTCCCACTATTGTGTATTACATGAAGCTTCACCTCCTTTCTAGAGATTTTATTGTTGCCAATTTCTATGCTATCCACCCCTGATATTAGTGACCTGCGAATTGGTAACGTTAACTCAGGCCGAGCCTTGAAAGTCATAATTCTAATCTAATGAATCTGGACAAACGAGTTTTTATACTCTGACCATGTGTAATATATAGCATATGCATTAACAATGACAGGTTCGGCTACATCTGCATGAAGTTTCAAATCACTCGCACCCTCGTGTGAGTGCAGTTGATGGTTAAAGAAAGAGAAATTTATAGATGTCAAATAATTGAGTGATAGTGAATCAAAAAAGCATGAGCTGTAGTTGCATGAATCATAGATATCCCATATTGTAATCAAATATTTTTACATTTGCAACAGATGCAAACTGTTCATAGTTCTTCCACGACCTATAAGTGCTCTGTTTCGACACCAGTCTGACATGAGAATGCTTAGATAGCGTTTTTCCGACTCTGTAACAGAACGATATCAAATAGCATTACATGCTGTACATGTGCGGTGGAACCTCGTCACAACGACCACCAGACGGATCAGACAAAACAGCGGTCCCTTAGTGACGTGGTCGCCTGAGTAAACTGCTTACAATCTAACGCCTCAGTAATGCTGATACTGTTGGACATGATCTGTGACTGATCAGCACAACGCATGATAATGCGCAGTTATGCATAATAATACTTCAGTGCAACTTATTGAAATACAGACGATACAATGTACAATGCAGTCTACACAAGGGGTTCCCAAACATTTTTTTAGAGGCCCGGATTGAACAAAGTGTTGGACTGAAATTTTTGACGAACATTGGGGCCGTCTATCTTTACATCCAATAAGAATGTAAAGTGCAAGAAACAATGCAATAGAGAACATAAGTAAGATATTACAACAAATCATACAATTTACTCGTGGTAATTTGGAGCTTTCTTTAAGCATCATATTATTTAATTACAAATCTATTAATTCAATGCAAGGTCTACATGCAAATACTAGCCTTTGATTCACTCACAACACAAAGTTTTCAAAATATTTAATGATGTACAGTCGTGCCGGAAAGTTTGCAAACGGCATTGTTTTTTATGTATTAGATAACTACCTCTATGTAGGAAATATGCGTTTGGAATCGACGAGTCGTAGAGAGCCGGATGCGAGTTGATTGTCTATGCTCATATCTGTGCCATAGAGGTAGTTGTCTGATATACCTCTAACTATTCAGTGGAAATCTCTTGTATATCAAGGGTGTATTCGAAGTGCATTATGTGCGGTAAATGTCAAAATCTTCTTAATATCTTTGATACCCAGAAATTTGATAAGCAAACAAGTAGTAGCCAAAACAGCAAAAAATTCGGAAAGATTCCTTAGCTATGAATCATAAATCTCCCTTCTTTGGAAGGAGCCAAATTCAAGTGATGGAGTAAATTTTATTCTTTTATAAACGACTAATTCCAGCTATTATCTGCAGCTATCTTCAGGTAAATTACTGAGTTATTATATAACTTAACTGCAATATTTAAATATTGCATTTGCATTATGTCCGCAAAAAGAAGCATTTACTAATTATCGCAGGCGCACTAAGTTAGGTGATTTGCCAGTAGTGTGTTTTAAGTAGTATTTAATGATTACCCGTCGAAATTTCACTGACTTGCTAGTTGCAAATCTCAAAATGGAATTGCTGAAATCATCTTTTATTCCACAGTTGAAGAGACCACTGAGGCTGAGGAATATGTGCCTCGAACAAGATGGTGCGCTTCTGAGAACTTGTTGAGAAGACCTTTCTCGAAGAACAATCTCTTAGCATATAGAATGGACTCAGGTCCGATTTCATGGCTTCTACGAGGCCTTGACAATGGACTTCTTGAGTTAAGCCGATCAATCACTGCTTGTCGGAAAAGTAAGATCGGATGGCTTTGCCATGAAAGCAGAAACCATGGAGCAAATGAATGGTATTTAGGTGCACCTAGACTGGAGATAATTGACTATTTTCAGCGATGAAAATTGTTTATTTCAAACTTCATTGTTTCATCGCTTAATAGTAAATATAAAATTTCTTGATGCGTCTACGCCGAAAATGCTAATTTTCAACAGCTTTTTTTGCAGAATCACAACAGAATTGCTTAGGATTGACGGTCTCATCCATAAGTGTCTCTTAATAATGTCCATTTAATGCATCGTTCTAATATCAAATATCGTTTAGATAATAATATCTTTCTGTTATATAAGTGTAACATTGATGTTTAAGTATTATTGTAACCTTTCCATTATTTTATGACATGTGTTATGAATTTATACTCACATTCATTAATCTCATTATTACATCATTGTTACGTTGTATTGCTGTACTTATTTTATTGATAACATTTAAGTACTATTACATGTATATTATACTATTTGTATTTGCTTTTTTTAATTTTTATCATATTTTTACTTTATCATATTGTAATATCAAATTATTGCATTATTGTATTTTTATATTATCACAATATTGCATTATTACATTATATTGCTGAGTTATCATTACATTGTTGATATTATTACAAATTATAGCATTGATGCATATAGCATTACATTCATCTAACTTTAATCACACTTTAATCATACTATTACATTACATTTATCATACTACATTGCAGTTTTATTTATCTGTCATTTATCATGAATGCCGATCAAATTGCTACGACATGTTGTGTACTCTACTAGTGTTCATGCGATGTAACATCATCAATTAGAAGGAAATTAGAAGAGCATCAAAAATGACCACGCGTGTCAAAAATGAAATGGGTTTCAAAATTATCGGTAATGATGAAAAAGATGAGTAATTACCGTGACTGCCTTAAACAATTCTTAAAATGATTCAGTTGCTCATTCTGTAAGCTAGTATGCAGAAGTATACATGTGACAAGAACTCATGTAAGTTAAGACAAGTAACCTGGCAATTGATAAATTTATCAAATCTCAACAGATGTAACCACTACGAGACATGTTTTGGCCTGTTGGGCCTCATCAGTCGTGGGTAGATTTGAACCAGCGACGTTGGAGCTACAGGACGTGCAAGCATACCCTTTAACTACAAGGCCACCGGACCATCTGTTGAGAGCATGAATTAGCCAGGAAGGCACTGCTTTAACGCAGGCACATGGAGGGCGGACTGCTTTCTGCAATCACTTAATACCGCATCCGAGATTGAGGCGCTTCACGCAGGCGCTACTCATTACACAACTGATGAGGCACAACAGGCAGAAACATGTCTCGTGGTGGTAACATCTGTTGAGATTTGATAAATTCATGTAAGTTACTAGCTAGCATAGGCCGAATGTCTTCACATTCGTAGTTTCTTCTCATCCGAGTTGCCGTGCTCAATTGCAGAACGAGGCGCACCTGCTGGTAAATTGATATTTGGGTGAGGTGAGGGGAATCAAAGAGGTCAGAGTATGTGATAGGAAGTGAAGCACTAGAAATCAGGGATGCGGAGTCGGAGTCGGAGTCCCGGAGTTCAATCATTTTTTCCGAAGTCAGAGTCCTATCAAATGATAGGACTCCGGACTCCGGCCTATAACTATACCCAAAATATAATATAAACAAATTATTTATCCTCTTGCATGGCTGTCACTGTTTTGATGTCAACTTTCTCCGTCAAACAAAAAAGTGCAGAGACAGCATTGTATGCAAAGCTTCTAATAGTTGAGGGAATGAACCGTGATAGTGAAAAAGAATTGTCGTTTCACACGGTGATTTAGTAGAGAAGACAAACCTTCATAGCCTCGATCACACCTTTGCGCCAAAGGTCACATCAAAGACAAAAATGAAGCACTAGTTTGTTTGAGAACATTACCTCTCATCCTCACGTTAATCTTGTGTGATGGCTACTCCATAGCGCATATTAAAATCGAAAGTGTACTCATATATTTTGGAGAAGGATGTGGGATATTCCTGCCTGGTAGTGAAGACTGGAGGAAAACAGAGTGAAGCACACACCAACAAGTGATGTGAAAAGTTGGTAGATTTTCATAGAAAATGATTGATTTGATACAGCAATGATAGCTAAAATCAGGCTCAGGTAAGCCTGTAGTGATCTATGATATAGGTTACCAGAACTAAGGCTGATATACTTGCCACCCGGAGTCGCAGTCGGAGTCCTATCAAAATGATGGAGTCCTGACATCGCATCCGTGCTTGAAATACATGTACAATCACCTCCATTTAAGAGGACTGATTATTTTTGAATTATTAAAGCATGCAGAGTTGTTGTCTGTAAAATCAAAGCAGTAAATCTGTAGAATTATGAGACCAGATCTGCAAAAGAGTTAAATAAATCTGCAGAATTATCAAAATTAAAGTGCAATGCTACATGACCAGTTCTGTAGAACTACAAAGCAGGAGTTTTAAATTTTCACGTGACCGGAGATGTAATTTTGCTGCATCACTTTTTATAGAATCTTCTATGTAAAAACATATCTTTTTTTGCAATGAGATTTTGTCACATGATTGCACGATAGACGCAAAACAATAAATGTTCGAAATAACTACAGGAGATTCAAAATACCGTAATTTCAACATCACACACGTTCCATTCAAATCGCTCCAATTATTTTGCCTGTTTTAACATTGGTCTTGTTTGTTTTCTTTGTTATACCATTTTGGAAGAGAAAAGAATGTTGATGAAACTGCGTGAAAGATCACGTTTAAGATAGAAATATGTAATTGACATCTTACAATGCCAAGAAATGAGTCCCTAGACATTTGGGAAGAATAGTATGAAAAGTTGTCGCTTCTCTTCTTTCCATTGCTTCTCAAAAGTAATATTGGATGGTATAGGAAACAAGGTGCAGTTCTCATTTCAAACATGTAGTTTATATAATACACACAATCCTGGACGAACCCCTACAACTTGTCTCGACAGAATTGAAAAATGACTACACTGCGGTAGAAAACGATACATTCGTCTGCAAATCATCATTTGTCTGACAACATTCATTTCAGGCTTCGAGTATGTTAACAAAAGCTAGAAGGCAGATAAATCATAGGGATATAAAACCTAACTCTCACCAGACTTTTCTAATTCTGACAGGTTACTACGAAATGACATGTTAGCATCCCAAAAGATTTAGGAAACAATGTCATCTGGGACAGTGAGTGCTCTACATCACATCACAATTTAGGCGATCATAGTGAGCTTGTAAAAACGTGAAGTATAAATTTTAATTCGATTGATAGATCCTAAGAATTTGTGTCACTGGTTTATGTCGTCTATTTGTCTTTTACTGTCTACATTGCTATGAAATGATAACCAGATTTGATTAACATAAATCATCTCGAGAACTACACGAGTTTCTAGTGTTTTAGTCGCCCTCAGCATGCAGCACACCCGTTCATGAGAGGGGCAGTCAGCAGCCCTGATGCTGATATATCGGCATCGGAATTCATGCATCTACAAATAATGACGCAATATAAATTCTGGGCATTTCCATTCTTTCCCCACCACATTTTTCAAGTTTTCCAAAATCATCAAATTTCGTCATAGTTAGTCACATTGAGTTTAGAATAGACTTGATCTGTCACTGAGTGACACTACAGCACGAATGAGAAGTCTTACTTGAACCCTGGGATGAAGGATTGGTCCCTTGGATACTCAGTTAGAATACAACGTACAGCTGTGATCATGAACTTCGTGTGATTGTTGTGTACAGACAAATGACGAGCAGTTGTCTTATTCTGAGGCTGTAAATGTTCTACAAGTCAGATAAGAGGAGTTTTACACACTCAACGCTATGTGACGTTAGTGAGAACAAGAAGGAGCAAGAGAAGATCATTGACGATGCAGCACTTCCTGGTGTCAACGACAGAAATGTGAGGGGAAAGAATAGAAGTACCAAATTCTGTTGTTATTCAATTATCGTAGTTCTATTCTGAATATGAACTTTCAAATGTAAGTGGTTAAGAATTTGCCACTACATTTCAGGAAATAGATGTCGTGTTCAGAAAATAGTACTCATTTTTTAGAAAGCCAAAAACTTTGACATTTGCTTATTTGAAAAAGGAAATCACAATTAGCAGTGGCGTCGCGTGCGCCCAGACCATAGGCCTTCATTCGGCATTGGAATACAATTTCTATACCAGACATTTTTTATGTTACAACATTAATTTTCATAAAAGTTGAATTTTTAATTACAATTTCTCGAACATTGTTTAA
This sequence comes from Prostheceraeus crozeri, assembly GCA_907163375.1. Lineage (NCBI taxonomy): Eukaryota > Metazoa > Platyhelminthes > Polycladida > Euryleptidae > Prostheceraeus > Prostheceraeus crozeri. Next base: position 86,572 of record CAJQUW010002822.1, read on the forward strand.
GGCCAAGTGAATGTGTACATGAGAAGTGATTGCTCATGTCTCTTAACCGCCTTACTCAAGTAACTGATTGTTATATCCCCTCTCTGTCCAAACCACATTTTCTTGAGAAAAATGAGGCAAGGTCAACAGTTTCTAACGTTTCTCGCGGCCGGTCAGCCACTCACATGTTTGAAATTTTGATGCATTAAAATGTCATGTGTATTTCTTATTTCTTTCTCTGTGAGTACTTTCAATTTCTATATCAGGTGTTAGCCTACCTTGCTTGACGACTGTTATCTTTTCAGTATATTCCCTTCTGACGAAAGGCGTGGTTCTCATCTGCAGTACTAAACACAGCGTCACATCAATCACGTAAAAACAAATTATGGAATTCTACCGAATCTGTTTGTTCGAGTCAGATGCATTGCTCTGCATTCATTGGAGGACGCTCATCATCTGATCGCAGTCTTGTCTGAACGTCAGCCATCTGCTACTGTTGACGTAATGGCCTCTCTGACATAAAGCGAATCCAGGAACAATTGGGTTGCGCTTCCCTTGCTATATTTAGATACCGCGCCTCAATCAAGAATCGCGGAGAATTTCATTGCAAAAATTGGAGAAGGCAAATCATTATGTCTATCGGGAAAACTAATATTGCCGCGAGCGCGTGCGCTTACTGCCTCACACGCACACAACTATCTTTCGCTGTCTGAACACACGACCAGATTGTGTGTCTAATTGTTCGAAGAAAACAGCTGTGGTTTAAGCATATGAGCGTCTGACTTTGAGACGGAAAGCTGTGCACAGCTGTCACGAGAAGCTATCGAATTTAAATGAATGATGACACTTAATTTTTATAATTGTTGGAAAATTATTTTTGAGGATGCGCCGAAGGCCTCGCAGGTACGGAGAAGGCGCCACTGACAATTAGACTTTTCGGACCTTTCGAAACACTCAGAATCTGACGATATAATTTGCTTGATGATGGCCGTCTGTGACAATATTAAAAAATCAGCACGGATTCTTTAGTCTTAGCTTTAGCCCTATCCATGCGTAGGATGAGGTGTTTAATTTCCTTTAAATGGCAATCAAAATGATAAACAAGTTGATGAGATTCGACCCCCTTGTCGCATTTTCTGATGTTGTCCCCTCAAAACTGAAACACCCGACCTCTACTTTGGTGACTTTTATGTTTATTGTATTTTCAAACATTTCATCGCAAGTCGTCGGATATAGAAGATAAACTTTATTACCTATTTTGCCTTTTTTTCGAACACTTGACAAGTTAGCTTTTAACGAAACGCACCGATTTCCACTGTGAGCAGTATAGTATTTATCAACATGTGTCTATGACTCATATCATGATATTGTCTAATTTTCCATGAACATTGAATAGATTATTGGGAACTAAAATGTTGTGCAGGTACAACGAATTGAATTTTTCAATGGATATGAAGCATTTCGAGGCCCATAAGCAGGCTTCTCTGAAGTTCTCTTCGTGTAAATTCTCGATCCATCCCTTAAATCATCTTGTTCCTGCACAGTTATCGGTCACTGGTCATCACTGCATTTCCTATTGCTCGACGCTGCGACGTTTGAACTCGCTCTTTTCATGCTTATGCATGTTATGCACGTCATTAACGCAGAATATTCACTCTATGATAATCGCTCTTGTGTCTTACACGATGGTGCTGAAATTGACCCTTGTCACACAATCCTTCTCACACTGGTATCTCCCTCTCGACATCTTTTCTGCAAAATTTTACTTTTAATTTTGTATTTTTGTCTTTATGTGATTTCCATTTATTGAGAATACACGCCTTATACTTATTATTATTATTATTTAAGCACCGTAGTCTTCTTTGTGGTGTTTGGTCTCCATTCATTGGTTCCATTGCCTCATCGATACGAACCCCAACTGAAGAGGTTGATTGGTTATTAAGCAAAATTCTCAATAATCTAGTCCCAAAAGTCATTAGTAACATAAAAAGCACTGACGAGCTCATCGAGTATCTGAGAAACATTTCGTTACCTAGAAAAAACAACCTAACATTCATTTCCTTAGATGTGAAAAATTTATATACTAGTATACCTCTTCTCCATGGTATCGAAACCGTCATAAAATTTGTTAAAGAACACGAAAACACTTTCGATAGTTACGGGTTCTCACATAGTGAAATTGAGAAATTTTTAAAATTTATAACATTCAACAACGAAGTATATTACAATAATAAAACGTATCTCCAAATTCAAGGCTGCCCTATGGGTTCTCAATATGATCCAGCCTTTGCCATTATTTATATGAATCACATTGAAACATGTTGGAGGTTTTTAATGGCACGAAGATGAATCAGATAGAGCAATGAATACCACCATTAGAAAGGTCGTATACTAAAACGCAACTTCGATCCCAAAAGGTCTACCGGTCCCGATGGGATTATACGTGTGTGAAGTTAGCGGAACCATTTTTCAATACAAAGAATTTCACAGCAAAATCCATCCTCTCCTACTAATTTGAAGCTCCTAATCACAAATCTGTAATCAGATTTGCAAAACTCGCCCGCATTGCAAAGATATTCCTCAATCTGGGTCCGCTGTGAAGTGCCCGGAACCACCTACTGGCATTAAAATTTCAAATTCTAATTTTTGCACAGAATCACTGCAATAGACGTACCAAGAGAATGGAATTGCTTCACTGATCACGGTTTGCCGTCCGATTTCACGGGAGAATAAGTACTTGCCGAGAAAAATGGATTTTACGGTTTTCATGGACTTTTCTGCAAGCTGATTGTGAAGTTAACGGAACCATTTTTCAATACAAAGAATTTCACAGCAAAATCCATCCTCTCCTACTAATTTGAAGCTTCTAATCACAAATCTGTAATCAGATTTGCAAAACTCGCCCGCATTGCAAAGATATTCCTCTATCTGGGTCCGCTGTGAAGTTAGCAGAACCAATTGCTGAGTCTCGCTGATTGACGCAGTAAATCAATTTCTTTTGGTCACTACCCGATCAATTTTGTTGTGCTGATCACGAATATGTGCCTCATCTTTCAAAACAATACAGATTTCACCCGGAAATCTGAATTTCACTTTTTCTGCAAGCTGATTGTGAAGTTAGCGGAACCATTTTTCAATACAAAGAATTTCACAGCAAAATCCATCCTCTCCCACTAATTTGAAGCTCCTAATCACAAATCTGTAATCAGATTTGCAAAACTCGCCCGCATTACAAAGATTCCGATGCTGAGATGCTGCATTTGCTGAGATTCCGATGAAATCCTTGAAAACCGTAGAATCAATTTTTCTCGGCAAGTACTTATTCTCCCGTGAAATCGGACGGCAAACCGTGATCAGTGAAGCAATTCCATTCTCTTGGTACGTCTATTGCAGTGATTCTGTGCAAAAATTAGAATTTGAAATTTTAATGCCAGTAGGTGGTTCCGGGCACTTCACAGCGGACCCAGATTGAGGAATATCTTTGCAATGCGGGCGAGTTTTGCAAATCTGATTACAGATTTGTGATTAGGAGCTTCAAATTAGTAGGAGAGGATGGATTTTGCTGTGAAATTCTTTGTATTGAAAAATGGTTCCGCTAACTTCACAATCAGCTTGCAGAAAAAGTGAAATTCAGATTTCCGGGTGAAATCTGTATTGTTTTGAAAGATGAGGCACATATTCGTGATCAGCACAACAAAATTGATCGGGTAGTGACCAAAAGAAATTGATTTACTGCGTCAATCAGCGAGACTCAGCAATTGGTTCCGCTAACTTCACAGCGGGACCACTTTTATCTTTAAACTTGAATTTCTCAAAAGCGACTGTGAATTTGTGAAATCTGAGCTCAGATTCGTAATCAGGAGACTGAAATTGACAAACTAGCAACTGTTTCGAATAGAATTAAGCTTTAATAAAAAAAAGGGTTCCGCTGAGTGGTTCCGCTAACTTCACACACGTTGGGATTATCTGCAAATAAGATAGGTTGTGAGATTTACAAGGTCTTTGACAAGCACCTTCAATAGATGCATTAATGAAGGAATATTCCAATCTTTCTGAAAAGAAGCAATAGTGTCTCCCGTTCATTAATCTGTTGAGAAAGCGCACTCTCAAAATTATCGACCAATTAGTGGTATATTGCCGGTGTTATCAAAATTTCTTGAAAGACATGTGCAATGTGCATGTACAGTTGAGTTTAGTCGACTTCCTGAATAGATGTGACATGCTCTTCAAATACCAAATTGGTTTCCTCAAACAATATTCGTGTGAAATTGCTCTTTTGAGTGCGGTAAAGTTCTGGCAGAGTGATAGATCTAACAACTAGTTGGTGGGTTGTGTGTTTTTGGATATCAAACATGCTTTTGATTCTGTGCGGTACGATCTACATTTGCAGAAACTTAAAATGCATAATTTTTCAGAAAGTACATGTAGATGCAATTTTTTGAGAACTACTTTTTTTCGAAGGTATCAATTCGTCAAGATTTGTGAAGCTTCCTCTCAGAAGATGTTAGTGGGAAAGGGTGCTCCTCAAGGCTCCATTCTCGGCGCGCTGCTTTTCCTTATCTATGTAAACGATTTACACTGGCTGCAAAACATTCTACAGTGGAAATCTATGCTGACGATACAAGCATCTATTTTCCTAACATATACATTTTTGATAAAAGTATTGAATCCTTTAAGATAAATGTCGTCTTAGTGTGCGCAAATTTCAATGCACCTTGGAAAATTGGGCTCATTTGTCACGAATGATTTATTTGTCTTGGCCACGCTGCATCTCATGGAGATTCTACAGCAGAACTGACAACAGCAAAAACTTCATTTGTCACCTGACAGTTAAACATTCATCAGCAGAATGCTGAAGAGCGACCTGACTTGCGGACAAATGGTGACGTCACACTACAGTGGTTTGGCAGAAAATGATAATAACAAGACATCCATGACATTAAAAGATAATAGATTAAAAATTAAAATAGAGATAAGTTAAAGACAAATTCTTTCTGCAAACAAAGAGATGGACGGTAGAAATGAATGGCAGTCGCCTCAATCGTTGCAATCTCAAGCTTGCCGGAGCATCGTCTAATGATCGAGAATCGATGATTACTGGCATCACACTGAATGAGATGACGGGTGAAGGAAGATGATGCTGCTCTTCTTGTCCTACCATTCTCACGCAGCCATTTTGGGACATGCTCTCCAATGCGACGATGTAAGGGTCGATGTCCTTTGAGTTCAGAGAGATGATGGTGAATTTGTCCGTTGATGCTCAAAATGTGGCAATGGTTTCCTATGAGTTGACAAACCGTTTCACCAACATTCCTGTGCAGGACACTCTGGACATAATTTGTGACTCACTTTTTCCATCCAGCCGCTCACCACCTAAGTTATCCGAGAAGCTAATATCTGAGTTTAACATGAGGAAAAACTTCCAGGACGTATTAGTGGACATGACGTTTATCTTTAACGGGAAAAGTTACAAGCAGATGGATGGTTTGGATATAGGGAGTCCATTAAGTGTTTCTTTCGCGAATATTTTCGTGGGATATCACGAGCGTCGCATTGTGACTCAATTTCCTGAATTGTGATCCTATATGAGATACTGTATGTAGACGATACACACGTGGTTCCACCCTTGTAGGAGAAAGCAAGATTTTTCAAGGCTTTAAACAATCTCCATCCGAACTTGAAGTTCACAGAGGATGACGGCAATCATTTTCTGGATATATCCTTACATGTATCACAGACTGGTATTGTGAAGGCGTCGGTTTACAGGCAACCAACTTTTTGTGGCTTGCATACTAACAACAATGCCTTTTGCCCAAAGTCTTACAAAATTGATTTGGTAAAGACACTTTTCATGAGATCAAGACGGATTTGTTCTCCAGAGTTTATTCAACAAGTAGAAGAATTTATCCGCAAGACTCTCTCCAGTGATGGTTACCCGGAATGGTTCATTAAAAAGTATTCTGCACCCGTCGTAGAAAGAACTCTAGTCCCCATCGCAAAGAAGAAACTGGTATTCTTCTCCTTACCATACTATGGTCGATCGAGTGAAGAAGCTGCGCGTCAAGTGGTGACGGTTATTGAGAGAGCCTACATGCATGCCAAGACTATCCCATACTTCAAGACATGTAGCCTCTCCAGCAGGGATGCGGAGTCCTATCATTTTGATAGTTAACGCGAGAATAAGAGCTAATGTTCTCAAACAAACTAGTATTTCATTTTTGTCTCTGATGTGACCTTTGGCGCGTAGGTGTGATCGAGGCTAGGAAGGCTTGTCATCTCTACTAAATCACCGTGTGAAACGACAATTCCTTTTCACTATCACGGTTCATTCCCTCAACTATTAGAAGCTTTGCATACAATGCTGTCTCTGTACTTTTTGTTTGACGGAGAAAGTTGACATCAAAACAGTGACAGCCATGCAAGAGGATAAATAATTTGTTTGTATTATATTTTGGGTCTAGTTATAGGCCGCAGTCCGGAGTCCAAACCACTGTAGTGTGACGTCACCATTTGTCCGCAAGTCAGGTCGCTCTTCAGCATTCTGCTGATGAATGTTTGACTGTCAGGTGACAAATGAAGTTTTTATTGTTTTCAGTTCTGCGGTAGAATCCCTTTAAAATTAAGCCTCATTAATTGATGTGTATGTGTGTGTTTCCATCGAGTCCAGTGTGTATCGGAGAAGCAAGACTTAATTTTTTTCTCAAATATAGTGAAGTCCCAAAACGCCTCTTACTCGAACTGGCTATTTTCATACTCTTACATGTGCCACAAAAAAGCCAAACGGTATATTTTTCTTGGTTCTTGAATGTAAAGCCAACCATCTATACAACATGTGTAACATGATTGACTTAGTAAATAACTTTGCTTTAACGTGTACAAGATGTGCTGTAATTGTGTTTTGAGCACCATTATTAGTTTTCTTATTCTATTTTTTTCACGAAGTCTTTATATTGAAGTTGCAGATAAAGACAACGTCAACAGCCTTGTGTTTTCAAAGTGTGTTCAGGTATAAAATACTGATTGACAATTTTTTATGAGAAAGCTACAAGTTTAATGAATGAAGCCTATCACGACAGAGATAGCTGCAATACTAAGTCCTTTTGTGCAAGCTTCTCTGATTTGATATGCAAAGCACCTATGAGTAAAATTAATAGATTTCTTGATCATGCATTGGTTAGAATTCTAAATTTGCAAATGGAAATTTCACAAAATTGGGGTTTTTCTGCATTTCCTGCTTCCTGTCCATTATTACTTTTTCAACCAGAGGAGTAGGCCTCTATCAGGGATGCTTCGCCTTGGTATTCGAGTTCTAAAGTAATTTATAGATACATGCATGTCTTTAATTTTGGAGAAAATTATTTCGGCGGTTCGTGTACATGGACGTGCCTGTTTGACTCGCTGTTGGTCAATTTGCAAAACCTCTCACTTTTGTGACGAAGCATGTCTTCCACAGAAGTAGACAGGCCGTCTCTTCTTCCGTTTGACTAGAAAGGAAACATGGAACATGTAACGTTATTGAAATGGCACAATCTGCCGACTAAATACCATAGCAATCGAACAATGAGCAGTCAGTTCAACATTAAATACGCCAAATTGTGTCGTTTCAGTGACTGTTATCAACCGGATCACACAGCAAAGAGACACACGATGTCAAGGTCTACAGAGAAGTTTGTGAACGTTTTTTCATGCGCCTGCTAACTTTTTTTGAAATGATCGGAGGACCCAACATTATCGAGAAGACTTTTGCGCAATGATCTGAATTCTTCGAATCTGAAGGAGTCGTGGCGATCGGAGCATTTAGAAGGAATTCAGAGCAATCCGCAAGCGACGCAGGACTATTTTTCCTATCTCTGCAAGGCATTAAAAATTTCTTTTTGCCCACTTATTAAGTTCTTGCATGTGCCATTTGTTTGAATCAGTTTGCACTTCTAGCAATGTGATACGATTAAACAATCTAATTCTGTGGATCCAATGCTTCCTTTCCAAGCATCAAACAGAAGAAGAGACGACCTATCTAATTCTGTGATTGTAACTTTCTCTTAGTATTGTCAATCAGTATTATTAAATGCATGGACGAAACTAGGCGAAAGATCTACATTGTAGGCTTTGTCTTAATCTTGGAGAAAGAATTATTAGTGTAATTCATTTTGCTTGCAGTCTTATGATTTTATATATTTAAAATATACATGTGCACATCCCTCCTCTACTCTTGCTAAACCTAAATATCATTACGCAAGCTTGCCAATCAAAATGGAAGAAAATTTACTGTTACTCACATTATACGATAGAAAATTCAAATTTTAAGAGAAAGTTACCTAAGATTGAAAGGATTCTGGTGGCACTTTCCGTAATTCATTAATTAACTTTAATCGTTCTTTAAGTAGAGTTTGAGAATAAGAAAGCTGAACGAAGTACAATATAGAATTCTCGCTCAGATAATCAATTAAGTAAATTGGAATTACTGGCATTTAGTTAAAAGCTTTTGATTAAAAGTAATTAGACGCATTGCTCTAAGTTTATCAACCTCTTTTAGCGCAGAGTTAAACGGCAAAATCGAATCCAAATTATGTTTGACGAATTCCATGCAGGTGGAAAACAGCACCTGGATGGTTTGACGACCAGAATGATATGAGCTCAGTATCATTAAATAATGCTGTGTACTTTAACATCTACTGTATCCGGCAGGGTTTTGCAGCCATTGTGTCAAACATCTCGTAGAAGGAACTCCTTTTTCCGAGAGCAGTCATCATTTTGAACAATGCTTGCGTTGATTGATTTTCTTTCTGACTTTTACAGAACTACATGTATCTTGACTTCATATCTTAATCATGCCTGAACTTTAATCCGAAACTGTACTGATTCTCATTTTTTCTTGCAATATATATGATTTATTTATATTTATTTATTTAAAAAAAAATAACATTACTCAACTTTTTGCAGTCTGTCAAGATCTTATCTACCAATTCTGGTCACTCTGATTCTACAAGGGCATTTCTGACTCAAAACAATTATGAACTGAGGTTGTCGATACACCATAGAGCTAAATAATTATTTAGGCAGAGCGTCGGTGTTTTAATCTGAATCTGATTTTTCAACAGAAACTTCTTGCTGATAAAATGACTTACGCTGTTAATCTCAAAGATCCATTTAGTGCTATGCATGTAATCTGCGTAATCTGCATACAGCTAGGCCGAAGTATTATGTGGAATAAATAAATCAACTGTGTTGCGCAATGTAGTATCGCGATGGTTTGTAAAAGACAATAATTCCGAGGGCGTGCTGCGCTAAAATGAGTAAATGCAATAGATGTTTTATCCAGCTCTGTAATGGGGAGCCTTCACCCCTAAATGCAAGAATTTCGAACCCTCAACGATGAAGAACATAACTAAAATCGCACACTAGATGCAGCAAGGTTGCTTGGGCTTGGGTTGGGTCACGCCAAACCAACCGGTTTGGGTTTTGTTGGGTTTACCCCAAGCCCAAGCAACCCAAGCAGCAACTTTGGATGTTTACACAAGAAAGGCAGCTGATTCTACCTCTTTTGCACCATGTATTCTACATTAATTAAAAGTACAAAGAAATATAGATGCAGAGCATATACATACATGTGAAAGTAATTCACGTTGCATTTTAATGATGATTAAGTGATGTGAATTGTCATAGCGATCAAATAACTTTCAGACAATAAAATATTCAGTAATCTGCAACAAGTGATTATTTACAGTTCAAAGGCATTTCTATCGGCTCGCAAAATATAAACAATCCGCGATTCTCAGTGGAGGTGCCAGAAATAAAATATTGTTTTCAAATATAAACTAAATCGTTCTTTAATAAACAATGCACATGCTTTTGCAGTAGCCTATCCATGAAAAGACCAGACCAGCTCGGTCCCTGTAAATCAAAATTTATCACATGCCGTTAACTTAACAAGCACTGCTCCACGATCCACTGTCATATGCTCAGTGTTGGCTCTTTGTACGTAGCTGCATTGAAGTACAATAAGTTATTTCCAAGCTACACGTGCTATATAGGCTACCACATGTATTGAAATCACTTAAGATATGGAAATATTTTAAGATGGTTAGGTTTAGGAATATACTATGCTTATCAGACCATGATAGCCAAGATAACCAAAAAAAAAACAATTCAACTACTTCATCAATATTCATGCGTTGATACATTAACTCTCCTTACGGCACCGGTCAATTTGTACTCAGAAATTACGCTTGCAGAGCAGATTGTTCGAAAGTCGTGGCAGACAATCACAAACAATTCGACTTTGCATGAGATAGTAAACTTGAACGGTAATGAATAATTTCATCAGTAGTAAATCGAAATCAACAAATGTCATTGATTTTCAAAATAGTGCGCAGAATGCGATGGAATGCGATGGAACTCAATTCATCAAATTCTTGTTCCACTACCGAGCGATAATCGGACCAAATTTCCGTGGAAGAAGTCACGTCCGATGCAACATCGAGAGGCCTTGAAATTGATAAACGATCTTGACATGCTCGAAGATATTCAACATTTTCTGCATTTGTGTCTACAAATTATTGTAGAGCAGGGCTTCTTAACTTTTTCTCGCTGTGGACCAATGGACCCCCAAACGCTGACTTAGCCAGGAGTTTGAATCGCAGATGTCCAAAATATACTACTTGCTGTCTTAATGAAATCACTTAATATTATGATACTCAGCATTGTTACAACATCTTACCATAATTGGCATTTTATCTGTGGATCCCCTGTAATCGCGCTGTTGACCCCTGGGTGTCAAGTGGACCCCGTTGGGAAGCCCTGTGTTTGGGCAACAATGCTGAACATCAGTAATCATTGTTCTCTTGCTTTCATGAATAGATACAAACACGCACGAAATAGATAAATATACATTCATCCTATAAAAATTGTTTTCTGAAAAAGATTGATGGTCGTCGACATTCTTCAAATACAGTAGTCCATTGAGATCAACTTAAATTGCCCTTTGGCCGTCAATTTCATATCTAGTGTAGTCGACCATAAACTGCATCATAGTCCCTTTTGCAGACAGCACGGTGGAATTCCTTTTTTATCATCGAATGTCCTATCTCCCAGATATGTACTTTTGACAAAAATACGTCTAGATATGACGAATTTTGATTCATTCGGGAAAATGCTGTCAATTTGATTTATTGATGACAATTCAATTATTTTTAGTTCCCACCTGGAATTGATATCATACAAAGACTTCTTCATAATCTGAGTTTGCATGTGGTAGCACGACAATTCTTTCTAGAAAATTGAAGGCTACCTTGACATTACTTTGTCTGACGTAAAAATTCTTAATTGCTATCATTTGAAACATCCTGCGTCATTCACTGGCTTTCTTTCGGAATAGCTCTTTCACCGGAAAGCGAGTGTCTTTTGACTTTCTGTTAATGACACATTGAAGCATGGCAGTATTATCGCGAACGTCAAGATTTTGAATTCTCCATTTCAAAATGCGTGCAATTATGCTGTCATTTTGGATAATAACTGTTTCTCCTGAAAAGATAGGCAAGGATACTAGCAGCTTTGATATTATCTATAAAGTGTAATTAGCTTTAAATTGGCAGCTGGGAGAAATGAATGTCAGCTGTAAGTACACAATCGTTATAATTGTGAGACATTTATCAGTTATTATTCATGACATTCTGGAATCACTTTGCAGGAAACAGATATCCGATCTCACGATGTGACATGATAATGCTTCTGCAATCCTGCTGATCACAAAAAGCAATTGACGAGTGATTTATAACTCGTGTTGGATGTGTGAAAATTCTTTGTATCTATGGAATCAACGTTCAGAAATAGTGGAAAATATCCATCTAGAAAGCTTTAGCTCACGCTTTTCAAGTGCCGTAAGATAGCACATTTGCGTGCAATATAACTGATGTCACAGAATATTGCAGAATCTAGTCTGACAATAGTCTTTAACAACAAAATCCGACTTTTTGCAGTATCTAAGTTGATGACTTTAGGATGGACAAGAACTATTTGTTGATTGCAATTTCAGCTGCTCGTCAGGCACAGATCTATGTCAATGTTGCTAGATGTTAAGAAGAATAATGAGTGAAACTTGCCACAGTTGCGAAGTCTTGTCAATATTCAGTTATTTTATCAAAATGATTTAAAGGAAAATCTGATAATCGTGAATCTTTACAAAGTACATGCTGATCGCGCAGCTGCAGTCAGTGTGAACCATCAGAAGCTTGACGAGATCGATCACTTTACCTACTTGGGCAGTACCCTGAGCAACAGTGGTGACATCAAGCTGGAGATCAATAGCAGAATTGGAAAGGCGGCCGCAGCATTCCAACATCATCAGCATCCGATCTGGTCAAACTCTGCCATCAACACGCCCATCAAGCTGCGCCTGTACATCAGCATTGTACTCCGCGCAGCCATCTACGCTTGCGAGACGAGGAAACGCACAGCCAAAACTGATAGGCGTCTAAGCACTTTCCACCAAATGTGCTTGCGAAAAATCCTAAAGGTCACCTGGCGAGATCGGGCGAGGGAAGGATGGCCGGTCACATCCTTCGTCTTCCGCACCACCGACCGTCCAAAGCGGCGATGACTTGGACTGCCCCAGAGGCAAGCGGAAAAAGGGCCGACCGAAGACAACCTGGAGACGTACCTTCCAAAACAATCTAAAAATGGTCAGCAGCACCTGGCACGGATGTCGAGTTGCTGCCGACCGACAGCGTTGGAAAAATTTGGTCGACTTATGCTCCCGACGGAACAAGCCGGACTAAGGTCTAAGGTAAGGTTACAAAGTGCATTGACAAGACACCCTTAGTCAACCATTGTCAGCCACTGGAAGCTACCATCGTCAAGGTACCGTTTGCATGACAACGCATGCACACGAGATAATCTGTCTTCAATGTGCATGTTCGTTCTAGTCCCCTATTATTGTCAAAGAGACAAATTGTTTATCTGAAGTTGACTGGATTGGAAATTGACTCAAAGTCGCGGCACAGCCGGGGAATCAACTTGGTACATGATTAACCAATGAAAAGCCTGACTGATTCTGAGCCAATCTGTTGCATGTACACGTACTATCACTGTTGCAAGTTGTTGAGTTTATTACTGGCATGACGATTCTGAAACTTGTAATTGTAGGGGTAATTATAATGATTATGAACGGCATTCCACTGGATCAAAAGTTGATACATGAAAGCTAGCTACATTAAGTTTGACTACGATTATGCACGACTATGTTTTTAATTATCACCTCGAAATAATAAGTATAACGGTCAGAACAAGACGAAATATAAATGTGCACGTATCGTTCCAGTTTTAATGCTGCAGTCAGGCGTGAGATTTGTCTGTCCCGTCTGATTCGCTGAGCTTCAGCACAAGGAGGTGAAAAGTGTCTTTCACGACCAATCCTGGAGAATTCTCAATACACGCATTGAGTTGAAGTTGATCCAAGTTCGCTGTTGAATTTTCTTGGTCAGCTGCAGCACTACGAAGACAACAGCAAAATGGAAAATTGACCGAGTAGATCCCAGAGATCCTAGGATATCAGCAAATCCAGATAAGATGATGCCTGAGTTTACTGACCTCGGAGAAAGATTCCCATAATGAGAGTTCAAAGGAGAAACTTTTTACGTGATTGCATCAGTGAAAGAACCAATAAAATGCGATCTTTTTCAATTTCCCAATGCGACATATTTCGCGCGGCGTCCACTACACGCATTCAATTAATTGCAAAAGAAAAAAGATTGAGAATCCATTTGCATGTGAAATTTATTTAGTGTAGCCTAGCGATGCGATGCGTGGTAAACGCCTCAAGAAAAATACGGCATAGAAAATTGAAAGATGTCGCGTTCTCTTGCTCCTTTCACTATGGAAAAATCAACCTGTCTCAGCGTCTCTGAAACCAGCGTCGGTGCATTACCCCTGACGAGAATAATCGAGTTCAAGGTCAATTTGAGAATTTTGGATCTCATCTAACTCATAATTGCTGCTCAATGGATAAAGTAGCCGTCACTCAGAATGGCTTTAAATCAGTTGGTTTATTTTAATGTGCCTCTATCTTTGTGCAAGCCTAGAATGGAGAAAACGTTAGCAATTAGTCATTCTAAGCAGTTAACACTCAGTCATCTTCACACGCAAGCCCTCACCTCGAGAACATTTCCTCGATAGCTCTGCTTTAAGTAAATGCTGCTGACATGTCTGACCATCGCATGTTGCGGGCAAAATTTAGGTTGAGCTTCTATTGGCCAAAGAGGCAAATATTAATTCCTAAATTTGATATTGATTTCCTCAAGCAGAACCAGGCCACTGAACAGTTCCAAACAGTTTCCAAAAATCGTTTCTCGAGTCTACAAGCAAAAACCGAGTCTGAAAATATTTTCTATATTGTATATGAAGGAATCAATGGTACCGCGAAAGAAGCTCTTCCTAGAAGACGTCTTAACATTCACGAGTGGATGTCAACCAAAACAAAAGAAGCAATCACAAGCGAACACAGAACTAGGGATGAGATCGGACAATCTTCAGCTCAATGTAAAGCTGGTGGAAAAAGACAAAAAACAAACCGAAGAAGATATTGAAAAACTCAATAATCTTCCACCTCATGAACTCTGCCATGCTGATCTGAAGAATCTAAAAGCAAAACCAAAATCTACAAGCTGGGGCATAAAAGTTGACCATGGAGATATCCAGTGACGTCGCGTGCTCCATGACCATAGGCCTTCACTCGACATTGGAATACTATTTCTATACCAAACACTTCTATGTTACAACATTAATTTTCACAAAAGCTGAATTTTTTATAACAATTTCCCGAACATTTTTAAGGTCAAGTGAATGTGCACATGAGAAGTGATTGCTCATGTCTCTTAACCGCCTTACTCAAGAAGCTGAGATAACGATATCCCTTCTCTGTCCAGACCACATTTTCTCGATAAAAAAGGAGGCAAGGCCAACAGTTTCTTGTGTTTCTCGCGGCCGGTCAGCCACTCACATGCTTGAAATTTTGATGCATTAAAATGTCTTGTGTATTTCTTATTTCTTTCTCTGTGAATACTTTCACTTTATATCAGGTGTTGGCCTACCTTGCTTGACGACTGTTATCTTTTCAGTATATCCCCTTTTGGACGAAAGGTGTGGTTATGATCTCATCTGCAGTACTAAATATAGTGTCACATCAATCACATAAAAACAAATTATGGAATTCTACCGCATCTGAGTTTTCGAGTCAGATGCATCACTCTGCATTCATTGGAGAACGCTCATCATCTGATTGCAGTCTTGTCTGAACGTCAGCCATCTGCTACTGTTGACGTATTGGCCTCTCTGACATTAAACGAATCCAGGACCAATTGGATTGCGCTTCCCTTGCTACATTTAGGTACCACGCCTCAATCAAGAATTGCGTAAAATTTCATTGCAAAAATTGGAGAAGGCAAAGCATCTTGTGTATCGGAAATGCCAATATTGGCGCGGGCGCGTGCGCTTACTGCCTCACGCGCACACAACTCTCTTTCGCTGTCTGAACATAGTGTTACGTCTGAACACACGACTAGCTTGTGTGTCTAATTGTTTGAAGAAAACCCCTGTGATTCAAGCACGTGCTGCAAAACTGTTCACTCAGAGGTTGAGAGTCTGATTATTAGACGGAAAGCTGTGAACAGCTATCACGAGAAGCTATCGAATTTAAATGAATGATGACACTTAATTTTTATAATTGCTGGAAAATAATTTTTGAGGATGCGTCGAAGGCCTCGCAGGTACGGAGAAGACGCCACTGGAGATATCCTAACCAATAAAGAGGATATTCTCGAACGTTGGGCAAAGTTCTATGGAGACATACATTAGGATAATGTTACTACAATGCATTTTCAAGATTCGCCGTGCGATGACATTAAGCCAATCTAATGATCGAAATCATCTCATCTCAGCCATTAGCAACATGAGGAGCGGGAAAAGTCCTGGCATTGACAATATCTTCTCTGAATTCCTCATAAGCTGTCGACGAGCCAATAGTCAATGCTTTGTTACAGTAGTGTTATCCTCTCCAGAGTGCCCAAAACCTTCAAAGAAGCTGTCGTAGTTGTCATTTACAAGTAAAATAGCAGACTAGACTTCAGCAATTATCGGCCTATAAGCCTTTAAATCATATGACACAGATGATTTTCTGCACAAGTTGTTCATGAAAGTCATAGCCAGACGAGTCAAAGGAGATCAGTGTGCAAATCCATCCATACCAAAAGCACAAGCTGCCTATCAACCAGGAAGAGGAATAAATCGAACAAATACTTGACTTACAACAGCTAATCGAGAAATTTTATTTATCAAATTCGATAGTCCTGTACATACAGCATTTATAGATGTTGCAAAATCATCTCACAGATTTATGAACTCCCTAACCTGTGGAACCTACTCGACAAAACCAACATAAAAAAGGCATTCACTAATAACAGTGAATACTCGCTGCCTCAATCCTGAGTGAGTCTTTTTATCCTTGTTATCTTATTCCGCCAATACTTGATGACAGTTTTATTGACGATATGATATTAAACTTGGATAGATTAACGTATAAACTGTGTTGGGAATTTAGTATTCGATACTTCGAGTAAAGAACAAAGTGATGGCAATTATTTCAATATTCCGTTTGAGCGCAATACTGTTAGTCATCCTAAGTACCTGGATGAAGAATCGGAAAATGTTCTTAATGCTTTCAAATATGAAGTCATAGAAATTACTGAAAAAGAAGTAGCCTTCACTAAAAAGAGTGAATCTTACCGAAAAATACAAAAACAGATTAGAAATACTAAAACATTTGTTAAAGAACATAATCTAGGAATTGTTCCGACGGATAAATCAAAGCGTTTATGCGTTACTGATGAAGAAAAACATAATCAAGATAACAAGGCTATCTCAGATAATGGAAGTGCATATAAGCTATTGTCTAGATCTAAATGTGAAAACATACAACGGCAAGCTAATAAGATAATTAACTCTTGCTACAAAAATAAATTAAGTAGAAATCAGTTAGAGCGTCTTCATGTATCCAACTCTCAACTGGATTTTACACTCTAACAAAAAACCATAAGCCCGAAAATAATGGAATCTATCCTATTGGACCTATAACATTTACCATGAATACTCTTGCTGAAAAAATTGATTGGTTCTGTAGCAAAATATTAAATCAATTGGCTAACTTTGTCCCTGCACATCTAAATAGTTCCAAACAATTAAGTGAGATTCCTGATAATTACAAGGGAGTAAAAACTGATGATATTTTCATATCCCTAAATGTTATTGCTTTGTATCCGAGCATACCGATTAGTTTGGCACTCGAAGTAGTCGTAGAATTTGCTCAAAGACATTGGCATGAAATAAATCATTTGGATCTCACGATAGAGCAATTTAAAAACTGCCTTAAGTTTGTGAGCTACAATTATGAGATACAGTATGTTGATGAAACATAACTATCTCCAAGTTGGTGGAGTCCCTATGGGCACACATTATGCTACCTACCCCCTTCGCTGTTATTTTCATGAACTACATAGAAAACACAGCTTTCAAAGAATTGAAAGAATTGATATTTCCCTCTAATTTTCATCATTAGAGGTCCTTTCTCATCTAGTTTTCAAGATAGTTATAAAATTCTCAACATATTCAATAACATAAATAAAGATGTTCAATTTACTCTAGAAATCCCACAAAATTGTCTAAATTTTCTAGATCTGAGCATCTCGATAAAAAACGATTGTGTTTGTTACAAGATACAGTAAGCCATCAACTTCGGATAACTCTCTACGCAAAGACAGCTGAATACCATTTTATGTTAAAAGTAACTTCACAGAAAATACTCTGATCATAGCCAATTAAAGATGCAGCACGATAGCAGATAAAACTGAAGCAATTCATAACGCTAAACAGAAGCTTAAGAAAAACGGCTTCAAAAAATAAGATTTTAAACGGAAATCGAAGAATAGGAAGCGTCATTACAATGCGAATAAAAATATTAATTTGTCTATGCCTTTTGTTAACGATAGTTTAAACAGTAAAATTAACTCCCTAATTCGCAAATATATTCTCAATGTTCGTCTTGTTAATACTATTAGTCCTACATTGTCCCGTTGTCTAAATAGTCGCAATAAATATAAAAAAACATGACAAGTGCAACCTTTGTGATCGTTTTTTTACACGAAAAGATAAATTGTAATAGTTATGATATTGTTTATGAGTTTAGATGTCACATTTGTAATGCCAGCTACATAGGCATAACTTAACGATCTTTCAAAATTAGGCATCAGAATGTCAGAGTGAGTAAGTACCCGAAACGTCGAGTAAAACTCGTTTGTCGTTTTATTACACCCCTGCATGCATTTGTCGACCCCTCCCCATACGTTCGCACGACTTTGACCCCCCCCCCCCCAATTTAGGTGAACTGCAATAATTGCTATAATTTTGGTGTACTGTAATCGGTTGAATTGCAAAAAAAGCATGCTCACCTTGGCAAGTGCGTCTACGCATTGGAAACGAAATTAGTACCACAAATTTGAAGTATTCGATACTTCTGTTTATTGTGGCATATCACTACGATGGAGTGGGGTTATATTTCCCAGGTGAACCAACTCCCAAACCCTAAACTCTAAATTCAAAATTACCTTTCAGGTTATCATGCAACAATCGAGAGAATTCTTAGATTTCTTAGATTCTATTTCAAAACATAAAAATACGATACATCATTTTCTACTGTATATACGATACGGCAATTATTTGCTATTCTGCATACGAACTGAACTTTTTAATCAAAAAATCCGTTTGACGTTAAATTTTGGAGCTAATGCTTCAAAATATCAGGAATATTCGTTTCCAGTAATTAGCAATCAAAATCGCAGCCGAAAAAAGTTAGCATTATATAAGAATTAGTCTCAAAGAAATTTGTCAACTCCAATGACCGGAACTAATTGATAACAAATAAGCTTGCTAAACTTAGATAATCTTCGTTGCTTGAGATTGGAAGCTGAGTATGAATGCGTGTTGTCAACATTAAAGTACATGTAGACGTGTTATAATCAGTAGGCATACTCGCATAGCATGCTGTTTTCTAGTAGGTGTTCCAGCTGGGTCTTTTAATTGTCCCATGTTGAGCAACAAAAATCTCTGTTTCTTTTAAATCTAGGGTTCACTTGATTTCTTGCATATTTATAGGTCTTTACAGTAGGTACATGTATTTACTTTAGTGCAGTACCGCTAAAGTCAATGCCGGCCTTGCCTAAGCGAAGACGTTATTAGGCCTCAACAAGTCTCAGGCTGGCGGTAGGCCTCCAGCTCTGATACATGGACATCGTTTGATATATGTTGTATAGTTACTACATGATGCACACAAGTTTCCACTTTTGCCAATATTATTCTCGCATATTTACAAAATGAATTAACCTCCATTGTATAGGTTGCCTTACCCAATTATACCTGGTCGGCCTATATATATAATAATTGTTGCAGTTACCAATGATTTGCAAACATTAAAAGATAGCACTAAAAGCTCAATCATTTTTTTAATCTCGCACCAGTATGAAAAATGGAGTGCGCACGTATTTTCAAAAATATTCCCAGTGCCCCCTGGACGAATTTCGTCTAATACCCTCACCTCCTGACTGCGTGCACACCATACTGAAACCCGTCACTCAAAACACTCCAATAGTTAAGCAATATTCTGTCCTATTCATTATTAGTAAAATAGTTTCGCAGAAATCATCCATATAATGGTAGCATAATGTATTCTTGGACACAAGCTCTCTTCTGAGACCGACAGAACGATTCCACTTCAATACAGGATTGGACTAGGATGGGATGCCTTCCATAAAAACAAAGCAATACTCACGTCCAGGCGAATTTTTTGCGACCTTACGTCCAAAATTCTTACCCCCTATATCATGCCTGTTGTATTGTACGGCTTGGAATATATCAACTGGACCTTGGCAGCTCTCAAGAAGCAACCTTCCAAATTTATATGATGAGACTCATGACCAACCACTAATTATCACATCACAAACTAACTAAACCACTCCTAAGAATCACCAAAATCACATCTACTAAATCTACATATGCAGTGAAAAGCAAAATGCTAAAACTCTATAGCCACTTAGAGTGAACAACTGTGGGAGTTGTTTTGATGTGGGAGGGCCTGAACCTCACAGAGCTAAACGTCACAGTGAAAAACCAAGAACTCTGGAGACATATATGACACACGCTGGGGCGCATTCTGCCTGAGGAGGAGATAGCGAACATTGATGGTGACAGGCATTTGAAGTGACTACATTCAAGCAAAATTACATTTTGCCTGCATAAAAGTACCTCAGTTAAATATGCCTCGATTAAAAACTTGAGCGGTTCACAAAACTTATATTGAAATAGATTGCGAGATAGGACCCATATACTCGGAGTAGTATCGAGACTACTTTCAAGAAGTCACTGTATGCATATTTACAAGTACTATTGGCTACAAATATTCTGTATAGAAGCGACGAAATTTGAAGGTTTCTTAACTAATTTGTATAATACTGAAATACTCCGATTTACACGTATGTGTGAATTTTCGCAATAAATGCCTATCCATAGAAGATGGTAGTTCCTAAAATAGTAAAATTGCGTTTGTTTCACAACAAATTTCAACTCTGAAGCGGATGCTAATGCTGAAATTTTAGCATTTAATAGAAATATATTGAACAAGATTATAGTCAAATTTTAAATAGTCTAATTTAAATTGCTTAATCGGAATACTAAATAAGCTGGGTCAATTAATTTCTCCCCACAGGTATTTGTTGAGAGCTGTGAATGACGCAAATTGTATAGACGAATTGAATTTTCAGGATGTGTGTGGGCTATATTGTCTGAGAGGGAGGGAGAGAAAGAAGTGCGGAGGAGAACCACAGCTTTTTCTTTACTTAGCGGTTATTGTATAAAAAGTCAAACTTAAAGAAAACGGGAGACATACTCATACGTATGTTTAGTCATATCTGAGTATTATCAGATGCGTTATATGTTAGTGAAGTGCCTCAATCGTAATACATACGATCCATAATAATGAACTGGAACAAAAATTACAGAATTCAGGGTCACGGTCTAGAGACAATGGAGGGTCTATTTAATACTACTGAATGATTTGACAAGCAACAGGACAATTCTGGAATATAAAGACCTATTCCTGAAATTACATCTGCAAAAAATGTTTACATTTTCTTTCTGTTGCTGTGTTATATAGCAAAATTTGCACAAATTCTCTCTCTCTCTCTTCGGATTTCAGCAACACAACTTTTCTGTCTATCTGTTGATTTTTAACGGATTATGGCAGTGTATTCAGTGCTATGCAAGGACAGGGTAACCTTTCTTTACGATGACCATTAATGCGAGTATCAATATGGCGTATAGTACATGTAAAGTTCATGTCACTGCGTCCGGAAAGGCATTTGTATGAGACATTCAATTTCAGAGCGCAGGCAATATTCTTGATATGAAGGTTGTACTGTAGTGATTCCTTTCCTATCAAAGTCAAATTTTGCATCCACAATTTTGTGACCGTTGTGATTTGCAGTACAAGTGAGCGTCTTACGGCTGTGCTCCCGATCCATCAATGCACTCATTTTTATTTCTCATGAGAGGTGAAGACATTGCACCACAAGCGACTTTTAATTCCTTTAATATTGCTCAAATTTGCATAAAAATTGCTAGAATTTACATGTAAAATTTACAATACATGTAGTGGCATTTGATTGCTGCAACTAGCAATATTCGAACTATAAATAAAAGTTCAACATATTAAGCTCAATTTTGGCTATAAATACCCTCCTCAATTCCTTTTTATGAATTTGAAATTGTTATATGCCTTGAGAAGTTACTTTTGAAAACTTGATTACAAGGATGAAGGCGATTTGAGCTACTCAAAAGTTCATACATAATGTGGAATATTTTCTTTCAAAAGTCACCACTCAAATGTATCTGTGGACCAACGGATCTTCAAATTGAGCGAGGTGAAGAACACAATATAGGCAAAGGACATTTGAAGATAGCACAAATTGCAAATACAGTCGAGTCATTAATCCGCTCTTTGTTAATCCGGTTGTCGGATTCGTCCGATCGATTCCATGGACATGGATGTGAATTCAATCCTCTGTCTCCTGATTTGTTGATCCGGTTGTCCCAGTAATCCGTCCAATGGTCTTGGAACAGAGCCGACCGGATTAAGGCAATATAAATTAAATTTTAATTAATTAATTAAAATAAAATTTTGCCTTAAATTAATTTTAAAGAGCCGACAGGATTAAGACTCGACCGTAATTTTGAAAATGCACAAAATCAGTAGTGCTAATAATTATCACTGTAAACTGCAGAGTAAGAAAACTGGCTCGTAGAGTTGGAAAGTGCATTCGTGCATTTTGCTATTCTCGTTTTGTATATCGCTTTCGCAAGTACTGTAGCCTTGGCACCGCACAGTTTACAATGAAGAAAATGCACAAAATAATACTGTTTAAATGTGTTATTGCTACTGAAATATTTTGTAGGATTTAGTATATGGTGACTTTTTGAAATGAAAATTACAAAATTCAAATCCATCGAAAAGTCAAAAATGTAAAGATCAATGGTGTCCTATATGCCAATCAGGAGGTAAGGGTCATTGTAACAAAAGTGGAGTTACCTATGAAATTAAATGTATATCATTAATGCATTGGTGAGACTTCAAGATATGGCAAGACTAGAGGTATGCATATGCCGAAATTACAACAGAAAAATAATAACTCAATTTTGTGGAAGCACTGTAAAACAGACGTGAAAGGAAAAAAGCGAAATTCAAAATGAATATTATCAAAGTGTACAACAACGATGCATTTACAAGACAAATAGCCGAATCAGTAGAAATAAGAAATATAGACAATGAAAAATTAATTAACACGAAGCAAGAATTTTATTCACTGCATTTCCTTGGATTAGCGAAATCATAGTAATTTCCATCTCAAAAAGATTTCTACTTCTAACAATTACATATTGAGAGAGAATCTTGACAATGAAATACGATTTACCTTTGATGGCATTATCACAACGTTGAATTTATCTTTGTAATGTAAATGATACAGCAGAAGCGGTCAGACTGACGAAATAATTATTCTGTTTAAACAACTTTTGATTATTTTTCTTGTACCGTTGTCACCGCGCGTCGAATTGTTCTTTGGAATTAATATAGTAATTTCAATTTGATTATGTGATTTCCAAACTATTTTTTGAGAAAATCACTTGTGTAATGCGTGAATAATAGATTATAATGAAACTATAATTTGCATTTTAATCTAATTTAACTCTTTCAATTGAATTCAATTCTTTCAATTACATTTATTTCACTCTTCAATGAAATTTGACTGTTTCTATTAAAATTTAACTCGATCATTTCAATTATTTTTCATCATATTATACATAATCGAATCAAGACACGACACGGTCAAAAAAATTCGAAGGATCCAGGAAACGGAAGATGCCAAAGGAAGAATCCTGTAAATAATTAGGTAATTAAAAGTCATGAACGAATGATTATAAATTAATAGTGACAACATGGAGTAACCTACTCTAGTATAGAGCAGGTACTGAAATACGTATAAAGGCAAGTCTACTCAACTGAAGACGGCAAGGGAAATAAATTAATATCTATAAACGATTTTATTTTATCAATAAGAACTGAAATAAGAGTTCGTCATGGACCTGACGAGAAGCTAACTAAAAATAACAAAAGGTGAAAATTAGAAACCTAAAAAAACCAAAATTAAGTTTGCTATGTATGGAGTCATCAGGGAGGAACCATGTGGCTGCATGAAGCAAGGTTTTGGCCCCTAACCTCCAACCTATACCACATGGCGGGGCCAGGCCAAACATATCGAATGTACGATATGGAAGGTCTCTCTAAGCCTGAGTAAACATAGCAGAACCTAACCGAAAATAATTTTTTTTAAATATTAGGACAAAAGGACGCACTTGAAACTAGAAGAGGTTTTCTTAGCCCAACATGCCAATGATGGATGGCATCTGGCGGGGCGAAAAACAACCAAACTTAAAAACGAGGAACCTATTCTTGGAGAAGGACTTAATGCAAGAATTAACCAGCAAATTATTCTTATAACCCCGTCCTTTAAAGATATCAAAAATGCCCTTAGCTCTTGATGTGAAGGCGGAAGCATCAGATGAAATCCTGGCGAACCTGATGAGTTGGGCAGCAAAGATGTTTAAGCCAGTGTTCAAAGGCATGTTACTCTCGGGGAAAGTATACAGCACCACTGGGAAGCTGAACTCATTCAACCTTATGGTAAACCTCTGTGATGTATTGGCCACCATCTTCGATCCTGATTTTTACATCCAAATAATTAACACATTTGTTGTTGTCTCCGCTTCTGCTAGCTAAGAGATCTACCGGGTAGATTTCAGGAAGGATCTTATCAAAATGTTTGAAGTTAAACACACAAATGTCATCGACATACCTAGTGGTGCGAGAGAGAAGTTTGGCTAATCCAAATCTCTTACTCGCTAGGAGCCCCCTCACAAAATTAAACTCCCTGTAAGCCAAAAACAGGTCAGCTAAGAGCGAGCTGGAATTCCCACCCATAGGTATGCCTCGAATTTGCTTGAAGACAAGTCCCCCGAAAGTGACAAAAGTGTTATCCAGGATGAAACTTATTGCATTAAGGAATTGGGTTTTGGACCAGCAGTGATACCCTCTGT
Source organism: Prostheceraeus crozeri (assembly GCA_907163375.1). Lineage (NCBI taxonomy): Eukaryota > Metazoa > Platyhelminthes > Polycladida > Euryleptidae > Prostheceraeus > Prostheceraeus crozeri. The sequence continues at coordinate 111,292 of CAJQUW010002822.1, forward strand.
ATTTTTTATTCGAGAAGAAGGTTCTATAAAAGCCAATGCAAATAAAGCTCTTGGAACTGCTAAAAAATTAACTCACATAAGTCTTTCAAGGACTCCATAACCTGGTCTAAATTAAGATTCGTATAGAGTGTGGAGAAATCATATACTTGTAAGGAGTGGCAATTCAAACCCGACATCCTGTCAAGGAATTTCTCAGAAGAGTTAATGCTCCAGAAGGCGTTCACACCTGAATTATGCTTGATGGAAAGGCAATAACTACTAAACTTGTCCCGGATTAATTGCAAACCCTTGTTCACAAGTATGGCCAAATCTTTGGAAGTGCTGTTCCTGGCAGCAGCTATGAACCTACTTTTATACGGATTTTTGTGCAATTTAGGTATCCAGAAAAGTTTAGGTAAAACCATAAACTTATCTTTAACCATTATGCCAAAGGAATCCTTGAGGGCGGTGCAATGTTCGGCAATTATGTCATTAATGGAAGAAATTACTGGTGCGTAAGTCTGATTACCAACAGCATTGAAACTTCTAAGGTCAAAACCTAGTTCGTTCAAGAGGATAATGAGGTAATACTTCCTACACACAATGACAAAATTGTTGGTGGCCTTATCCGCCGGAGTAATGACGTAATTCTTCTGAAAGTTTGAGATGAAGTTTTTACACTCCTTAGATCTTAGTACCTCGTGCGAATGCAAAGATGGAAAGCTAGAAATTAGGAAGGAAATGCGATTTTTAATTATCTTAACCCTCCAGGCGGTGGGCCCTTCAGCCACCTTCCAGGCGGTGGGGGGGCATATTTATGCCCCCCCAGGATATCCTAAACTAAATGTGCGAATTTTATGAAATGCTGGCCCTTACACATTTCGGACATGCTAAATTCAGTGGTGCCATTTGCATTACTTAATTTGACTGTCTTCATGCTATAAATAGCATTTCAAAATTTGAAAATGCGTTTTCTTTTCAGAAAAATTTTTTTTTATGTTTTTAGCGAAATTTTATCATCAGATTATCGCAAAAATTGACTCAAACATGTTTCAAGTTCTCTGAATACAATGGTGGTTTTCGCATTGTAATAATCTCACAAAAAAATCTTTTATAGTGTTTAGAACGCATTTTTTCTACAAATTTTGAAAACAGTATTCCATATATTTATTTTCAAATAGCACATATACATGCCTACATGTAGAAAATACATTGCCTACATGTAGAAATACATAACATATACATGTGAATATATTTTCAATACATAACAGTAATAAAAAAGATGTAAAAACTAATATTACTCTATAAAGTACTTACAATATCATTGTAAGTAGTATATGCAGCTTATTTTCAAATTTGAATTGGTAAACCGTGATAAGCATAAAGTTATTTATAGTCAAATAAGTTATTCTATACGTAATGAGTGATTCCAAGCAATAACAATTCATTCATAGACAAAATTTCTGAAGAATTTCACTGATTTGATAAAATTTCGAAAGTGCTTTTGAATAAAGATCATGTAAAGGTCGTTCCTGTGATCCAATTTTAATAATTTTACAGGAAATTGTCAAAAATACACAAAAAATAAGCTACTGAAAATTTCAGAATCATACGTTTCATATTTCATGAATTAGATCGAAAAATACAAAGGGGGGGCATAAATATGCCCCCCCACCGCCTGGAGGGTTAAGGACAGCCTCCGACCAATCCTGGAAGTCAGAATTCTTAAGGGCGTATTTTCTGCAGGACTTTTCAATAAATGAACAGAAGGATTCGACAAGATACGAGCAGGTACCCGGCTTGCTAAGAGTAAAAGCAAGAAGTTGCTTAAGTGTGGTACGACTAAGAGATTTCAAAGTGATGTAAAATTCGTAAAACATGTTGGAAAAACAAACGCTATTAATTTTATCGTAGAGAGACTCCAAGCATTTAGTCAAGAAATTTCTCTTATTACTGTGAATCCTATGCCCTCTAGGTCTTCTAAGGACCGGAGAAGAGAAGTACTGCTTATGTAAGGAACCTTTGGAGACACAACCAAAACCTTGAATTCTATCGTTCAAGCCAAGTGGGAAGATTGTACATAGTGTTTTAATCCAAAAATCCTCCTTCTATAGAAGCTCCCTATCCCTAAGGTCAGAATTATCAGAGAAGTTGGAATCTACATGGTCTATAATTTGCAATTCAATGTTGCAAAAATTATGACCATCTTGCCTAAAGTGTTCATAAAGGAAAGTAGTGGGTTTTGAGGATGCATGGTGACGGTGACCATTCAACCTTGCATTTAGAGATTGGGTGGTTTTGCCAACATATTGGAATCCGCATTCGCTGCAAGAAATGAGATAGATTACAAAGCTGGATTTGCAATCGAAAGAACCACTTAAATCTATGAGAAAAGCTTTTCTAGTGTTGTTTGATACGAAAAAGGAAGATTTATGTATGGATCCACAGCACAAGCACCCTTTTCTATTACAACTGTCAATAGAAAAGGAACCCGTGCTATCGGCTACATAAGCCTTTTTCTTAATAATGTAAGGGTAATGGTATCTAATTCTAGAAGCCGCAAGCAAAGTTTTATTGTTACCCCTTGTCAAATAAGGCAAAATTCTAGGACTATGTGCTCTCAAAGCCCAAGGGCAACAGGCCGGACTGTAACCTATTGCCGAGGGGCTGCCTCGCTGAGGCGGACGTTAACAGTCAATGGATCTAAACAGACCCTCCCACCTACACTAGCAATGCCTGGCGATTAGGATTTCGGCCAAACTCCATAATCTTATAACCGGATCAAAACTAGCAGCTAATACAATATTGAAGGCAGTAATAGCTTATCACCTTAATACTTAGAATAACATGGAAGAAAATTAATGTCGAATCCTAAAAAATGCAAAAGTGAACGAAGAGAAAGATTGATAATAAGATCAAACCAATAAATAAGCGGCAAATTGCAATAATAATAATATGCCTACCAGTAAAATAACTATGAGACGTAGAAGTTATACGTAGAAACATTGCTTAATGATTACTTTCAAGTAAAAAAAGGTAGAATACAAGTGACCAATAAGTATCAATTTCGAATGATTTTTTCGCGATTTTTAAAGTGCGACCTCGGCAATTCAAGGTAGTTATAAGCATTCTATAGAACTATGAAACTCTTGGGACACTTTTACGACTACAAGTGATGTGTTATCTCCAATTCTCCAACAATCGAGATGTAGCAAATTGCTGAAAGTCCGACGAAATTAGGAAATGAGACTGATGGCAAGTTTGATTCGTAAATTGTAGCTCTATTTAACGATGATTCTATTGTGGTCTTAAATAAGCAGCATTTACATATTATAAATTTAAAGTCATTATTAATGAATAAGCTTAAGCTTCAATAAATCAATAATTTACCATTTTAGGTGCATTGCTGCCATTATTCCGGTATTATGATATTCTTTTCACCTTGATCTTGATTGCTGACCGGAAAAAATATATCAGAAAAAAACTACTGCAGCTTAATCTATCTCGGAGAAAGAGAAACAGATGTGTTCTTATGGAAGTCATTTAAGCAGTTTCAAGCTTAGCAGGGATGCATGTGGAGCCTTAATAGAGTCTCCTAGACGCCCCAAACCTCAATATCTCAACCACAGAATAAAGACATATTTCTCTTTGACATTTTCAAGAATAGGAGGGGACAATGACACGATACGAACATTCAATCCAACTGCTTATAGCCAGCACAAAAATAACACGAAACTTTTTTCCGAAAAATTTACTTAAACATGCAAATGAAGTCGTCCAGGAGGCTCACCATATTCAAGATATTACAAAAAAATTTGAATAGGATTTAAGTTTCAGTGATGAATGTCAAAGGGTTTAGGCACACTCGGCCTACCACCGCAGGGATCCGCGCGGGAGGCAGCTAATACTCGCAGCTTGGCCATGTATTGATCAACAGGTGTGATCGGCAATGACATCATTTTATTTTTAAAATGATATAAAATGATATCATTTTACATCACTTTATTTTTTATGATAAAAATGTGCCATTTTTAGCGAAATATACGTAGGCCTACATCGCAAATAGATCTAGTCACACGAATCTTTCGATTTAGACTTCTACCATGCTAATTTTTCTGCTTCTTCGCAATGACATTAAAATTAGATTGCATGCAGCATCGATATATTTCAAATAATGAAAGACCGAAGAAAGCAGTTTAGTCATACAAATCTTCTTGTGTGTATATCAAAACTTAGGTAGGGCCTATGGCCTATGCATTAAACATCGCAAATTTTTATTTAAGCTTTATGCACTCGAATTACAAATATGCCTACAATATGCAGTTGGTTAGGCCAACAGCAACTTAGGTACGAAAATAGGCTAAAAATACTTAGATTACCGTATCATTATTTATTTAGCTTCTTTGCGCACCTGCAGTCCTGCATTGTTTGACAATCTGTGTGATAGACAGACAATAGCCTGCTGCTTTTCGCTACATGAATCAACCAGTGGGGAAGGACGTGGGTAGAACAAATGAAAGAGACCAAATTTGCTTCAATACAAAGCGCGAAGAACCTATGATTGGAAAATATAATAGAACAAAAATTTTTGATAATATCATTTTATATCATTTTTCCTCTGAATAAAATGATATCATGTTATCATTGCCGATCTTTGATCAACAGTCTGCGCCCTTAGCCGATCTGTCCTTGGAAGTGCAATAAAAGTATGCTGCTCATCGTCGTGGAATAAAATGAACGTAGATGGTCCGCCTTTAGCTAGAGGGTCAACACGACACGAAGTTGTGGTTCTCTCAAAATTAAACCGCCTGACATTACTTTTGGTGACTTTTTGTTTTAATGCATTTCCAAGCTTTTCATCAGAAAATGTTGGTTTGACCGCTTAGAAAGTAGTTTCGCAATCATTTCGTCTATCTCTCAAAGTGGAACACGAAAAATAATGCTTTTATAATTAAGACAAAAAGAGATTAATCAAGTGATGCTCAATGATGTGATTGACGAATCTGCAACATAACGCACGTAGTTTGTAGCTTCATCTGATATTATAATGTCAATGAAATACATGGCCAACATGCACATGAAATGATGGTGTAAAGTAGAAAAAAAGAAATGATTATTGAAAATTAAGACAGGAGAGGAGAAATCATAGCACGAATTGACATTTGGATGGATTTTTCCCTTGACTGTAGATGACCAGGTATTCAAGTCGTGACGGAATCCATGCCGTGTGTGGCTAAGAAATATTCAACTATCCTTCGTATGCGGAAATCATTTAAACATTTCGTAACTTCATGACTTCTCTTCCACTTGCTTAGAACTTTAACTATTATATTCCCTTTTGCTTCTTTAACTGTTTTACTCCCATTTGCTTCTTTGACCGATCCATGGGCCTTCCCCCACAAGATCTGCAGAACAAACACTTAATAATCCATGATATAGAATAATAATAATACTAATGCCGTTTATTTCTTATACACTCCAGCAATAGGAATCGTGGGGGGAAAACCAAATGTGATAACAATCAAGGTCAGACAAAAATTCTTTTTCAACCAACAAAGAAAACAAAAAGTAAAAATGAACACGCGGACATATTATAGCGAAAGACAAAATACCATCAAAAGCCGCAATTTGATAATTTTGACAATAATTTTGAGATTACAAAAGAATATTGCTGAATCAAGTTCGATACTATAGGTAGCTGGAATTTTCTTGAATATGGCAGTCGCGGAAGAATCATGTGATGGAGAGGATGATTTGCGTTCGCAATAATTTGGTTGAACTCTACACATCTTTATATCATTCCCTATCCTATGTAATATCCATAGTTCTAATATGCATGCACTTTAATTATTATTAATTATATTATTATCAATTATTTATAAGTATTTATTTATTATATCAATTATAGTGTATGATTAATTGATTGCATACATCCAATAATTGCACTAAATTTCAATAATAATTGCCTGTTCCCTCAATAAAGATTAATTGATTGCCTCGTCATCTCTAATTGCAGTTAACTTTTAGATAAGCCCTGCTCCTTCCTAAGGCAAATCGTGAAATCAGATGCACTTTCACTCTGCTGCGGGATTCGCTCCTCTCCAGAATCCTAATTGTTTCACATCATTCAAATAATAAGTTCCAATTCTGCATGCACCTGCCGTTCTTGCAGCTCGTGCAGTTCGCAGCATGAATCTTTTTCTATAGGTATAGAAAGACAGGGATCACTTCACTTTTCAATAAAGAGACAAATCAATGTCCTTATCATAATTAAACAAAATAATTGTATCAGTCGATTGAATGATATATATACTTGTCCGTCTGTTTTATTTTGAATTCAGCCTACGCACTTTATAAATCATGCGGTGGATGCTCAAGTCTAGATATGAACGATTTCTTAAGATTTCTTTAAAACTCCATGGAAGTTCATTTGAGTGCAGTACTGCAAAATAATGTACTATAATTGATGTATGAGATGAAAAGAAGTGTGATTGATTGACTAATGAGATCTTTGCATGCTTGACAAGTGACAGGAAGTGCTCCGAGATATAAACAAAATTAGACTGTATGAAATTGTTTAATTGAAGATAGTAACTATCATTTCTTAAAATGATAATTATGATGTGAAAGAGAACTAAAGCAGAAGGAAAAATGAAGTTAAAATGTGAACAATGGGAAAATTCCACAATTGATGACATTGCAATTTATAGTTCAACCGATAAGCCTTCTATCATGTGCGCGGGATCTGCTGAGGCTTCAAATGTCTCCTAAAAATCTAATCGCCTTGATGGCATGTATCAAAAGCTTTTCAGTTATAGGCAAGATGCAAGTAGAGATAGAGAATATATAGAGATAGAAAAAAATATTCAAAGTTTCATTAGACTGCAAACGATTCCGGTTAATTGGAAGCAAAAATTGACAGATTCGAGCACAACCAATAAGAAAATAAGTGTGGGGAAGAAAAAAAATTTCAACTGATTTGAGAAAGTCGCCTGTTTTACAAATCAATATACATGGAAACAATGCATTAGGTTTGTTTGATATCCACAGCCAATTCGTAAGAGACAGGGGAAAGTGCTTGGGATTTGAACTGCTAAACTATTTGATTAGTAATATAATAATTATACCTTTCAAATTGACAATGGTGTGATCATACTAAAAAGTCATTATTAGTGGAGCTATTAGTGATTTGTGGAACTTCAACTTAATTCATTTAAAGTGAATAATGAATCTACGTTCCACTTAAGTTTTTATTTTGATTAAAGCGATGCTTTTTTATGATGTCCATGCAGCAAAATTGTCAGGAGCAACAACATTATTTGTTTTGATAAGATTTCAAATTGAAGTTATATCACAGGAGATGCTAAAAAACTTGACGTATATATTGAAGATTTTAACTTTATCTACATAGATGAATAGATACATTCAATCCATTACTTTTGCCAAAACTGTAGTCCACCTGGCTTCCAATCTCAAAGAGATAGTAAAAAAATTATAAAAATAATTTAAGCAATTTGAATAAAATTGTGAGATTTCGAAATAAGTTGTATAAATAATGCTGCTAGAGAGATCCGTTTATTAAATAAAAAAATGAATAAAAAATTACAACGTATCATATAAAATACAAAATAAACGATAAATGGGATAAGTAAATAATCGGAAAAAAGTCATCAATCGAGAAAAGTTGCAGATTGAGCAATGCTCATGTGCGGCAAAAATGAATTGCGGCGCGTGATAGTCCTGCAGAATAGAACTGACAGCCGACCAGATGCAAGAGAAATATGAACCAACTGTGCTATCAATGTGTCTTGTGTCATCAAATTATCAACCAGTTTTATTGCCATAATTCTTCGTCGTGATATAAGATCTTCAGCAGAAAAAAGAACTTGTAATCTTTATGCGCCTCTCCTGAATACTTTGAAGACTTCTAAGTCATTCGAAGAAGTGACAATAAAGGCAGGAATGGCATACTCAATCAAGCTTCCTATTTATGCATTGGAGACAGTCAAAAATTCCTCGACATTTGTAACGGACTTAATGTTCTCAAAATATGGAGCCTCTGCACATTAATTTCGCAATGAAATCTATGTGATGCTTCTAACCGAATGAGTCGTCAAGCATAGTACCGAAAAACTTCTAGGATCAGTGGAGCTTGATGAACGAGAAGATTGACTGAACATCTCTGAGACATCCGCGGTAATTAAACCACGCGTTTTGCTTTCGTTCAATGCAAGACCATTACGAAGCATTATCTAGTTCTGATCTTTAGATATCAATATCTTCCATGGCCATACCCTTCGAATAGCAAATGATACGTACTTATCGTCCAAATATTTTTTCAGCACATAGCTGGACTTGACGGAAAAAATTTAACTGATTTCCTCTGAAATATCTTTGCAGGGTGAAAGTTATTTCAAAGGGGGATTAATCGCAACAAAATATGACTTCATATATTTTCGTACATTTTTAACGTTTCCACAAATGGATGTCGTCCATGTTGAAGAAATTCATTGAGATATTACAATTCATCAATATTCAGTAAAGAGGCAATGCTCATATGGAAAGCTTAGATTAACTTCAAAAGTCATACAGTATGTATTCATGTCTTGCTTATCTTTGCTAGTCTATTGCAAGTCCATTGTCAAGACTAGGCTAGCGTAGGTCTAAGTAAGCACAATTAAGTACCCTTTGTCGTTGTCTTAACGGGGAATGATATTTCTATAGCTGTCAATGTGCAAAAATGAGTTTCTTTATGCATTTCTTATCAAATTCATCCATGTTCATATATAAGACTTGTACATGCATATACTTATTTTCATACTTAGTGTACACACGTACATCAGCCCATAAACCCACTGTTTTAAATATCAATGAGGACATGCATTCTGATATGAAGACTGGATGATTTTATCATTCAGTCGTTCTCAGGGAGGTAGTGACTTTGATCTTATATCAAATATCTTAAACATGGATTTGAAGGAATAGTCTTCACAGCACTACTGTCACAAATAGCTTCCACCATTCGCGCTGAGAAGTTCAGTAAGAGGCTAAATCAATTACCTTGTTATGCATCAGACGTGTCCCCTTTTTTGAATCTTCCTGTGTGACAAAGAGATTTACGTGAGCTTTAGATGGAGTTTGAGCAATTCCAGTGAGCTCACTTCTTCGCATTGATGTTTGCTGACTAGTAAACCTAAAATGTCATGACAGAGATACGACGTTTGACTTATAATGAGATCATATTGTAATGGATTAAGGCTTTCAACCAACGATGTATGAGATGTGAAATATATGTAGGTGAGAATGCAAAATTTCTGTACGAATGATCGACTTTCCAGACTTCAGTTGAAAAACTAATAATCCTGTGGCATAAACTATAATATTACCAAACGTGCAATAAGAGCTTTACACTTACATCTCGTTTTGAAACGCCAGCAATTGGAATAATTCAATTTTACAAATGTGTCTCGGATGTCACGTCAAGGGAGAAAAAACCATAAATCAGAAATAACAAATTTTGCTTGTGCGCATTTTCAAATTTCTAGGAAGGTAAAGCAAGCTTAGTTGTATTTTCGAACATTTTATAAGCGTTATGAATTGAATTCATGAATTCGAAAATTCCCTATTTCAATAGACAATTTTGAATTATCATAGATAATTTTGAATTTGTCTTCTAATTAAAGGCTCTGAAATGCGGGAAAGCTTGTGAAACTTAGAGCACCACTGCAAATAGGGCTGAAATACAATTCGCCTGAAAGCTATATTCTGTTCTTTGTCTTTATTACTTTTTTAAAAAAATGACGACCTGCGATGTTTACTCATTCAAAATAATAAATATTAAGTTAGGGTAATTTAGAGTGTCATTCCCTGGTGTTATGATGGATTTGACAGTCAATAATTGCTCTTTGTGCCTAATATTCATGACAGTATTTGGTAAAATCCAGCAAAGATGCTTCTTTTTTGTCCACTTAATAAAATTCTCGAGGTTTGATCTCTCTTTCTTCTGGGACTTGTATTCGGTTCATGTAAGATACATATGGGTGCTAAACCACAGTGTGCTTGTTATTAAGAGACCTGTAGCCTTAGTCCTGATATGAGGCTTTCGTTGTGATGACGCTGATGCATCGATGTCATGATTGAAAAATGTTTATTTATATACATAAATGTTTGACACATCGCATGTTTAATTCTTCTACATAGAGATTGGCGTCTTTTAAACAACGGCTTTGTCAATATAAAAGCATTTTTAAGTACATTACACTCTATCGTAAACATTCTTCTCTAGCCGTCTTTCTGTGTGTGGTTTTGAAACTATACATGTATTTTCAAGCAACCTTTTAATAAGAATGCTTTTTATCGCCGTGGTTAATCGCAAACATCGTCACAAAGTCATGTTTTTAAAGCCGTGTGCTGTACTTGGCTTTGGAAGCCTTTCATGAACATGCCCTTTTTAAAGCTTATTGGAACTGCAGTAACTGATGAATTTCTGGTGCTAACAGCTTGAAGTTTGTGTTTACAGCGCCATAGGAGAGCTACAAACATCGTCGTTTGTTCTGATAGTTTGGTGGATGTCAAAGCCGTATTATGGTATAGAGTAACCGAAAAAGGTCAGTAGCATGGCAAAATGTAAATCATTATGTGCCATGCCAGAAGATGAAACACATAGGGATGAAAAAAATGGTTTTTGATCCTGTGCCTAATATTAGGCATTGGCAGGTTAGGTGAAGCAATTGAGCCAATGGCATATCCCTAAAGGAGCAGAAATATGTGCGAAAATGATCTAGAGAAGGCGGAAAAGATCAACAATGCTGAATATCAATTTTCGCTGATATTTTCACGTATTTTCACATTTTCAGTGACATTCAATCGGTCAATTTTTGCAAGTAAAGTTTCACCTTATCGTCATATAGGACATAGTAAACTTATGAATAGCATGTTATCAACATCAAAGCTGGTCATTTCAAGAATGAAAATAGCTGCTGAGTTTGCAGATTCAAGGCATAGGCTACTAAATTGAATATGACTAAGTATAAATAATGCTGTAATAAACTATAAAAACGACAATATTCATTTGCCTATCTACAAACAATTGACGTGCCATTGAATAGAATGATTAGAGGCGTCAAAATTCCGGATGTCAGGAACGTTTCTAGGAATTCGTTTGCTTTGAAACATAAATTATTACAAATAGCTGCTATGATATTTGAAAATACTGCAGCATTGTGTGAGAGCTCTTGGAATTATTGATTACTATTGACTTATTACTCTTGAGACCGCATTTTCTGCTAAGCATGTATGTTTCTATTATCGTGTGCAATTGACCCTCACCCAAGTTTATTGATTATGAGGTTTTGCTGACTTTCCTTGTATAACCACTGTCACTGAACTTGGACTTTTCCTATATTGTTGTATGAGTATGATGTTTTTATATTGTCTAGCATTAGCTGCCAACAATTATTATTGTTCAACAGTAATTTGCCTGACATTGGCGTAAATATAAGCCTTTGATTTTTAGATTGCAAACTTAGCAGGACTATTTTATTGCCCCAGTATTGCTTTACATACATGTGCATCATGAAATTATGCTTACTATAGATGTGTTTGCTATGAATTCCGGTTAGGGTGTGCGTTTGGCGTTTACCCTTACGTCGCAAAACGCTTGGGGGTCAATGGAGACCCCAATGGCAATCAGCGTTGCACGCAATTTTTAGTAAGGCACTTAGGGGGGTTAAATGAGTAATGAAACCTTCCAAATAATCACAAATCGCCAGAAACTTTGTGTGATGTTCCTTGTTGCTTTCAACCATGACTAACAGGAAAAATATTGCGACGGTTCTGATAATTTACATGAAGTAATAGTCCACACAGAAAAACCAAATTTTGTTGTATTACGTAATATTGACATTGTCATACTTTTACAATTGGCGCTGTCAAGCAGAAAGCTTTGGTACTATCATTTTGAATGCAAAATTTCTATAAAAGGACACCATCGACTCATAAATTCAAATAGCTGTAATGAATTTAAGCCTGAATGGTAGCAGATGCTGATGGCAATCTACAGAAAGAATTACCTATTAATCCTGATAAAAATTATGTGCCTAAGATGCATTTAATTCATCATAAAAAGCAGTACATGTACATCAGCACCACATAGTGGCTTCATGTCAGTGCAAACATACTCGAAAGTCACATGATATAGGTTTTATATAACATGGTAGATACACATAAGTCCTCGATTAATTGAAGTTTAATCAAGCAATTTCTGATTTGTATTTTTCAATGTGCGTTCTTATAAACGCTTCAATCAGCTTTGATAGAATAAAGGTGAAAATCGAGTGTCAAACTGCACTAACGAATGTAGATTACGCACGCGTATTGCGGTTGGAAATGGGAATTCACTTAATTTCTTCAATCCGAAATATTTTGGAAAAAGATATTTTGGCATGTTCTCAGATAGAAGTCTTCAGAAGCACTTTTATGAAAAATTATGGACTACATTAACAATGGCAGCAATATTTATAGGATTTATAGTTCTTTAAGCCTAAGTTTGATGATAACAGTGAAAGAAGTATATAATAGTAGAAACTATTCATCCGAATGACTGCAAGTGACATAATATAAATGGTTAAATCTAAAATAAAGTAAATCAGAAATCTATACATAACTTAGATCTTATTCATTTTGGGCGCGAATTTAAACAAACCGTCTACTTAACTAAATGTCCAAAGATACCAGCAGTTAAGAGTGAGAGAATGACCTCGAAAGATTTGCCACAGCACAATGACAGCAACTTCATCTATGATAACGTTATTGACCTCGAAATTCTCTCAAGTGGACAATGATTTATTGACCAACAGTTTGACATCAACAGTGACTCGTGAAACCGCAAACCCAGCGTCTCCACGAATATGATAATGCTGTTTCTGATGTGTTGTGACACGAAATAAAATATCTATGCTATTCATGTCTACCTAGGTGTATGAAATCCTCAAGTGACTGGAAAATTCAATTTATAGTAACAAGCGCTTTAATTCAATAGCCACTACTTTAGCTTTCATGTAGTGACAAGACGAATTAAAATTGAAATTCTTATTAAATATCTTCCAAGTTTCTATTCATTGAAAAAATTAACTCATTAAGAAATTATTCCCAGGTTGTGGAAAAATGATTAATTATGATTGATTGGTGTTAACAATTTTTTTTCCTTGATACAGTGAACATTATTTGCCGGATTTATTTTGTGATTGAAGAGTGTGTTTAGGGAGGGGGAGGGGGGAGTGTTTTTTGGAGGTTCGGGGCCGAAACCTTGCTTCATACAGCCACATGGTTCCTCCCTGATGACTCCATACAGAGCAAACTTAATTTTGGTTTCTTAGGTTTCTTATTTTCACCATTTGTTATTTTTAAGTTAGCTTCTCGTCAAGTCCATGATGAACTCTCATTTTAGTTCTTAGATTGTAAAAATATAATTGATTATAAGTTTTAATTTATTTTCCTTCCCGTCTCAAGTTGGGTCGGCTAGCCTTTATTCGTATTTCAATCCTTACTTTGTAATGGAGTGGGTTACTCTCTGTAGTTAGTATTAATTTGTATTCATTCGTTCATGACATATAATTACCAGATTAATTTAAAGGATTTTCCACTAGGGCAGTTGTTTAACTTTGGTATCGTCCGTTTCCTGGATCCTTCGAAATTTTTTTGACCGTGTCGTGTCTTAATTCGATTTAGAATGAGTTTTTATAGTGGACATGAATCTGCTTAACTGAATCACTATGATGACTGTAAGTGTGATTTCTACAAAACTAAAGGCGCATTTCGTAGATGCATTAGGTAATCATCATCTTCCAATCGTAATCGTATACATCAACTTTGGCAGATAACTATCAGATGAGAAGTTGTCTGATTCACAGACTATTGGCTCCTTTTGATTAGCTGTAAATCAATCTTCAGAATCAAGGATATAGTATATTAATAATTATAACTCCATTATCGTAGCTAAGGAAAATGACATAGACCTTTATTTTGGACAAACGTTCTCAATGAAAATATATGATGACAGTGCGTTAAGTGGACCGTCTCGCTATTAATTTATTACACAGAACAAATATAAAATTAAGTATCAACAGCAACCGCTTCCAGGTGACCTCGACGAATGAATTAGGAAGTCAATGCCTTAAGCTTTCATTTCTTTTGTACAGTATTTCACTGCTTTTTTCTGGAAGCAGTTGCTACTATTATTATAAAAACAAACCAGGACGGTTGGTTAGCAATGCGTGCGTACTGAAGTCTTCTTTGCTCCTTGCATAATGAGGAAAACTAATGGAAAACTAAAAGCCTTGCTGCAAAATCCTAAATTATTTTTCCTGAAAAATGTGCACTAGAAAGATGATTTAAAGTACTACGGATGAAACATGTATAATACTTTAAGTCATCAATAAGTTTTCAAGTGTACATTTTTCAAGAACAATGATTAAGGATTTTGCAGCAAGGCTTTTAGTTTTCCTTTATTTCAATTTAGTAAAACAGAATTTTGATATTTTATACCATCACGAATACGCTCTGCTAGTCTTGATGATCCTCGTGCTGTGCTTGCCATGTTCGCCATGTTTCGTCGGCATTTTTCGTGGTTATGCCATAAACAAGGCGCAACATGATGCCTACACATTTAACATGATGAAAACAGAGGCATTGAATTGTTGAAAATTAAGTATGCATAGGCAAACTGGCACGTGCAATTATTTTTGAAAGCATGATGATTCACTTGTGAATTAGCAACTGTCAACTGTAAAGCCGAATAGCAATATACATGCATTCAGGAGAAATCTGGGAAACCTTTCAAATGGAAAAGTTTCAAAACATCACTCCTTTTGCACTACATGAAATTTGCAAAATGGTATTTCGTATGTTTGGTAATTATTTTTGTGCACATCCATATATTATTTCAAAGTGTTTACTATCCATCGCAGCATTCGACCATAAAGAATCGCACACCCAAGGTGCAAAAAGCTCAGCACTGACTGATAAGCCTCAAAAGTTATTTGACATTGTACGAGTATTACATAGCTGCATGATGCTGTGTATGGCATATGAATTGTAAGTTTTGAGATGGATTTTGATTTTAGAAGCGTGGTAATGATTTCAACTGACTACAATTATGCCGATTAAAATCAAAAAATTAAAATTAATCAAAAACTGAAGCTGCTTTCATTGAAATTTTCACTCTGTAAAAAGTGTTCAAGGCATGAACATCAAACTTTCTACAACTACAAACGTGTAGAAATCGAAAGCCGAAGAAAGCTGATGCCTCCTAAATGTTGTCACCAAAGTCTGCTATCCACTTCCGGCAAGGACAGAAAGTGACATATATAACGAAATAGTGCGGGATGAATCGTCGAATGGAACAGAGTTGTCTTAGAGAGCTAAACACTTAGCAGTAGCCATCGAAACTTGTGATTACGATGAGAGACGAATCACTCCAAGGCTATAAATCGTGTTGGACAGGCTGATGGTGCAATTCCCGAAGCTTCTTGGAGACTTTTGGGCAAGGACACGACGTCATTTTGACGAAAACCGCGTGATTTCTGTCTTGATGGGATTAAGCAGGAGGCGGTTTCTACGCTCCAAGCATGAACCTCATAAAAGCTGTTTGTCATTTTAATGTTCAGGGCATGAGTATCCGCTGGGTAACAGAAGCATGTGCATGAAGGGAAAGCTGTGTAATACAATGATGTTGGAGAGATAAGCCATGTATAGCAATTATCAGGATGACACCTTACAAAGAGCCCTGAGGAACACCATGAGTAGACGTTGACGTCGTTGAAATGGAAGATTCCCAGACAACAGTTAGTCGATGATTAACCAGAATGGACTTAAACCAGAACATAACCTTGTCTTTCAAGGCAAATGACAGAACGAGGCGACGAAGAAGAATGTCATGATGGACTGAGTTAAAGGCAAATGATAGATCGAGGACAGCAATGAGGCATGAATCATCTTTATCGACATCAAGCAAGATATCATGCTTCTTTCACGAGCGCTGTTTCTGTTGAATGAAGATTTCGATAAGTAGATTCCAGCAACCACACTATATAATTCATTCGATCTCCATTGCAGATGAGTCCTGCTATGAACTCTGCATATACTATAATTACTTGCAACGTCTTTGTCAATGTCTTCGAGCTGAATTCCCGGACCTTCCAGATATGACTCGCAAAATAACATTTAAACAACTAGAGTGAGGCACGTAAAGCTATACATGCACGTGTATGTGGTTGCCTAACCTAGAGAAAGTCAATTCGATATCAAAACTTCATCAAATAACACACGATGAATAATTGAAAATGTTTATCTTGTGCAGACAAGCCTCTACATTATGCCCTGAATCATATATGAGTTATTGATATTTCCTCATTTATGTATGACATAATTTCTCATTCGTCGCATGAAATCAATTATCATACTGATATCCTTAGTAAATTAATGATAAGCATAATAAGTTTCTGTAAATTATCATTTTTAATATTACAGTATTATAATGTCAATTAGGCAAGTTAAATCTCTTCTGATTGATAAACATGTCTACTTCTCCTGATCACTTTTATCCTGTACAAAGAGTCAAATTTGAATACAAGATGACAGGAAATTGATTGAGTTGGATAATACCATAGCGGATATTGAAGTCAAAAAGTGTGCGTGAAGTTTATATTAACTTTATTTGAAAATTGACGGTAGTAATACCTAACTGCAAGCATCTTTGCAGGAATCATTGCGTTGAATTTTCTGTGTTAATGAACAATAGATTACCTGATATCCTTTTCTCAAAGTACGTTGTTTTGAACACTGAGTGTCAACATTACCGGATTTTAGTTAGTTCACCCGGTAGACGTCTGCGATGAAAATATGAAGATTTCGAGAATTGTTGTGAATGATTCTCCAGATTCGACCGAATTCCTTTTGAACTGCCAAAATTTAAAGAAAATAGCGGTGATGATCATGCAATCAAGTTCGTCAAATCCCATGATTCAGATCGACTTTACTCAAAGTCTGTCATTTAGAATCTCCTCTTGCAGTTCCTTATGTAGAGTACACTGACAGTGACACATGACAGTGAACTGCCAGTTAATTTCTCAGGGTAATTAAGGCAAACAGTGTTTACTGTCAAATAATCATGTTGAACCAACTTTTACCACTTTATTGTTAATGATAGAGCAATTCACCCTAAAAGTAAATTTTAGAAATTTAATTCTTATTGAAGAAGATTATTAATGTTTGTACTTGTACTACTATATCTGAAGTTTATTAGTAATACATTAGAAAGTGGCAAAATCTTCATGGTGAAAGAAGATTCAACATTAAGAAGATAACCACACATCTGATGTGATTATGTATTGGCATGGAAACATCGTTTGCTGATAAACGTCATCCAGTAATATCTCGAGTTGGCAGACATCAGGGTATAGACTCATCTCAAAAATTAACCAGTGTTGCGGGAATGCTATATCTGTCTTATCTCCTGATGATTTGTTTTGTTCTATCGATGAAGATATATAATGCACGTTTTGCCATACAATTTGCGTGCTGAATTGCAAGTTTTGCATAAAACCGATGAGTTTATTGGTCAGACCATAGAGTAAGTAAGTATATGTAGGTCGAGTGTCGAGATTGTCGACTTAAAAGTATATGTATGCAGTGGAAATTTTTATATGAAAAGATTCAGTTTTTTACCGAAATTGCGTTCATGCGGTCCAAAAAATTATTTAAGCAATTTTGAAAAAGCTAAATTTTTGCCAATTTAAATACTACCGGCATGACGCCCCGTTATAAGTAGTATGAAACAAGATGGATATCAAAAGGAATCAATATTTGCTAACAAGCATCTTAGCTAAGGTGATGATCAAGGAAATCTAATGAACGGCACTATAATGAAAGTCTTCAAGAAAAGTCGGGATCTTATTGTGCTGTCTTGGCTGAAATTTCATGTTTTTAATTCAATTTTCATCGTCACGATTTTATGATTCCCTAAATTTATGTTTCATTTCTTGAATCTGAATAGTGATGTGGGACCATCTATATCTTTATAAGTCAATTGAAATCATTTTCTGTAATTATGTTGTTCTGCTCTACCAGCGACAGGTTGCCTATGATATGATCATGCTTAAGGCCTCAGCCACACTGCGAGCAAAGCAAACCAGAGCGATTGATGGCTTGCAGAGATGCGTTTGCTCGCGTTTGCTCGGGACGCTCGTGTTTGCTTTGCTTTCAGTGTAGCTGAGACCTAAGACGATTCTCTTGAGGTTCAGCATGAAAGCAATAGCAGGTCATCGAGATGCTAAGTTAACAAACATTACCTCTCCAAGGCTGTCATGACATGCAGGATCTGTAAAATAATATCATTTCCTTCTGCATTATACCATCATGATCAGTTAAATTCCGTTGTAATTTCTTGAAAACTACTTAAATGCGCATATCTCACACTTGGAAACAAATCCGACAGCATTCACCTTGAGTTCATTCAATAAAATCGAAGGTACTCATTTAATATTCTACCTTATATATTTACTCTATGTATTGAGCCTTATATATATATATATATATATATTCATTTTGATTGCAATCGTTTTTTGATATATAATATTTATTGAAAATACTCAAGAGTATTTCCAGGCTCCCACGCCGCACCAGCTACTATCCAACCTTGTGAGAAGAGACAAAAAAACTTTTGCTGTGGACGACCGATTTCGAGATTTATTCTCTTTCTCAATTCCACATGCACTTAGCGTTGCAAGACACAAACTGAAATATAGAGTCACAGCAAATTGCAATAAAAAGAGAGATGTTCACTTCTTGAACAACAAGCTTTGTAGATTTCTCTCAGCGGTGTACGATGAGCAAGTTCTTACGTCACAAAACGCTTTTTGACAATAACGAATGACACGTTGGCTGCATGAACTAAAAGGCAATACAAAATGGGTATTATTAACAGCATTTAATTCATGATTTAACCCATTCGGATACAGAGTGCTCAGGCGCTTTATCCATATGTTTTCCTTTTCAGCCTTTTACTCTTTGGAATGACAATGCTCAAGGGCCACAAAAGAAAAATCACTTATACTACATGTCTCATTAAAATGTTTTGATACAGATGTAGTGTAAAAAGAACATATACTTCGGATTGATAAGGCTATGTATTCAAAAGATAGTAATTCATCGGATTGCTAATTTAAAAAACTACATTACCTCTCCACACAGATTGACATGAAATGGAGGATTTGTAAAATGCCATTATTCCTTCTGCTTTGACATCACGATCAGTCAAATCCAAAATTTCTCTAAAAGTGCAAAAATTTGCATATCTCACATGTGATGCTGGGTCTCGTTCGAGTTCATTTAATAAATCGAAACTAAAACTTCACGTTTTAGCTTAAGGAACTAATATTAATTCTCTTGCACACCTGGTAGATTTTAGATAGCGTAATCCCGCTATGATAGCTAGATCTGGTATTTTGATTGGAAACAGACCTGTCCTCTTATCATCTGATGGGCAGACTTTTAAATAGGATCTTTTCAATATATAAGTAATAAACATAATTTTGAAAAGAACGACTTACTCGCCAATTCATTATACATGAGGAGAGGAGAAGCGTTGTTTGTCCTTCTAGTAAGTATTTTTAAAATTTTCAGACATTTTAGGATACAAAAATTTTCTTTTAAATCATATTTTGTACCTATTGAAAAGTAACTAGTCATTAGCTTTTTTTAAAATCTGTTACCTTGACGCACTTTGCTACGTTGAATTGTATACACAAAGTGGATTTGATTATTGCTGAGTTGCTACTCTACCTAATATACTTAATCTATGGGTCAGACAGTAAGTACAGTAGGACTTTTTGAGCCTGTTCATACGTGATTTTTCTGATGTTTTTCCCACGACTGAATAGTTACTCAAAACACTCACCACGCTTAGCGTGTCTAGTTGTGGTTATGAAAGTTCTTTCTCTACTCTCAAAAGAATTAAAAGATTTTCTAGGACGAGTATGTCCGACAAGAGATTGTATATTTTGTCTTTTCTTTCGATTGAAAAAGAACTCTTTGCTAGAGATTGCTAGAGATTGTAAAAGGACTCATGAATGTAAAGAAAAAATTCTCTCCCAGTTTTGCGACTTCTTTGTATTTTAAAATAAATTACCCGACGCGTTTCGTCTACACAGACTGTGTCAAGGGACACTCCCTTGACAGTCTGTGTAGACGAAACGCGTCGGGTAATTTACTTTAAAATACAAAGAAGTCGTAAAACTGGGAGATAATTTTTTCTTTACATTAGTTTTGACTGACCTCCCGTACAGACAACTCTACCAGACTAAAAGGACTCAAGTGTACGGATGCTGCATGTACTCGTATGCATTTTAAAACGATTTGATTGAAGGTGTATGTACAATTACATAATAGTTGTACCTTCCGTCTGCCTGTTGATTCTAAGTTTAATGGGTTTAAATGTTTACCTGGAAATGAGAGACAATAATCGCCGCTAATTGAATAGACGTATAGGAATTTAATTCACAACATTCATCTTATTACATTGTCGACTTCAGATGAAGTATTTACTATTTGCGCTTGGGGCCATTAACATTGAATGTAAGTTATATAATCTTTCTATCCTGTTCTCCCTTATTTCAATAACAATTTCCAAATATATGCTTGCGTGATTGAGTGCTATAGGTATATCACTTTCATAAAAGATAACTGTTGCATCTTCGTTTTTGGAAAAAGATGTGAACCAGGGGTTGGAACCGGCCGGGGCCGCGACGGTGTCCGGCGTATTCAAAAGCGGCCGGTCAAGGAAGGGACGGAGTGTGGAGTCTCTATACCGGTTTGTTAAGGCCTTGATCGGCAGACATTATTTGGTAAACTTATGCCATTAGGCATTATTCAATTTCCACATATCATGCGTGAAATACATGAATGGTAGGCCTACCGGTACTCCTTAGAAGCGAGAGTTACGTATTACAATATAACACAATGCAATTATTCGCACTTTGATGTCATGTTTTGTGCGATGAGCAGTAATGCGCGTAATGACTTATTTACTAATCTAATGGGTCGTAGGCCAACTGTATAATTTACGATAATGTTAACTGCATTTCCAAAGTCAATTAAACACAAGCAAAGTGAAAACAGTGAAATTGAACCAACTGGGCATTGAAAATAATGACATTGATACAATAAAAATATATGCATTTATCTTTACCCCGCCCCCACAAATTAAAGCTTTAATTATTTTTTAAGACACATTAAAAAGCTTTAAGCGGTCAACAAATTCTAAGTTCCAATATAACAAAAGTGTTTCTAGCGATAAAAGTTCTGAGATGAACAATTTGATCATTGACCCTGATGATGATGCGAAATGCTTAGTCTGCGACATGCAAATTTGATTTAAAGTGATTCAATGAAGTGAGATCTACTTCTTCACTTGTGATGGAATTCTAGTGACGTCATTTGAGAACTTTCTCTACTGCAGTTTAATTTTAGATCTTTTGAGTTTGTATTCATGACCAAGAACAAACGCATAAGAGTCTGGAAAAATGAGCTCGCCAAACTTGTTATCAATTTATTATATCAGTGAGTGTCCCCAGACCGAGCGGGAGTGTTGCTCTGTCTGTAAAACTTGGGATGAAGAAAATTTTTATTCCCGACATTGTTCGCCGTTTCGGTGCATATAAGTGAATAAATCTTAGCAAACAAGGGTAAATTAACTTTTCCTTAGGTGAATTTTTTCGTCAATTTTGTTAGATTTTATTCTGAAAATGGAAAAGTCATTGTTTGTCATTTTCCTAATTCATTTTGCAACTTCAGTTGATAAGTTGACATTTCAAGATATTGCTGAGAGTACACACATTTCTTAAAAGCAAAGACAAGTAATTCAAATTTAAAGTCAAAATGATTTTGCACGAATTTCCTGTGAGAAAACATATTGAGAAAGCAAATATGAAATTACACTCAAGAGTCAACTTCAGTAGAAACTGCTTTGCTGACAGGAATCAATGTCATTGCATCGCTATCACATGTGCGAATTACCATTCCACTAATTCGATTAATTTGAAATTTAAGCGGTTATGTATCAGTTAATCAAAAACTAAACAAAAAACTTCCAGATAAAATCATTCACGGTTTCAATTATCATAAAAAGTACATAAGCGAAGAACATGTGGATGAATCAGATATTTTGTTGCCATCGGTCATTTCTATAACACGTCGTATACAATAGTGTTTTAAATTATTGAAACATATAGACTTCAGAAAACGTCTAAAATCGAATACTGACTAATAAATGATTCGCGAAATTCTTTAGAATGTTCGGCTCATATATCACTTAATGCTCAAATTTCATATTAATCCCATCTGACGTTGAAGGAACAGTTTCTTAACATGAAGCCATTGCAATTATTTGCTCAGAATAGATTGGACCTGTGTACCGGTATTCAAAAGCTTGAGAGATAGCAAAGAATTTTATGCATGAGAAAGGAATGTAAGAAATTGAAAGTCTTCACTATTACTTAAAAGAAATACCGAACAGTCATATGGCTTTGTGTAATACATATGGAACATGTCTCGAGTTCTTTAGATTTCTTATTTGATAATCGACTGAAAAACCTTTTTCCCTTTTGCATTGCGAGGATCGGTTGATCTGCAAAGATGCTGATAGTGCAGCTATATGAAGGACATAATCTTTGTTCGCATTGTCAGAAAAAATCAAAATGGTCAACATTTCTATTGATAAGTTACAGAAATGTAAATTTACTCTGCTAACTACATGAATATCTACATGTTGTGAAGTATGATATGAGCCTTGCTATGTAGGCCACGCTGTAATTGATTGTCGGGAGAGGTCTTTGGAATGGGTCATTCAAAACGTTTATTAATTAACCTTTTAACTATTCACTTAAAGGTTTAAAAACGCATCGATTTGTAGTAATCCGTGTATATCAATTGGTAGATCCTCGCTGACTTGTTTTTCACTAGTTTAATCGTGTACGCGTAAATCAATAACCAACACCAGTAATTCGAGCAAAGAAAAATGCCAAGACATAAGGACTATAAAAAGACTGTTTGAAAATCTTTCTCGGTTTTAGTATTTTTATGATGTTCTTTGTTTCTGACATGCCAGCATGTGCAGGTGCTGTAACAGCAACCAGTGGAACTATCGTCACTATAGTATAGTGTGATTAATCAATCGTAAGCTCTTCTGTATTTTCAAGATAAATGTTGCAGTGAATAGTCCGATGTCTTCGCCAGAATGAGTTCATTTCAATTATTGATAAATATGCACTCCCATTTGAAGATTGGTTTTCTCTAAGTTTATCTCACAGAGGGAAACATCCGGAATGTCCATCTTCAAAGACAAACCTCCATGGAAGGTCATCATCTAAATGAAAAGAGGATATATCAGAATCATATTTACGTCAAGGTGTGAAGATCAAAATTAAAGTGATAATCTGATTTGATTATATGTAGGCCTAGCTGTCTCCCAAATATACCTCTGTATGCGCTTTTATAGACGAACAATCTGTCATTGAGGAAAAGATTGAAAATATTTGTCTGCTTGTAGTAAATCCTGCACGCAAGATGAGCAGCAATGATTAACATTAATATCAAATTAGTTATAATTAATGATTAGCATTAAAGGCACTTATCATTCACTAAAAGCAAGTGTTAATAATGAAGAAGTCAACTTTATTGTCCGTATAGCTTCTGCCCTCTTGCAGCGGGGCATGTAGTGAATAATTAATTGCAAGCAACACATCAGACAGGCCTTGCACAAACAAATATCTTGGTGCTCACTGATACTGTCGAAATATCGGAAGTGTAAGTTTATTACAGGAGGCATTCTACTACAGGAGACATTATATTATAGAGTGGTGGTCTATTTTTCAAACACTTTATCCGGGTTGCGGTCTATTATAGGTTTTACGATCTATTGAAGGGGCTCCTCTTAATCAAAATTAATAATCTAAGATTCCGTGGCCTCTATTTCAAGCTGTAGTAATGCATGTTCTGTATTCGACATAACAAGTTGAATATGTGGCGTGATACCCTTTCTCTTGCGAAGCCACTTAGCATTTTGTATAGACACTAATCTGCATCTGTCTCGGAAATGTGCCGATATAGTGCCTATCCCAAATCTCAACTGGTAGCTGCCAGCATTAATGACACGAGACCGATTTCCCTCATGCCAATACCTGCACGAGGTCTTGAACGCCGAATTTTTCGCTCCTACAAAGGCCATCTAACTAAGCACTTTGATAAACTTCAGTTTGGGTTTCGCCCTGGAAGTCCACCATTATGTGCCCCCATAGAATTAAAAAAATTTACTGGTGTTGATCTGCAAAAGATTGGTATTTCAGCAATTCATTTGGTTACTATTGACTTAGCGAAGGGATTTGGCCGTGTATCTCATCGGCTCCCTGTGGAAAATCTGCTGAATATGAAATATCGACACATACGTGTATTTCATTTCTTTCGTATGTAATTTCTTGAATGATAGATTCCAATGAGTGTGCTCCATGATTATGTACAGTTCTTCCCGTAAGGTTGAGGAGAGTGGCTTGCCGCAAGCCTGCGTTTTGGCACTCATATTATTTGGCCTTTTTGCTTCTGATTTTGCTCTTTGTGAATGACAATACATGTAGAAATCTAACAAAATACATGTATGGTGATGACTTCACCTCTTGTTGAACAATTCATGTTAATTTGAGTAACAATTTGAAGTGCTGGACTTTGAAAAATAAAATGTCTGTAAATGACAGCAATAATGCAAACAAATCTTTATTTCTCAAAGTGGTCATTTTGAATCGAGAACTTACTAATTTGACAGCATTCCCACTGTAAATCAGCTAAAGCTTCTCCGTGTTGAACTAGTTGAGAAACTGTAGTGGAAGGTGCGCATGATACATGCACTGAAAAAAACATCATCAAAAAGAAAACCAGCTCGCAAAATTTGCTCTTTGTCCCAACTAAGTTCCCCCGGCGTGTACCATAATTTCCATGCATTTTTCATCCTAGGACTTTCTATGGTATTCGCTGATTTCTTTTCTACTCTCTATGGTATTCTGTGACGATGTGTCTATACTTTTCACCTCTTTCATCGATGCCATCGTGTCTTCAGATATCTATGCCTATTTCATGAGATGACGTCAGAGACTTCACTTTTCTGTTCAACTGATATGACAGTCATGCGATTATATTATGTGTCTTCATCGAAAAATGTCTCCCTAGCTTCAAATGAATGTGCAATTAGTAGTGAAAAAAATGGAGACCTCTCAGTTTGAATGGAAAATATAAAATTTCGTGTCAACTTTATCAACGCAGGGCTCTGAAGCGGACCGAGGTTGTTGGGAATTTTCAAATTTTGTCGGTCGCCGACTCGACCCCAAAACTCAGCCGGTGATTTTCAGCGACTACGTTTTCTTCAGTTAATAAGAAACGACAATGCATCCATGCAGCAACAGAAAATTGTTTTAATATCTTGTTGAAAGTACATTTAATAGTTCAAATATAAAATGACATCTTCAGTGTGCTGAATTTGCGTCGTCGCGATGGATTTTAAACTTTGATGTGATATCCTTATTTGCAGAATTAAAACTGAAATTCAAAATTGACATTTATCTACAAACACTAAAATAGTGAAATGTTCCATAGCTGAAATTTTGATCGATTGAATATTTCGAGCTCATGCATGTATTGAGATTTACATCAAGATGAAAAGAAATACGATGTTTTTGAGGATCTAATGTCAGTTCACGATGATCAAGCTTTTGATAATGTCAGTTTTCATCTGCACCTCGTCTGTCAATCATATTTTAGCTGAGTGTTGTAACCACTTTTTATGATATTCAGCAATTCTCCAAAATCGTGATGTAGCATTCAATTGATAGTGATGAATATTCAAAGGCAATTGATATTATCAATTAGACGAAATATCATTAATAATTAAACTAAATCCCTTACATAGCTAAAGAAGCACTCATATTATTAGCATCAGCACTTATAACTATATGAGAAAAGAAAAATTAAAAAGTAACTGAAGGAGAATAAACCTTTCTTATATCTTATTCTGATAGGTAAATGACCTTTTGCTGAAGAGCTTTGAAAAGTTATTTCCAGTAAGTTCATTGTCGTCAAAGCAAGCGAAGTGATTAAAAACCTTCTGCATTTTTGACATGAGCTAAAGCATGCATTGATTCTGTACCGGATTTGAAGTGAATATGACAATATCACTGTGTTAAACTACTGCATGTCTAATGCAGAATATTTTAGTGAAAGTGAAATAGAGCTTCAGACAAAAATATGTGTTTAATTTTAATGACTGTCTTAGGAGGGCAGATGCAGGATTGCCGCTGACAGACATGCACTGTAAATGTTATATTAAAGATTGTTTAATTATATTGTCGTAAGAAATATCAAATTCTACTTAAGTAGAAAATGAGGAAAGGGTAAAAACGTCTTCGATCAAATATGTATTTAAGTAAGAAAAATAAATACACGAAACGTCTCTCCTTCGGCTTCGTGACTCGCTGAAGGTGCGGTGTTCATGTATTTATATTGCATTTTGCATTTTTAATAGATATTCGGTCGAAGAATATTTGCTTTTTCATCTCATTTTCTACGATGCCGTCCAATGTCAACTAAGGATAAGTAAAAGTCTACTTGTGTTTTGACCCAAACTTGACCGGATCGATTAGAGGACCCTGCCTAGTCCATTTGCCATTTCACATGAGGCCTATTTTGTCGAGAGCGGACCTGCATGGCAGCCTCCGACCTGCATTGCACGATCCGCTTTCAGTATGAGCATGATTAAATAACGTATGCATTGTATATCAATGTCGGTAGGTCAAAGCCATGAAGGCCAGGCAAGATCTGCGGGAGGACATCCAAAAGAACGTGATAAACAAGTGATCCTTCAAGAAGCGATCCATTAGGTTAGTTATCAAGCTCGATTTATTGAGGCTAGTGATACATTTATAGGCACTTAGGAACGTTGCAACAAACCTATGGAGCACGGCAGTTGAGAACAGTTTGTGAGCATCAGTGAAACCACTATAATGCTAGAAAAAGTTCAAACTTAATACTGAACGACATCAAAAGAATAAAAATGATGAATATGAGCAGGTACTTGCCTTTCGCTCCACTGCATGTGCGTGGGCGATCAAACGCTGGCGGGCGGCTACCGCATAAATGCGGTTGGCATTCTAAAAATTCAAACAATGCTGATACGCATGGGATACTGCAATACTGAAATGCACCTGCATTCTAACTTTGCTAAAAGCGAATAAACTGGGGACTATAGAGCAAGTAATACTGAAATGGTAAGACGAAACATACAGTGAAGATAATACATGTATGCATCTGTGATCACATACAAATTTGGACTGAAATACCCAAATGCGCATTGAAAAGGAAGTTGCATAGCTGAGAAGAATCACTACTCAACTGTTTGGTAGGCTTGAATTGTACGAATGTTACCTGTACATGTAATATTCAATATAATGCAAGCCTACAACAATGATAGCAAAGTTTCCATCGATCAAAGAGCACAATGTTGGGCTCCTGCGTTAGTCGCACTACATGCGTGGCCGTGATCATTTTGTCATGCGCTTTTGTCTATTTGTCATTGTTCCGCAATTCTTTTTCCTATAAGACGTTTTGTCTTGCAACATCGTGCGGTCAGTCGATATTAGCAAAAGTCAGACATTGACAGTCTGATAATATGCTGAGTTAAAAATTGTTTGGAAAGAAAGTCAAGTTGTTTATTATAAATTTGTATAAAATGTTGATCAATACATTTTATACAAATTTATAATAAACAACTTGACTTTCTTTCCAAACATTTTTTTAACTTCATGAACAGTCAAGGCATATTTCCTCAATATGCTGAGTGTTTTTGATCCCGACGTCTTTTCTTTTCATGACAAAAAGTGCTGTGAGAGTTATCAAAGTATATCTTAATGCATTTTTCAATAATTTTAGATATGCATACATGCATCTACAATGTGCTACATAAGTTTGCTGTATAAAACTTTGATGATTTTTTTATTAAAGGTGCATCTAAGTTACCTCAAATGCATGTACGAGTAAATTCATCATATTTAGCTAGAATTCATTTATTGATGCTCCAGGTGGTAAAACGTGTATCATCTTGCGCTATATGATAATTCTGCGTCGATTTGACATTCGTTGCGTACCTATATCTGAGAGATGTGAGTTTGCAATGGGAAAATTTCAGTTAATTAGTTCAATAAACATTTCAATTCCATCTTTTGAGAAAGTTATTGAGTTCAAGTTTTATAGATACTAAACATGTGATTTTTGGGAAACATCCAGGCACTACTGCAGTTTAGTGCACCCTCTATGAAAGAGACGGAAACGCGCCTACTGCAGTTTAGTGCACCCTAAAACAACGGCGCATTCTCCCGCAAACGATGACTACGCACATTACACCGAAGCGCGCGCTCGGTGTAATGTGCGAAGACGAAGACGAAGACACACGAAGACACAAAGACACTCATTTATAACTATAGGGAAGAACGAACGGCATTCATTCTGTTGATTAAATCATGTTGTTCTCACATGCATTTTAGGGTGCACTAAACTGCAGTAGGGGTAAAAGAGGGTGCACTAAACTGCAGTAGTGCCAAACATCCATACCGTATGTGCCTGCCAAATTAGAGTCTCCTCCAGGAGGAGACTCGATTCCCTCTTAACTATTGTGATATTGCGTTTAACCAAAACATAATATGCATAAACATAATAATATCAATAATGGATATATTATTTCCGCTCTCATATTTTAAATGTCAGAAAGAGCTATATATGACATGAGCATACATGAATGAGTGGGGGACAGGCAGTAACCTTTTTCACGAGGGGCTTGTACGTGAATAACTAAACAAAACGAATGTCTCTTGCTTTAAGAAGATCGAACTGATTCTTGTTCCTGGCGCAGCCATGATAGTTTCCTTATACAATTGTGAATCGTTGCTTGCTCTTCAAATCATTGTCAGGCCACGGTTGCAGTTTGATGACTAATTCCGATTTTCATTTTGCAATACCTTTCTAAAGGCAGTTTCATGATTGTACCAGGACTCGGCTTGTTGTAAATGTAAATTTAGTTTACATGAAAAAAGAAGATGATACGTTTAAATGAAGCTACAAAAGCATATTCCCTCGCTCTTGCCAAAATATCGTCTAAATGACCGAAATTGGCTGCCGAAAATCACCGATCACAGAAGTCAGGAACTCCATATTTGTCACGGGTGTGGACATACCAGCATATTGGTTGCCTAAGATCTCGGCTCATAATAGCCCCGGGTTAAAATTCATATTCTGAAATATTGCAATATATTAGAAAAGTAGGACATTCAATTTCTACAGCAATAAGAAATCGGATATCAAAAGCGTTTTGATATTTTTAATGAAAAGTAGGACAACTACGATTTGTTCAGAAATATCTAAAGAATTTAAAACGTTTGTTTCGATATGAATGAAAGTCGGGATTAGCAAAATAAGATATGTTTCGTGCATTCAAAACAATTTAGAAATAACATCTATGCAATAATTTCTAATTAGAAAAGAATTTGGCATAATTGTATCGAATTGAGACGTCGACATATGCTGATATTAAAGTATCTGACTTTTGTGCTCGTAAAGACCACACAGGAAAACGTGCGGTTTTTGAAATTAGTGACAAAAGAGTGTTCAAATATAAATATGTGTCAGTCTTTCGCTCCACTTTCTAAGAAGCTTGCTAATACCATCAAGGATGAGCAGAAACTTGTGTAGAGTTTGACCCCTAAGACATATGCCAAGGTTGAAAACCTTGTGTTTTGAAAATCAAATAGTTTAGTGCCTCCAGTGAGTAGGTATGTGATGCTTTCTTGGCCCGTCGATTTCAAAGCGCGCATGTGCCAGTGTAACCAATAATGAAATATTCCAAGAGAATATTGCCTCATCCATAGAATAGAAAGAAGTAAAATGATTAAAAGCAGCATTCTTTCAAACTCATGACACCTGTCGATTTTCTGAATGCACCAGGAGACTAGGTATCGGTAGATATCAGAAGAGAAGCAGAAACTAAAATGATCTCACATCAGCGTCATTTTCAATCCGAAAGACCAACTCCTTCCTTCATCAGGCATGATTCTCTTAACCATTAATACATTTCAATAATTTTACCGATATTTTTATCATGGTTTTAGTGGGAGTGGGTGATGACGATTCAGTTAGATCTAAGGCTGATTTGAAATGCCAATGAGTTGCGCAATATCCGCATAACACACGTTTTACGGTAGCAAAAACACTTTAGCGCTGTATTCTTATCAAACAACATTGGATGATGTGATTTCCGCGGAAGTTCCTCAGCTTCAGCTATCATTGCGAAAATGTACTGACTGCATGTTCTTTACAGAATTATAATTTCCTGAAGTAATGAGATAGGGCAAATAATAAATTTGCTGTGCATTGCTTCTAGAAAATGTAGAAATACTTCATTTCTAAAATGCAAAAATATTTCATACTAAGCCTAAATCAACTTCATTATGGAATTTCTGCAATAGCTTTTGTTACGCACTTACCAATTTTTATGATTAGCTCTGCGTACATAGCTATCGTTGACTGAGATATAGATTTTAAATATATACAAATTTTGCGTAGTATAAAATCACATGCTTGAACATGATTCAGATAATTCACTATGAAACAAACTCATTGAGATTTGTTTGAAAGATGAATTCTTTTATGGGTACAGACAAATGGCACCATTGACAAACTTGATGTTTTCAAGTGCTCATAAAGCTTCTTTGATAAACTTTTCACTTTATTCTATCAATAGATTTATCCTATTTTTAAACAGTGTATAAATTGAACGCCGTCATCCCATTTGCGAATTTTAATCCTTTAGGCATTTTAGGTTTTATATGCATAGATTATCTTTTATTATTTTCATAACAATGCGTCATAGACCCGTGGTTTCTAATCCTTAATTACTTGATGATGCAAATTTTATTAAAGAATGAAATACAGATGCGCACACATTTTTTGATTCTTTTATTGAATATGATCGGAGTGCTAAATCGCTCTCATGTCTGCATACTAATTCAACTCTTCAACCAAAACAGAATTCTTAGTAAAGGATTAGAATTCAATCATCTCCCGGGACTAGCTATCAGGCTGTGTATCTGCGCCAATTTTTGTGTTGTTAATTGCAAACTCTATTTGCAAAGAATATAAATGAAGTTTAATACCTCATTCAATGCATAATCTCATTTAGTTCAATCGTAGGCATTGAGCAGAATCAGGAATGTGTACTGTTGTTCTATTCAGCTATTTGGGCAATTAAATAAGTCCATTGTTTGATACAATAATTACAAGAAATCTCTTGATAATTAAATTCATAAAAAACATAGCTTGATTTGAAAGCAAACGCATGAGAGTGAGATTGAGCTGATAGTACATACGGCAGTTCATAATCAAAGAAACTAATGAGGAATGAAAAAGGTCGGCAAATTTGACCAAAATGACGGCAAAATTTGACGGCAAATCCTCATACTGGAGTTCGCTCTGTTTCGGTACACTGGGGATTTCTAATTGTCACAGATGAAGTATCTTATACGAGTATAAGGACCTGCGAGCTCGTGTAGCCTTGCACAGCACTCTTGTCAATACGTTGGTGGAATTTTGGTTTAGTTTTACTTTAGGAATCAGTCATATAATAATTTATTGAAGAAAAAGCAAGATAATTGTCTTCGACTGAAAATTCTCTCTTTTTGTAAAAATAAGTCACAATAAAATAAAATACATTAAATTTAATAAAGTCACAAAACGTTTCGCCGTCGGCTTGTTCACTTGTGAGAGTGTTGTTCACTCAGACAACTTGTGAGTCAGAGTTCTTGTGAGTCAATTGTTCAGTAGAAGTCATCAGAGAAGGACATCAGCATCGAGATCGAGTAGAGCACATTTGGTGACAAACTCTGACAACTCATCCATGCAATTAATTGCAAGATTTTGATAGGAGTAATAAATTGCAAGTAATTCAATGGAATTGGTATTTAACAGCCCCTATTTTGGATAATTTGATGTTCTAATTATTGGGACCATAGGAGTTCTTAGAGACCACACTACCATCATTGTACCATATGTTCTAAACTTCTAATGCTAGCAATACAAAACAAACAAGCTATACATCTCACCCAGCATTTTGCCATTAGACTATTTTAACTAGAGCAATTCATTCAATTTTCTTATGGTATATTTTGGTATGCTTATCCTCCAATATAAATTCATTTCCTTAGTCAGCGAAAATTTATGTAGCCACTTGAGAACAAGGAAGTTTTTAACTAAATTGGTCACACTGTCTCGTTTAGTGTTTGCGCAGAGCAGCTGATAAAAGAATTTGACATGGTGAGCATAGCATTCATATTCTGATGACGCAAGTGAGACAGAATTGAGGTAGATCCAAATGACTTTGATATACAGCGGTTATCCAGATCAATGCCCTGATCTTTTGAAACCGATAGGTGCGGTTGCATTGGAAATTAGTCCTGAGGAAAAACAATTTTTCTCAAAGCGCCATTATTCTGCCGGCTTTCTATGTACATCCACCTACCAATGGTTTGTGCATGGAACGTAAACGTAAACTAGCAATTTGCATTCGTGTTTGCAAGTTCAGATTTTTAACCCGAGCTCTGAGAACAAGATTTGAATTATTTCGTTGATTGTAGATGTCTGTAGGTCGGATGACGATTTATATCTGCATCTGATTTACTGATTCTCTACAATAGAGTATACTGCACTGATGAAGCCAGAAACGATTGTAGTTCCCGCAATGATTATGTAGTCAGATATTGTTCTTACCTCTTGAATTTTTTCCTTTCGGCGTCTCGGCATGTTTACCTTGTAACATAGGTAGATTGTTAGAGGTACTCAGTGGTGTTTTAATTCCACTGAGTGGGAGCCGCTCGCACCGCGCGTATGTCCCAGATCTTTTATTCGACAAGCCAAAACCAAGACAAAGAAAAGACGGTGTGCTGGAGGACCGGTTTCGATTCAAAATCTTTCTCAACTACAATACAAGTAGTATGTAATGCATTTACTATGTAGTATATAGTATATAGTACATATAATACATAGAGGCCGATAAATAAGATCTTGCTTATTGACCTTGTCTTTCTTTTCATTTATTGATTCAACCGGCCAATGTCGAAATTCACTATCAATATATGTACACATGCATATGGTGACTGTCTTCACTCTCTGAATGTGGAATTAATAAAGCTGTCTTAAAATAGAAGCGAAAAAGGTCTTCCACAATACTATCCTGTTTTCTGTATCTTCATTTCGGATAGTCCGTTAGAATGTCTTTATGAATATAGCTAATATATGCGCGGCGCGAGCGGCACCTACTCAGTGGAATTAAAATATCACTGATTATCTCTATCAGTCTACCTATCTGTTGAAAAATGATAAGGACAGCCATCATAGCCGTCTGACTTATATAAAGTCACACTCTAATGGCGATGATTTTTATTATGAAACTGGCAAAACTTCATCATTATTGGTTTAAGTGCGGGTTCTACAAGAACGGGTTATATTAAAAAAACGGGATAGAAAGCTTTACTGACTTAAATGTTTTGGACTCAGCTGACTCAGCTGTTTCTGGATCATAGTTTATTAGGATCTATAACAATATGAGTCATATGTGCAAACCATTGAGCAAGTATATTAGGTAGAGTAATAACTCCGCATTTATTAAATCCCCAATGTGCATATACTTTCGATTTTGTTAAATGAACTCGAGGGGGATACAGGTGGTATTGTCACCAAAGGTGAGATACGCACATTTATGCAGTTTTGAAGAATTTGCAACGGAAATGACTGATCATGATAGTATAATGCAGAAGGAAATGATATTGTTTTACAGATACTCCGTGTCATGACAGCTTTGGAGAGGTAATGTTTGTTAATTAGCAACTCGATGACCTGCTATTGCTTTCATGCTGAACCTCAAGAGAATCTTCTTGAGTGTGATCATATCATAAGTAGCCTGCCACTAGAGCAAAATATCATAATCAAAGACAATGATTTCAATTGACTTTGAAAGATGTAATTGGGTCCACATCACCATTCAGAATCAAGAAATGAAACATGCATTTAGTAAATCATAAAATCATGACGATGAAAATTGAATTAAAAACATAAACTTTCAGCCAAGAAAGCACAATAAGATCTCGACTTTTTCATGAAGACTTCCATTATAATGCCGTTCATTAGATTTCCTTGATCATCAGCATAATTTTCGCTTAGTTACAATGCTTGTTAGCAAATATTCATTCCTTTTACATATCCAACTTGTTTCATGCTATTTATAACGGGCGTCATGTCGGTAGTATTTAAATTAGCAAAAATCTAGCCTTTTCAAAACTGCTCAAATAAATTTTTTGGACCGCAGAAACGTAATACTCCGCAAAAAGCTGAATCTTCTCATATAAAAATTTTCACTGTATGCAGATATTTTTTGAATCGACACTATATCTACATACACTTACTCTATGGTGCCAATATTCATAATTGCAAACAATGCAGATGGCTTAAATTCTACTTGATCATCGTCTGCTTAGCCTGTTTATCAAATTCAAACAGGCAAGCATTTGGTGCCGTTTGCTTAATTGATTGAAAAATAATCTTTTGCAAAAATCTGATGATTGAAATTAAAATTCATTATTACATAAGCCATCATCTTCCACAATCAACTTGAAAATCGGGATACTTGAATAACATCGAATTCATATCAGTTTCAATATCTGATGAGTTTTCGAAGGAAGATTGCG
Organism: Prostheceraeus crozeri; assembly: GCA_907163375.1. Classification (NCBI taxonomy): domain Eukaryota; kingdom Metazoa; phylum Platyhelminthes; order Polycladida; family Euryleptidae; genus Prostheceraeus; species Prostheceraeus crozeri. The sequence continues at coordinate 146,145 of CAJQUW010002822.1, forward strand.
AAATTCCAAGAACCCCAGTATTCAAAGATAGTAATTAAGTTTCGAAAATGTAGCATTGAGGATTTAACATATCGTCAATTCTGAGGACGAGTTGTAAAATCTTCGATCTGCAGTTAATTTCCTCTTGACAGACTTCAATTCTTTAATCAAAACAGTAGAGAGCTGTGAGATGGAAATTAGAATGACCTCAGTTCACGAGTTTGTGTAATGCTTGTTGATGCTAAAATGAAAATTCAGTTCAGCACGTGAGCACTGTTGAATCATGCGCACCGGTGTTATGATATTTCCCTTCCCCTACACACAGTTTCCGATAGGAAAATAGTCTGCATTGTATATGGCTACATTCATTTTCTCGGAGAAATTTAGTGTTCAATTTTGTAGCATACTACTATTTTCTCCCATAGAATTAAATATTTTGTTTATCTGCTTCGGTTTGCTAGAAGTGTGATTGATATGAAATCGACGTCACATCAAGGAACTTATTAAGTGGGCAAAAAGGAATTCCTGATACCTTACAGAGATAGGAAAAAAGGTCGTGCATGGCTTGCGGATTAATGTGAGTTCCAGCAAAGTGCTTCGATTGCCAAAATTCCTTCAGATTCGAGGAATTCAGTTCATTGCGCACAAGTTTTCTCCATAATGTTGGACCTGCCCATCATTATTAAAACAAGTAGCAGGCGTACGAAAATTAGTTCATTTGATGATCCTCTCCTCGGCATTTCTAACTGCATAGTTCATACATTGAATCGAATGTTAGACAAGATGTGTGTTTTGGTGTGTGCGAAGTGATATCACAGCACGCACGTATCTCTCACTGGCTCTGGTGTCTTCTGCTGACAGCTTGTTGTTTGCCATTTCCACTAGCAAGCGATACGCGAGCTATCTATTCGAGAAGGAGCAAGTTGTCTAATTCTGTGATGTGCCATTTCGATAATAAGGTTGCATATATCCCTTCCTTTCTAGGAAACCGAAGCGCGCGCAGATGAATCTAATTATGTGTTTTCTCCTATTTCTAATATTTCTGCCTCCCCCCAGATTTTTCACTATCCGCCCAGATTCTTCCGGCCCGGAAAATTAATGAAAGTTTTTTACTTTCCGGGGAGAAATAAGTGAATGGAGAATATGAATAGCACAACACAGGCATTTTTAAATTCTTTCTTCAGTACGGCAGGTGAAGCATAATGGCAAGGATTGTAGTGATTAATCTGACATACACGTAGGATAAGTGGACAGAGGTGAAAACGGGGCGGTGTTAAGATATTCTGCGCCCCCTCCCCCAATCTAAATTGCTGACTGGAGAAGATTTACATCAGAAAACAGCTTTTACTTTATTTCCTCCTCGAAAAAAGAGAGGCAAACAGATTCCTTTGATTGGTGCGATACTAAAAATAGATCGTAATAATAGAATACTTGTGGCCACGCGTTTTCTCTAAGCAGCGGGACATGCGTTATAAAAGGTGCTAGCATCCATCATTAAGAAACAATGGAATCATAGATATGAAAAGTGTGAGTCTTGTCGGGACTCTAAAATGAAAAATTCGTGTGCAATCAAGTTACTTATCAATGAAAGCATAGAAATATACTGTTTATCTGAAGTTCGCTAGAATGGAAATTGACTCAAGGTCGCGGCACATCCGGGGGAACTAAGTTGGGGCATGAATAACCAATGAAAAGCTTCGATTTACTCATGTGACTGATTCTAACCCAATGATACAGACGTTGGCAGGTGCATCTAAGTGAAAATGCGTGCGATTTATGTGCCGTTATTGTGCATTGCATGAAGGTTAATTTCCATTCTAGAGGTTTTATTGTTGTCAATTTCTATGAATGAAAGTATTCAGTATTACTTTTTACTTTCATTGATAAGTAACTTGATTGTACATGAATTTTTCATTTTGGAGTCCCGACAAGACTCACACTTTTCATATGATTCCATTGTCTCTTAATGATTAATGCTAACTTCCTTTATAACGCATGTCCCGTTGATGTACTTCACATTCTTGGTGTATTCTGCTTAGACAACAAGCGTGGCCACAGATAACCGAAGCACGCAGACTCTTCTAGAAGCCGCAGTATAAATCTGTAAATCAGCCTAAATCTTAACAGAGTTATAATTGCAAACTTACTGTAATAAAGTCTCCGACAAGCCATAAGCCTCGATATCTCAGTATTGTATGCAGTTTGTATCTTACTAAACAGCATTTTTAAGATAAAAAGGGAGGAATCAAGCCACACGGAAACTAAGAGACAACATCCAAAAATTGCAACTGTTTTTCATGCGAACAGCGGCATTAAACGTTCCCTAGACCGTGTCGTCTGGGCCAGACTCTGACGCCAGCTCGTGTCAGAGCTGCCGCAGTACAGATCTTCAGAGTGGGAAACGGGACCGATTTCGGGCCTAAAATATTCCCAGAAGTCTAGCCCGGCTCTCGATCTTCTCGAAACTTTTCCTTGCCGTTCTCTTTAACTTGACATTTCATTTTACACAATATTATGTTCATCATGATGAAAGCAAAATATATTCGATATTGTTGATTAGGTTATGAACTTCCAAGACACACACACACACGCATAATGCCCAACACACAACTGAACTCAAAAGGTATCGAGAAATGGAAATCAGTTTCTCATGAGTTCATCCTCCTTATTGCATCTTGCACCGAATTTGTGATTTTTGTGAACATAGTGATTCCAATTATGATCTTCATTTTGAAGAGTATCAGCAGCTGCTATTATAATCAGTGCCTTTGCACAGAGCACGTCATAATAAACTGTTTCTGCGAGATAATTTTCTTGACGTCCTATTGGCGGGATAAGTTATTGATAACATGGTAGGCTCACTTGTGGGCATCAGTCAATGTGTGCGGTTTGAAAATCATGCCCGTGTGTGCATGTTTTGAATTACTGCACTTGCCAAATTAATAAAAAATTGCATTTAGTTGGTGGCTCTAAGTATACATGCATTGTTGTCAGTGACGAGATATATGCGACGTGACGTCAGGTGTTCTCAAGGTGCGATTCTGAACTTGTGTATTTCCGTGCTTCTGTCGAATCCTTTATCCCGATTTAAAATGTGATGTGGCATGAAATAATTGCAAGCTGAAGTCTGCCTTCCACTTGCCTGAATTAAAGAAGTTCCGTCCTGGTCACGGTTCACCTTCAGAAAATTGACTAGTTGCCTGGTTTTCGGAGTGCGGGCCTAGCTTCAGCATTCTTGAGTCCCACCAACCGAAAACTGAAGAAACGATGAGGGCTATATATCAAGATATGTTTCGAGGCAGTTTCGGCTCTCGAGATTTGATAAACTTGTCATTAACAACATTACATTTGAGCATTTCAGTTAAATTTAAGTTTTAGTGATCAGTGATAAGGTTTCTCATCAACGCTGGTTATCTTCTATGGTTGATCTTTTGATGATAATACAATTATAGAATTGACGCATTATACCAACAAAGCTCTTCGTATAAAAAATATCATGAAACCGGTTATTCAATCTTTGAAATTCGATAATGTTCACACTTCCTCAGTTAATGCAAAATCCGGTGGTAAATGATATGTTAATAATATTCTCAAAGTCGAAGGGACAGAGTGAAAATGAATCAATGACTAAGCGATACTTAGTTGATGGAGAAAGTGAAGTAGACCCTGAGAGACTGAATTACGGAAAGAACAAATAGCGTCTTCTCAAACAACTAACTTTCACTCAACACTAATGCTTGTGATTTTATTTGCTCATCTTAACAGCGATAATAAGCTGAGCACATCTGCTTTCTCTTTGTAAATTCAACTGACGCCAGGCCTGATAATAAATCGACATGAGTGGCAACAAAACGAAAAAATGTTCTGATTCGCTTCATTTTGTACTTCAGCGTCAGGAATCATTGAAGTTTGCATTTATTCAAGCTTGAAGGTATAAAATTCATGGGTCTTCTATTAAAATATGTCTGATGAATTCCTCTGGGGCGAGCTTGATAAAATTAAGCAGTCTGATATGTATCAGTAACATTTTCAGCAGTGAAATGTAAAAAGCATTGCTTTGAATTGCGCTCATAAAAGCTAGTTTTTCAACTGAAAATATAGGAGTCAAAAATAAGTTGTGATATACATGTAAAAAGCGTTTCATAAATATTTCGGACTGATATAAAAGCTGTGATACTTATCAGTGTAAACTATCTAAATGATCGAAATTAAGACATTCGCGTAAGTTGGTTAGCAATGTTATTCAGAAGAAGATGACTTAATTTAGTGGATCTTAAAACCACAACAATGAATATTCAATTAATCCACACGATTAAATTGCCTATAGCTGAATTCTAACTGCATTTGATTCTAATCATAGAAATTTGATAATGTATGATAATGAATGACTAGACCGGTCAAGCACGTTGAAACCAATGCTACGTCGTGGACCTTAGAAGTAAACTGTTTATCTGAAGTTGGCTTTATTGTATCAATTTCTATGGCCGAGGGAACTAAGTTGGGGCACGAAAATCCAATGAAAAGCTTAGAATTGCACGTGACTGATCCTTACCCAATGATGCAGTCGTTGACAAGTGTATCTAAGTGAAAATGCGTGCGATTTTTGTGCCTCTCTTATGTATTTCATGAAGCTTTTCAGGCTTTATTGTCATCAATTTCTATGTTGTGAACAGTTGCTGTCTTGGCTGCTGAAATTCCAATTAACAAACAGTTGTTATCCATTCTCGGAAATACCGAAAAGTCGGATTTTTATGATTCTAGACATTTATAACTAAATTTTACACATTGATTTTCTTTGACACGAGGATACACTGCGAGGATAGACAAGCATATGATTAAAAGATCCACATGATCTGCTAACTAAATTTTCTAAGTAATCAACAACACGAAATTTGAAACAAGAAACAGAGTAAAGGTTTAAATGCCTTGTGTGCGGATTGTTGTTGTTCAAGATATTTCCTTTTCAATTCAAATACTTAAAGATTCATATCAGAAAATGTTCATTCTATTCATTGCCATATCTAATAATAGTCCGGTCTGTTGAGAAGTAATTTCAGGCTTACGTTTATCATGCAGACCGGAAAAGTGCAAAACCTTGCAAATGAAAGATTGTTCAATTTTTAGAATTTTGAGTCGAGGACAACGCCGCGGAGCTGTACGGCTTTAAGTTGGCACCACAATGTCTGAATTTTGTTTGTTTGCTAAAAATCAACATTGCCTGAACTCCTTTTTGTTGCTCTCAACACAGTGATGACGATAGACAATTTACAGATTGATAATTTACAGGCTAAAGTGAAAACTTAATGGCGAGTCGATTTCTGACTATATTTTGCAAAAATTCATCACTCTCGAATTCAAAGCTGCATCACAACATTGTCAATTGCATTTCAAGCAAAATATGTAACAAATAGCAGCCGGAACATTCGTGCAAACTTGCAATAGCGTAACACATAACAACCCGCTGTCCTAACCACAGAAATAGACAGGCCGTCTCTTCTTCTATTTGACTAGAAAGGAACATGTAGCGCCAATGAAATGGCACAATCTGCTGACATAATACGATAGCAGTCGAACAATGGGCAGCCAGTTCAACATTAAACACGCCAAATTGTGCGAAGTTTCAGTGACTTATCAACCGGATAACACAGCAAAGAGACACAGATGATGTCAATTTCTACAGAGAAGTTTGTGAACGTTTTTTCGTGCGCCTGCTAACTTTTTAATAATGATTGGAGGCCCCAACATTATTGAGAAAACTTTTTCGCAATGATCTGAATTCTTCGAATCTGAAGGAATCGTGGCGTTCGGCGCATTTTAAGGAATTCACATCAATCCGCAAGCGACGCACGATTATTTTTCCTATCTCCTTAAGGCATTAAATTTTTTGTTGCCCACTTAGTAAGCTCCTGCATGTACCATCGTTTTGAATCAGTTTTCACTTCTAGCAAAGTGATACGCTTAAACAATCTAATTCTGTGGTCATAACAATATACATGTATGCATGTAGGTTTAGAGTGTCCAGGAAGAAGAGCGAGTAATTTGCTCTCATGCACATTATCTCTCATGGTGTAGTGAAAATCTTAACAGTGTCAGTTTAAAAGTCATTGTGAAATATAAAGTTGTTGTTGATATTTTCTTAACTGTGATATTTTAGCACGTAAATATGCATTTCGATTATCAGCTTGTCATGAGTCGTTGAAAATGTGTAGATAACAACATCATCTTCGTTGAGTGATATTTCTTTTCTTACAAAAGTGAAACTTAATGACTGAAAAATTAGAAAAACTGAAGAACTTAACTAGGGGCTGAGACTGTTCGGCGATTCCGAAATCCGGCTCCGATCCAATACCCTCTGACATGTAGTCGGCCGCCGACACGAGACCGACAGGGAGACTTTTGCAGATTGTTGTGCACCCCATGGCTAATACGAAACTGCACATCTATCGAGGTCTACCCGGTGCCTCTTCTTCACAGACAAGATCAAAGAAAGCACTCATGAATTTTCGATAAAAGGATTTGCAGCATTGTCTCATAGCCAAGGGCCAATCGGAAAGACTATTACTTCTTCGATGCTGGTTGAGCAATATAGTTTTTCCTATATATCACCGATGCACAATCAAATCAATTTCCACGAGCCGATGTCTTCTGCGAATCTCAGTGTAATATTTATTGACTAATGTAAATTACATAACTTTTCATAGTGTTTATGAATATCCAAAGAATACACACATGCGAAAGCAGGCCAAATCACAGCATAGCACACTTTATAAGTATATTTACATAATTCGTGATTGTGATTGCAATATTTCAAAGAATTCTGTTGTTTTAGCGAGTGTAGTTGTTTGGATCGTAAATCACCGTTCGCTAAGCTAGTTGTAAGGAAATCATTCCCTTTCATTCAAGCGCTGGAATGACACGAACGGTGATAGATGAACACAAGTTGCTCTTTTCACTTTTCCGTTGATCGTGACAACTCATAGTTAGAGTGCTTAATGATCTCGAGCTAAGTCGAATAAATTGTTGTTTAGAGTTTTTCATCTTCTGTGGAGTTGACATCGCATGCCGTAAGAGGGAAAGGAAAGTTAAAGAAATACTTTAGAAAGAAGCGAAGGGAAGTGACAGTGACCATTACAGCAGAAAGTCTCTGGAAACGAAGAAATTGTATATTTTTAACATCCAGCATTTTGTTGTCCTTGTTTTGAGACGATTTTGCATAAATGATTGAAGTGGAATTTCTGGGAGGTACAAAACTGCACGCTCAATCCCTGAGAAAGAAGAGAGAGTGGTTAGTTGACCCCCGAAATAGAGATATTCCTAATTTAAACTCTGTAGTCATTCCGTCTTGATTGGAAATGCTTCATTGGTAAAATTATTATTAGTGAATTATTTAACAACGGTCCAAATCAATGACATTCAACCCACGGCCAGTTTTACCATCGTAAATGCAAAACAACAACGTTAATAGTCGAAATATACAACGCATGCTTCATGAAAGCTTGTTGATCATGTACGTCACTTTGGATAACATGTAGTGCATTATTTCAATTCTGGATTTATACCTTCCTTCTCCTGGCATGTTGTTGTGTGCGTATGTTTGTGTGCTCGACCAATAGCATCGTGTGTCACACTAATATCAAAAGTTCGGATGTCACATTTTAAGCATTCATTTTGCTTCTAGGTCTTTGACTTGTAATAAACCCGTTTCTCACTGGAATTTTAATTAGGGTGCTTGCTTAACTTTTGCATTTTTCCGCTTCCGGTATCTTCGCATTTTTTTAATACCTCGTGCTTTCAAGTGCTTATTATATTACTGGCATTGTTGAAAGCGATGCCTATATTAAATTGCAGTAGATTTTGCGCTTAATGTCAATTAGCAAAATTAACAATTAATTAAATAACTTTGATTACACCTTTTAAGTCACTTTGACTAACTTTTGATACTTAGAATTAAATTTAAAAAATTAAAATTGAAATTTTGTTTACTTGAAATATATGTGGGCACTTCCACGCAGGGTTTCGGAGCCGTGGTCCCGCTGGCACGGCTCTGGCTCCGACTCCGGCTCGGACTTTCTGCCACGGCTCCGGGCGGATCCGGCCCCGACCCAAGACCCTTCGACACTTATGCAGAGCACGAGACCGAAAATGAGACTGTCAGAGAATGATGTACACCCTTTAACTACCACGAAACTGCATATCTGATGAGGTCTACCCGGTGCTCCTGAACCTGTTAGACAAGATCAAAGAAAGCACACATACATGTGCATGTAAATCCGATTGGGAAGCAGAATGAGACAATTACATTTTTCTGTTGTGAAGATGACATGGCTTGACATAATTATGTCGAGTTGGGAGGAACCAAGTTTTGTTGGATATTCAAAATCTACTAATTTGTTTTACATCAGCGATATATTTCGATCAACACCTGCTGATCATCTTGAGTTATTTTGAATTATGCAGAATGCTGGGTAGATTCACTTGCCTGAAGATGATCACCAGGTGCTGATCGAAATCGCTAATGTAAGAAAAATTAGATTTTGAATATCCAACAAAACTTGGTTCTTCCAAACTCAACATAGCATTTTTCTGTGTTTTCTCTGATTAAATAGTGCAACAATGATAGAACCTTATGCAGTTCATGTACATGCCACTTTTCGGAAATCTAAATACATTTAGATATATCAAGTCGTCATTTTTTGTCGTCAGACACATATAGATCAAATTTTAGCTGAAACTTACCGCCATATATACATTATTTTCGCATATGTCACCGAACGGAGGCATAAACACATACAGGAGAGAAAATGACTTGAAGATATTCCATACTGAAAATTATGACTGATGACTTGTTGTTGCTTCCTGCTTAAAGCTTTTTATGAGGCATGAGTCGCAGAGGTAACCAAGAAAAGTTTCGCTATTTGTGGGGGACTGATAGAAGCTTCTGATTTAGTCCCTTCGACGACTGCTCTTAGCGCTTAGTCAGAGGCGAGAGCACATATTTCATTTCAAAGAGATTTTTTAGTCAGACACATGGGCCACAGTGAAAGGGTTTTCAAAAACTTGAATCTGCACTCGTTTGGATTTACAGGTGTACTATTTTTGATCCTGTCGGATTGGAACAGGAACCGGATAGAACTCGGAAGACGGGAAGATTTGTCGCAGCCATGGATAGGGTGCACTACATTCTCCGAAAGTCCTAGTTTGTCTTGCTCCATGCAGAAATTTGTGCTGCCGATCGAACGAGATGATTCAACCACCTAGCTGTCAAGTTTTTAATATTCATCAATCAGGTGAAACAGTTGAATACTTCCAACGTGAACCAAAATTCTTTTTATATCAAAAACACTTCCTCTGAAGTATATGAATACTTCCTCTAGCATTTTATTGAAAATGATGCACTTATAAAGCAACCATCCATTCTTAAGTAAAGAATTACAGTAAGAACCAATAATAATTAATGTCCTTTAATGATAAGTGCACTGAATTTGAGGCGAGAATGCATGTGTATGTTGTTCGCCAAAAGCTTTTCGCCAGACAGTTGTGTTTTCGACTGAAACACAATCTTAAGGAAGTCCGCAATCTCCTTTACAATCCAAATAAATGTCTCGCAGTATGTTATGTATTGAGAGGCGATGAAGGCTAGCAGGTTTTGAAAGTTCTATTACTGATCTAATATACCTACAACCATGGCACACTTGCATTCGTTTCAGCTACACTGTCAAATATCACTATTTTTCCCTATAAATGGTTGAATTCAAATACATATAAAACTTCAAGTCGGAGCCGGAGCCGTGGTATTTTATGTCGGCTCCGACTCCGACCTGCTACCACGGATCCGGACGGCATCAGCTCCGGCTCCGAAGCCCTGAAGCTGTGCACTCAAGAGATCGGGGAAACATCGGATATGAAGCAGCTAAGGTAGCAATTAAAAAAATGAACGAAAAATGGAAACCGAACGAAGACAAAATACGACAAAAACCAGGATGTTTGGAAATCAAAGAACGCAATTGAAAAGCAGATATCAACTCACTAGAGAGGAACACTGCATCATTTCTCAGCTGAGATGTGGCGAATCTAAGTGGTTCGGAAAATTTCCCCGGAGATTTAATAAAGAGATTGAGGAAGAATGTAGGTGGTGGCACTTGGTGACTGAGACGGTGAATCACATATTCCAAATGTGTAATGCCAGGAAGATCTGGTATGCAAGGAGAAGCCGCGATATCACCGACAGTGAAGAGGTCAATAAACCGGACAAATTCAATGATATTGTAGACTTATGACCTTCTGAACAACATGTATTTTGTGTTTGCCATTAGCGGTAGCTCAGATGTGGAAAAGAAACCTCCTGCTTCCACGAAAAGTGACACATGGGTCAGAAAAAATGGAAATTTGTAAAAGCTGCCACTCGCCTTTAATTTCCAAAGATAATGTTTGAAACCATAGCGCTTTATGTATGGTGGTAGAATCATCATGTGACTATCACAGCAATTCGCAAAACAGCTCTTCGTCATAAACAGCTTAGCAACATTTCTATGATTCTCCATCATTTCAAAAGTAATTTATAGGAAGCGACAGTAACCAGGCATTTTGAGACCTGCAGACAATTTGAGAAAGTAAAATATTTTCATTACTTATGAAATTGCCACAATACTGCATGAAAGTATACCGCTGAGATAGGTGCTGTGATCTAAAATGTCCCAACTTGCCTTGTTGCAGCTATCCCCGGATAACGAAGACTGTTTCAGTTGTTTATTTAGGTCTCTACGGCGCACAAAATATGGTTGTAGAAACATGTTTAGTTCATTTTATATTTTTAAATGATTCATTAAACTTATTACTCGAATTTCAGAACTTTTCTAAGTTTATAACTTCAAGATCATGGAACATAGTTACAAGCTAAAATCTTGCTATATTCTTCTGGAAAAGTATCAGAAGAGAAAACCTTTTATTCCAAAAAATTCAATTTATTTTCATTTTCCCATGTATGACCCGTTTACATTTGTCATTTTCTGCTAGAAACTTTTCAATTCCAGAAAAGCCTCGTGAAAAAATCAGGTGATAAGGACCGAAAAACTGATTGACAGAAGTCTTTAATTCATTTGATGTTTCAAAGTGATTGTCACGCAAGAAAATATGTAATAAATATACAAAATAATATTAAAAAAATAAAGACGGAATCCGTTCATTGTTATTGCATTGACCATAAAGTAAGTAGGTAAATTGTCGACTCAAAAAAGTGTCTGTATACAGTAAAAATCTTTAGATGAAAAAATGCAGCTTTTTGCGGAGATTGCATTCCTGCGGTCCAAAAAATATTTGAGCAGTTTTTAAAAACTAAATTTTTGCAAATTTATATACTTACGAGATGGTACAAGCGGGGTGGTGCGGATGGAGACGAATCTCCGGAGTCATGTGTGACAAGAGATTTTCTGCGAAAGTGAAAGGAAAGATTTTCAAGACGATAGTGAGACCTGCCATGATGTATGGACTGGAAACGGTGCCATTAGCAAAGAGACAAGTAGTCGAAATGAAAGTGGCACAGTTGAAGATGCTTAGAATGTCTTTTGGGATGACTAGAATGGACAGGATTAAGAATGATTACATCAGAGGAACTGCTCATGTTGGAAGGTTTGAGGATAAGATGCGAGAGGCTAGACACAGGTGGTACGGACATGTGAAGAGGAGAGAGGAAGAATACATTGGAAGACGAATGCTGAAGATGAATCTACCGGGCAAAAGAAGACGGAGGAGACCGAACCTAAGATACATGAATGTGGTGTCAGACGAATTGAAAGTGATCGGAGGAAAAGAGGAAGACGTGAAGGATAGAGCGAGGTCGAAGGAACTGTTCCGCTGTGGCGACCCCTGATCGGGAAAAGCCGAAAGAAGAAGAAGGAGAATATACTTACGAGATGAAGCCACTTTATAAGTAGCATGAAACAAGTTGGATATCAAAAGGACTGAATATTTGCTAACAAGCATCTTAATTAAGCTGATGATCAAGGAAATTTCATGAACTGCATTATGATACAAATCCCTGCAAGTCTTCATTGAATAGTTGAGAGGTTCTTGGCTGAGATGTCATGTTTTTAATTCAATTTTCAGCGGCATGATTTTATGATTCACAATTTGCGTCATTTCTTGAATCTGAGTAATATTTATAGTAATGTGGACTCATTTACATCTTTTAAAGTTAATAATGATCAGTTTCTATGATTATGATGCTTTCTTCTCTCAATATGGCAAGTATAGTTTGTGATTTAATCACGCAGAAGAAAATAATCTTATTACAAAGCTGAGCTTTTAGTGATGGTAACCCATCGAATTACTTATAATTTAACAAACTATATTACCTCTCCCAGTGGTCATGACATGGAGGATTTGTGTAATGCTATTCCTTATTATGTATTGCTATCATGATCAGTCAAATTCCTGTACATCTCACAGATGGTGCCTGGTCTCGACTCATGTTCATTTAATGAAATCGAAACTGTATACACATTGGGGATTTAATTAATGCTGAGCTGCCACTCTACCTAATATACTTACTCTATGGTATTAATCGCTTCGGGACTCGTGTGTATTGGAGCATGGTCGTGTAGCAGGTTTTCTAATCTTTTTCCTGACATCAGAGAAAAGGTGCCAGTAGTACTTACTGTTCATTCGAATACTTCTGTCAGCAAAGTCAACTAGTTGAATCCCTGAGTCATTCCAAAACAGGGTCAGTATCAATGATGGACGATGCGACGCTCCAGATCGGTTGCCGCCACTCTGCGGATTCTCGTTTACTGTACAGTATGGGAGATACAAAGATAAGGGAGTTTCATCTTCTGTTATAAGATTTCACAAGAACTGTTCCCCGTAACTTTCGTACAGATCCAAATTCGACTGTGCCACTTGCACTCGGTTTTCTTTCATTTCGGACGAGAGAAACTTCGGCACAAAACGGGAGGACTATTTTCGATACCCGAGATATTCAACCATACCATAACAAGAGCAGTAACTAATCCGCTACTGCTTTCATAATTCACGAACGGTTGTTCTCCTGCGCGCCAATATCGATTCATCACATCCCTTATTTTTATCATCCGGTATGTCTTGTGGCCTGCCAACACTGGAGTAATTCTGCTCTACAGACTGTCTCCATCCTTTGAATTCGCTGATTCAAAAGTACACCGTCGTTCGTGATGGTCCATTACTACCATAAGCGAGGTTCAATTCATTCAAAATGTCACTACGTACTAGTGAATTCGCGGATCATGAGAAATCGTATTACACTTCGGTATTCGATAGCAGAAACGGCTGAAACATTCATCATGATGAATGCACCATCCACAGAATTAGACAGGTCGTCTCTTCTTCCGTTTGACTAGAAAGGAAGCATTGGAACATGTTACGTACATGAAATGGCACAACCTCCTGACTAAATACCATAGCAATCGAACAATAAGCAGCCAGTTCAACATTGAACACGCCAAATTGTGCGAGGTTTCAGTGACTGGTATCAGCCAGATCACGCAGCAAAGAGACAGACGATGTCAAGTTCTACAGAGAAGTTTGTGAATGTTTTTTCATGCGCCTGCTAACTTTTTTTAAAATGACCGGAGGACCCAACATTATCGAGAAAACTTTTGAGCAAATTATCTGAATTCTTCGAATCTGAAGGAGTCGTGGCGATCGGAGCATTTAGAAGGAATTCAGAGCAATCCGCAAGCGACGCACAACTATTTTTCCTATCTCTGTAAGGTATTAAAAATTTCTTTTTGCCCACTTATTAAGTTCCTGCATGTGCCATCTGTTTGAATCAGTTTTCACTTCTAGCAAAGTGATACGCTTAAACAATCCAATTCTGTGGCACCGTCAATGAACAAGCCACTGAGTTCTTACTGAATGTGAATCACCATCGTTTAATCACGTGACAGATGAAGAATGCAAGACGTCATAAACAAATGTTTAAGCGAATGTGTAGCGATATCAATTTAACTTAGAAAGTTGGATAAATTGAATACTGTTAGACAGTTAGATAAACAGATAAACTTAGAAATTACTGAAATTCGAGTAATAAGTTTAATAAATATATTAAAAATATAAAATGAATAAAGCATGTTTCTACAACCATATTTCTTGTGTCTTAGAGACTTAAATAAACAGCTGGATCAGTTTTCGTTATCAGGGGATAGCCGCAACTAGACTAGTCCGGGACATTTTAGATCACAGTATACATCATAACTCAATGCGTAATAGCTCTTCAGAAAAAAATCTCCTGGTGTACAAGTAACAGAAGAACGTGCACTTTTTTAAACGACCGTTTCCGGTACCCTTAGTGCTATAAAGGGAAGAAAGCGCGAAATTGTATCAAAACCATTATTGAGGAACAATCTTCAGTGCATGAGATTATCTTAGAAGCAGTTCGACTTCGGAAAGAATTATTTCTTAGGTATGGGACCTCTGCTGAAGATCACTTAACTTGTCAAAATGAAACGACCGCAACCGTAGAATGGTCCATATGTTTTTTATATTTATAGGCCTATATATACAGTGCATATACTGTGGGCCTATATAAGCCTATAAAACCTGGTACAGTGGCCAACATAATTCTCTTAATATTATATCATCAATAGAGGGAAATGGTCAGATAGCTTCCCGGGACACCAAAACTCTAGACATCATTAAATCAAGTGTATATTTGTGGATGCTGCGGATGTCCAATGACATAGACTGTTGCGGTTCGAATATTCCTTGTTCTAACTAAGTGATTTTCATCCGCTTATTGCATATATATAAAAAATTTTAGTCCCGATTTAATCAGTTGAATTTCTGCAAGAGCTGCATTTTTTATAGTATAGCTTTTAAATATCAATAATATATATGATAATATAATATATTATTATATGCTTATTTATTTGCTTATTTATTCATTTATATGAATCTAAGTGATCGGCGATTTGAGGATTGACATAGAGAGTAATCCCGTAGCAAAAACCAAGGGAAAATCTGCATTTAAGGAAGAAGTCCAATCTTTTCATTGGAATATGTGCATGTAGAATGTACTCACTTATGCGACGATGCAAATACACTGTAAATAATTAGAGCATTAAGTCTGCATAATGTTCGTACATATGATTTTGTACTAGGATTCCCCTTCATAATGGCCTTACTAATGATATCATATCCGGACCGAAGACATTCTTGACACAAGGATGAAGACCGTGCTGCTTCCTCAAACCTGATGCGAGTAATTTAGCGAACTATCAAACATTTCCTACAAATTACCGATAAGGGCTACCGGTATAGCTCAATATGCTACCGTTGCTGCATTGGCACATTCGAATGCTGGCTCACGTTTAAATATCTACATGTATTAGAAGAGGATTTTGTTGTTGGAAAGATTATGTAAGGGATCCCAGAAATATAGTTCATGTGGTGAGGTGAAGGGCACAATGATTTATCAAATGTCAATTAATTTCATCGTTCATGGAATAACAATACTTCCTTGACATTAAGCATTAATTCTTCCATTGAAATGAAACATTCATATGATTTTGGTGAAGCGATCAATCAAAGTTCATCTTTGTAACTGCAAGACTGGCATGTATTATTAAATGAGTTGTGTTGGCTGAGTATAGAATTTTCTAATCCACTGAAACACGCAGTCAATGTAGACATCAGTTAATCTATGATAATGGTGCACATCATTGCATTAATTTTTCAGGAGGCAAAGTTGTCTAGGGAGGGATTAATGACGACGATTATTCAATAGTTATCCAGATTAATGACGCGAATTCAAAAATAGTTTGATGCAAATAGATACGGAATGTGAGATAATATCAAAACAATGAAATAAGAAAAATGTGAATTGTCACTCTTATTATTGTCGGGAGCCTTTGCCAGATTTCGTTCTGTGTAGTTTTAAAATTAAAAAATCAAGGATTCCCGCTGAAATTGAATCTTGGTTGAAATCAAGGATGTGCTGTACCAAACCTACTCAACATCTAGTCTTAATGGATGTGCGATGTGCCCTAGCAGTGAAGAACACGGTGAATTATTCAATGCGAATGTAAAACAAATTCAATACTCTCCCGATATGTTTATGCCGAGTAAAATGAATAAAGAATAAAAATCGCCAGACGTTTCGGGTCCAGACTCTTTGTCAATGGCAGGACACTTCTGCAAGTGTTTTTTCTGCTGCATCAAATTTTTCAGTACAGCAGTGGATGGAAACGGTTCACCGAGTGAAGGAGCTGAGCAGCACATTGTGATGACCCCCGCGTAGGGTCTATATAGGCTATTTATGAACTTATTGAATTTTTGTTCTTGTAGCATGGAGCATTTTATGCGTATGGATCTCAAATTGTCCATCACATAATTATTGACAATTAATTCTATTTATCCGGCAGGAACAGCAGCTGGCCATTCCATACTCAAAGCTCAAAAAGCTAAAAAAAGAGATCTAAGCATGCAATTTTTCCTCATTCAGAACTGAAGATTCAATAGTTATCAATTGAGAATGTTCAGTGCCTTTGTTTTTGCTGTCACTGATTCCGATACAAGGACGGAAATGAGAATTTGATCCGTATTCACTGAAAATATTTCACTTAAATTATGTAGGTGTCATTATGATTACTATTACATTATTAAAACCCATTTGCTCTAATTGTTCCAATTTTGGAACATCGGATGTTGCCAGCAAAGAGTGCTATAAATCTATTCATCTTCATTGTATTTGTGTACTCATTATTTATGAATTTCTTAGTGATATAATGCCTGTTTTGAAGACAGTTAAACATTTTCAAATACAATTTCCTCATTTATCGAAAATTTATAATTTTCCATATGTGCATGGCATCCTTCGGCGGAAGAATAAACATCCTAATATTTTCGAGTTAATTTAAAATCTCTACTTCTTTTGAAATAAATTGCATTCATTATTTATACTATTGTCATTATGATATACTTGCTTCACTAATTGCATTCTGTAAGATAATTTCCTTTTATTGACAAAAGAAATTATTCATTGTTTGTTCCAATTTTGGAACAATGGATACATGTGGTTACAATCATAGAAATTAACAATACCATAGAAAGTCCATATAAATACCAATACCAATACCATATAATAGTGTACTATTACCCACTTCTATGGTTACAATGGAACGTAATAACCATAGACTTCTAAATTTCTCTGGACAGATAGGTGAGCAAAATTTGAAATCATTTTCTACATGTTCAGGCCAACCAACAGTTGTTTTACAGATCGAATTTTATAGCTAATAGAAGAGGTAAATGCCTATTTGAAGTGAGTCTCTTGTGCGATTCATTCGAATGCAAGTACCAAACAATTATATCGCTGGTGATTGTCGACCGAAATGCAATGACAGTGTAACATCAATACATTCGTCTTCCCTTCAGCGTCGTCGCATTATTGACTGTCGAAATATCTGCGAATGTTCGCATCTATCACAGAGAGAAATCCATTCCAACAAGTACATAATGTATTTATCATTTATTACAAGTTTTCCAAAGTTGTCAATATGATGACTTTGTATAATCTCTCTGGGTGACAAGCCAGCAATAGAAATTCGAAATCAGATTCAATTATTTTGCACTTCGGAATGATTGACAAAGTTGCTGGTGAAAACGAAGTCAACGGACGGAAGAGTCACCCATAGCAATGACCATTGAAAGAGACAGTTTCGAGCGGAAAAGAGAATCCACCGATTCCCACACAATGAATGTCCTGAAATCAAGGGGAACAGAACAGGGATCAGGACCGTGAACTATACGGAGATCCTTCTTTGCATTTACTTTCATGAAAACAATGATGATGGACATAATAAGCATTCCCAACCTGAGCATCCACTTCTGAAGAGGTTGGAACAGATATGGAGCGATCCGACGTGTGATGGAGCTCTTCTGAGAGCAATGACAAGTACTTGGAAAAGAACATTCGTATTATCTTGAGAAGTGTTTCGACTGGATACGTGAAATGACTGAAGAAAATTATTTTATCCCAATCGTCATCGCACAGAGAGTGAAAATAAAATAAAAACAATTTCTTCATTGAAGTTTTCTGGACTCAGTCTGAAAAATGTTAATGATAAAATATCATGCAGTCAACCACAGAAGATGAAATATATACAGGATGTGAATGTTTGAGTGCAAAGACTGATTTCAAAATGAATCCTAATAGTCGAGATGATTCCAGTGGTAAATGATCCATGCCTTTCACTTCTGAAATGTAAAAAATGTGATTCCTGCTGTGAATGCACTGTCAGAAATATTAAGTTGGCAATGTTCAAAATTTCTGAAGCTGCATAACTTTTGAATAAAATTTGTCATATGGTCTTTTCCACCAAACGCATCTGTGCTTCAACCATGCATTCTTTGTTGGAAGGTATTCTATGAAATCAAACCGAATAGTTGTCTAAGAAAATAGATTCATCGAAGAGAAAATGAAAAAAAGGTGTTCAGAATATCGATATTTCATTTTTCTTGGTGACTTTTCCGCTTAATTCTTCGCAAAATCTCGCTGTACATGCGTCCTAAAACCTAGTGCTGATAAATTATACATACATAATGTGCTTGACATGCATTGTGCTGGCAAAAATTTGATAATGCAGAATGACAGTCTATTTGTAAGGTAGTCAAATTTAGGATTTCTGGCCTGATCATGTATGAAGCCAATTTCAACCTACCTATCTGTCCAGAGAAATTTAGAAGTCTATGGTAATAACAAAGTCGAATGATTACTGATTCGATATGCTGCGATTACATAGAGCGCTAGAATGTGCGTGATTAATTAGAGCATTTCAAATAATTCAAAGTTTAGTTTTTGTTCAATGCAGTTTTAGCAAACTATGAATATAATGCAACAAGTGTGTCACGAAGCAGTGTACAATTCTAGAGATAATGTTTCGACGAATGAAATTTTTGACGGCGACGAAGTGAGAGATTTAATCATCGAAGAAAGTAACCGCTACTTATTTCAAAACGGTGTTCATGACTTGAATTTGACTAAATCAGAACTGAAAGTGTTTCTTGGTATATTGCTGTTATCATGATACCGCCATTTACCAAGAGAAAAAATTTACTGGTGTAGACAATAGATTGTCGACGTTCTGGCAATCACGGAAAAATGTCAAGAAATTAGTTCAAATTGATCAAACGCTACTTGCATCTCGCCGACAATGATGACATTGACAAAAGAAATAAACTCTATAAGCTAAGAAATCATCAGAATATATGTCAAAAACTTTAATTCAATTTGGTATATATTGTGAAATATATTGCACATTTAGACAATTCATGCGTGGAAAACCAATCAAGTTTGGAATGAAGGTTTGGGTTCTACAGTGTAGTATCAAGTGAAGAATGTCGTTTGCATTTGAAGTATATGCAGGAAAGCAGGATGTTCATGAAGGACTGTTGGGTGAAAGAGTTGTGACAATGAATAAAAAAAATAGAAAAAATAGAAAAAATCTAAATTGTAATTTTCATCTTGAAATCTTTGATTGTCCAAGGTGAAATAAAATTGATCAAGCTTGGTCCTTCACGAAATCCGGTTGACAGAATCACGTTGACTATCCATGATCATTTTCCTGTGCAGCAGAAAGACAAGGGAGTTGCAAGTATTGTAAGAAAAATACCACCAAGAAATGCTGCAGATTCAACGTTCTTTTACACAATACCTGTTTCTCTCCCTATCAAAAGGGACAAAAAAGACATAATAACTGACCTACAAATTATTATGCATGATATGTAACAGTTTATTGATAGTTTTGGTAATTGAGGCTTTTGGTAGCTACATGTTCCCATTGTTCCATTTTTGGACATGGGTCAAATTAACGAGAAAAGTAAAATCATGAGTTGTATCAATGTTTCTATGATATGTCTGTGTACCTATAAACAAAAATATTTACGAATTTTCGTAATTAATCGTTGGCCAACGTAGGTGGCCAAGATCTTTGCGATTGTGGACTACCATCTTAATTTCTTTCAGTTTTGTTTCACTGATTTTGGCTTTATTTTGTTTCTGTCTGGATATTAAGATCATTTTGTAAATAAAAAAAAATTTTCAATCTTTTAAAAAATGTTTCGGGAAATAATGGGTTAAGAGTGTTAAAATGCTAAATGTGCCCACCGGGAATGTATGCAATGTATTCAGAGTATGTAAACGTGCATTTCAGGACGAAGAGGTAGAGCCATTGATATGTACAATGACTGAGTAAAGAGCTGTTCTAAAACATTTTCGGGTTATTTTGATAAACAACGCTGTGATAGCGCTGAGAGAGTGCTTCCTTAAGGAACTCTCGGACAGATTCAGCTTCGATTCAGAAGTCTATTACGACTCGATTGGTTGCGCTCCTTACGTCGTCTGCAAACTGTTGCTCTGGAGATATTTGAACCTGTTGAAAGTTCAGAGGTGGAGGTAGAGGAATCACTAGTAAACCTGCAAGAAGTTAGCCTCGTTCGGCCGGAAGACCTCCTGTCAGGCATCTGACAGCCTCGTCGCAACCAAAAGTAGATTGCTCTTCTGGGAATATTCAATCGTCGTGACACAGTCTCAACTGCCCGGCCATTTCGGATCAAAGTTTCAATTTGATCATTTACAAAGCCCACCTGAACATTTCGCACCATAACTGATGGACAAAACAAATAGGCCTAGATTAAATCAATAACACTTTATTCAAATATTCTTTGTGAATTTTCATTTATTCAAATTTAGCATTGTCATGGCAATTATTGATAGACGGTCAACATATTGTCGCGATGCGTTAATATTATTGACATATCTTGAATACTTGAGCTGAGTACACGGTGCATGCATGATGCTAATTCTTTGACTACATTTAACTGCCTTGGAATTTACTTTTTACGCGGATACAAGTTTTAATTACACGTTCATTGCAATTTCAAGAATGCAAAAACTAAAAGCATTTCAGATATGATTGATTATTTTAGTAAATCCTTTCAAAAAATTGACATCTTTACTTCCTTCGCAGTCATTCAGTACGAAAAACCATATAATCATCCGTGAAAATCAACTATATCATTTGATTCAGGCATTTTTCTAATCCATATATTTTTGACATCATGCCCTTCATTTCACTGTTGATTTCCTTGTCTTGGAATGAGTATTTGAACTAAGAAGAATTTGCAATTGAAAGCCTTTGATATTCCTTTAATCACATTTAGTAGCTACTTTTTATATCAAAGAATGCACATTTTTTGACTATATTATATAACTAACTTGAGTGAGCATTCGAAAATATCCACCAATTGCATGTGAAAGTGCATCGCTAATGTTTCGATGATCTTCAATCAGATTTTCTAGTGCAGATGAATGCCAAGCATAAGAAGTTTGTCATCTTTGATTTTACTCAATTTGAGCACCAGGGGTGCTGCCTCTGTTTGTGTATACAAATCATGACTGCCTCAAATGACAAGTGGCTGCCATTCAGTATCCGTGGTTTGGGTGAATTAATCTCACCCACGGGGTAAAAATTGAATTCTTGTTACTCAATAAGTATGAATAAGTGATGAAAACGCCATAATACACATGTTCGAGTTCAATTATTTAGTATTCATTATTGAATATTTTCAATTTAACAAAATATCCATCACAGGTGACACTATTAATAAAGTTCAATTCATGGGAATATCAATTGTGAAAAATGTGATTATTGCTTGCGATATCATTATAAACAGCATTAATGAGATGGGTCAAATTTAGGTGTCTCGACATATATGAATTGATGATCATATTATGTGGACGCACTGCAATTTTTTTTTCGCTCGTATACTATGCTTGTGATTCAAGAGCAATATGATAATTTTCACATATGTTCATCAGTAATTTCCAATGTCTCGATTTCAAAAAGGCTTATGTCGAATGTGTTGCCATGCACTAAATTAAAAAAGTGTGTACCACTGCGAAGGATTCAGAAACTGGAAGTCATGAAATTCTCTGACCGAAGCATTTTCTTGGAATGAAAGCAAAACTTCGACTAGAGGAGTGGAATTCGAATCATGACCAGCGCCTGCTGGACGAAAAATCCTCGAGAACGAATTCAGAAAACAAATCTTTTTTGTTTCAAGTTTTCCATTTCTGATAATGCCACATGCTCTATGTTATTTTTCATCTTTTTAATGCACCTTCAAGTCACTCATTATACTGTAGTAACAGTGGAAATCTCTGAACGATTTTGTTGATATAGCCAACGTGTTGTTATGAGCGGAATTGGGTATTGTTGCATGAAGTGCGAGAATGATTTTCAACTTTGTGTTATTGTGAGCAACTTGCTGAAGTGATTTAACGACAGCAAGTATTTTGCATCATTTAGCATTATTTTGCATAATTGCATAATCAGATAATATTTCTGTTTCACCTTGTAGACTTTCTCATAATTTAAATTGTAAAGTGGGTCGACTCATTCTTTTGTGCTGCCAAGCTATTTAGTCTTTGTTAGAAGCTTAGAGGCCTAAGATCGAATGACGTGGACAGTAACTTTATTCGAAGCGAAAAAGAACATCCCAAAGCATCCTTTTAATCTGCAGCAAAAGCAGTAGAATTTTAGGATTTTATAATAGACGATTTTGTTAAGCAGCTTTATGAGCATGTGTATCTTCAGTATTTAAGCAAGTCGTTGATAGTATTTTAAATGATTGATAAAAACCATGTATATAACATGACAAGAAATCTCTTTTTGAAAATGGTACGTCCTCTTCGACCTAACACTGGAAAGCCTCGTCTGAAATATCATGAAAGATCATCGCCCAGCGAAGACCGTGCTGTTTGGGATCACGAATGGCAACAATGGAGTTCGATCCAAGATGTATTGGACGGACAATATCATTGGTGCAAAGTTGACCTGCACGTGATAGCCAGGAAGACAGAAGACCTTGTAGAATGACGAATGTTGACCGAACGCGTCATCGAGGACACCAACGGCTGATTCGACACCCTCGGAAATTAATTATGAGAGAGAGAGTTGTGAATATAGTGATGTACAAAGGGGAAATGTTTAAAGATCTTGACACGCTGGTTTCATGAAAATAATTTCATTTAGAGACATGTTCTAGTGCCCATGTTCCTCAAACAAGCATTTCAGTATGTCTGAAAAACCTATATTTGGTTTACACGCATCATAGCTACATGTATAGTACATATATCTGACATACATACGTGCTTGCTGTTAGATGCACATTCCAAACAGGAGAAATCGGCACATTGCATTGTCATCATAACATTCATGCATTTCTTCATACAAACTTCAAAGAAAATTCTAGCACCTCTTCTGAGCATGTGCTCGCCTGTAACCTAGAGCCGATTGCCCTACACGACTGTTATAAAAATCATTAATATCTATATACAAAGAATGCAGGTTAAACCGACATCAATCAGATATGCCAAAGCAAACACGAAATTCTGTGAGATAGGCGTACTTACATAATCATAAAATCGCAATCATTTGATGATTATATTGACTAATACTGATGTCACAGTAGGTCTATGCGTAAAGTAGCATTTAAGATCATGGGGTTTAGATTGATGTTGTCCTTTCCGAACCGGTATTGACAATAATGCATATTGATGAATGCAAATTATTTTATTTAGCCAAATCTGAATTTTAATGATTACAATCTAGACCTGCATTTTACTTTCCATGGTGCACATTATGTGAATAAGCATAGGGCGACCAAGGTCTAGGAAGACAAGCTGACCAGTTACTTGCGCATGTACAACAAGAGTTTAAATAGCTGATTCTTCTTTTGTGGCAAACTGAGTTAAGGCAATACAGTCGGACCCGCGTGTAAGGACCCCGTATGTAAGAACAAACCGCTTTATAAGGAACATGTGTTCTATAAGTCACGTGGTTACAATCTGCAACGAAGAAAAGGTTATTTAAATACTACGTATAAACAATTAAACAATAGGTATTGTTAGTTAAATATCTTTAAGAAATAAGAGCTACCATTATAACCTAATGTTCGGTTAAGCAATGGATTGCTACTAAAAATTTTACTACATTCATTATGGAATAGAATGTTAATATTAAAATTACCAATATCTTAAGTATAAATGGCTATCCATTGCAATTAATTCAATCAACAATCAACAAATTTATAGGTCGTAAATTAAACAATTCTTCACGCGTTACAATTGATAATGACTTCAATAAAATAATCAAAATCCCCTTCGTGGGTTATGCATCACAGAAATTTAGTAATAAGTTAGTAAAAATATTTCGTAAACTTAACTTGGAATGCAAGGTTGTTATGACCTCGTTCAAAACTGGAAGATATTTCTCCCTTAAAAGTAAGTTAGGTCCAGACATGCAATCGCGTCTTGTCTATTGCTTTTAATGTCAGGTTGATCCTGATTGCCAATATATTGGCAAAACCAAAAGACGTCTGCATCAACGTAAACTTGAACACTTAAGTGGCAATAGTGCCATTGCAAAACACATAGAACAATGTAACCATTGTTTTCGTAACTATAATGATCGCTTTAAAATCATTTACCGTGGAAATTCGGACTTTGAGATTAGCATTGTTGAATCTATAAAAATTTTTAGTAGCAATCCATTGCTTAACCGAACATTAGGTTATAATGGTGGCTCTTATTTCTTAAAGATATTTAACTAACAATACCTATTGTTTAATTGTTTATACGTAGTATTTAAATAACCTTTTCTTCGTTGCAGATTGTAACCACGTGACTTATAGAACACATTGACTGAGTAGATCTCCACCGTCTAAACATTATAAGGAACATATCTGTGCATCCCACTCACACTTCAATTTATCTATGCACAATCGGCCCCGCGAATAAGGAAACCGCATGTAAGGACAACCCGGCTCTAAGGAAGGGCATTTCATATCCCATCCGCAGTAAAACTTCACAATAAAGCCCCTTATATTAGGAACTACCCGTCAGTGGGGACATCGTTGTTTGTCAAGCATTTCTATGATTTCAGCTATCCGTAGACAATATAGACTACCACATGTATATTGTCTCTGTAGCTATCTATACCTTGCAATTTTCTTTATTCATTCATGGATATCCATGATTCATTTTAGCAGATATCCATGGTGGTAGTTACATATGAATGCAATTGTTGAAGCAGGATTTGAAAATTCAAAACAACAATCCAAAACAATGTTGTTTTGGCTTGACACGACAGAAGATATCTAGGAGGAAAGCAAAGCAGAGCAACACATTACGAATTTGCGTTGCAATCACAAAACCTCGATTTGAATGCTATGAATCGCCTTAACGACTTGGAACGTGATTTAGTGAAAATTTCCAGTTGTAAAGGTACACAAAAGAAATTGACCGACTTCTTTTCTCCTTTATGACTGTTCTAATCTCTGTACTTCGGAAATAATTTACTATTCAAACAATTTTTATGTTCTAATTGGATACTGAGTTTTTGATATATAGAATTCAGCTAGGATGAAAGGTTTAATCATGGGGGCATTATTATTTTGTCATCACAATTGTAATTCAATTTGCATGCATATAATTGCTCATACTGTTGCAGATTACAATAATACAGCAAAAAATACTTTTAAATTGAAAAATAGTATAAAACTTACTTAATAAATCTCATTGATTAAGTCAGATATTGCACATATTATATTTACTACTCATCTCTTCATTGAAAGGAGCCCAAATATAAAATTTACAGAAACCTCGCATGTAAGAACAACCCGCTTATAAGGACATTTTTTGCTGATCCCACGCACTTCCTTATATGCGGGTTCGACTGTACACGTTTCCTGCTTTTCAAGTTATGTGTTTTGTAATTGATGAAGCTTTAAAATGAAACTATCTTGATTTCTATGAATTCAAAATTCGACAAGTGAAAAAGGAAGTCCTCTTATACCATTTCATTTCAATTGGAGGACACTGACTGAGTGAAATATAAGAAAAAGGACCTCTGAGCGATTCAAAAGCACCATGCACATGAGCAACTTTGTATTCGGAGAGGATAGGCTTACATTTATCACTGCATCAGTCAAAGAAGAAGGAAAGAAAAATTATCTCAACATTTATTTTTTCGACATCATCGAATAAAACAGCATCTGTATAATACTATAAATTACGTAATAAGTGTACTGGCTTCAATATTATTTTACCCATAGAGTACGTATACCCTAAAATACCTACTCTATGATTATACCTATGTAGTATTGACATAACATCAGGGCCTATCAATGATTGGCATGTTAAAATTATAATACATTATTCTAATGGGCGAACGTCAAAATCATTTGCATTTGCTTGCATTACAGCTTGCAAATAACAACTGCTCGTATTTGCACAATATAGATGAGGAATCCACAGACTTCATGCATAGAGTGTCTTTTTACTCGTACTTATTTTGCTTTCAGCTGAGCATGTTCAGTTGTTACTGCTCACAGTTTTGATAAGTTTTGATAAGGATACGCAGTTGGTTGTTATATAACAATAAATCCTCGTGAATCCGCGTAATAACTTTTGAAAAAAGACATGAACTAGCAAACATGCAGAATTAGTTATGAATTTAGTTACATTGTTGCACCAATATCTCATGCCTTCAGAAGATTTGTATAAGGAAATTTAGTGTTCTATGAGGAAGATGATGAACTTACAAGTTCTTCTTAATGTTCAAACCAAAGTTTTGATTGCAAAAGTATTAAACAGCTAGCATCTAAGTAAAACCATAATTGTGCGGTCCCGCGCGTCTCTGTGTGAACATCCCATAGGTTTATTGAGATTCTGAACGAAAGCTGTGGACGCGTTTCCGGTGTGAATGGACCTTTCTTCGTTGGTCGAAACTTTTTGCATTCAATATTAGCGGCAATCATAATGCTTTCAATGTCAATGGATGGTCATCAAGCTAATGAGTGCTATGATCGCTTAGCATTGCATTTTTTTAGCTTTTAATGAAGCAAAGAGCAAGTCGCAACATTGCTTTTTATAATTTCAAAATTATAATCGCAATGTGAAATCTGAATTTCGAAGTCGAAGACTAAATTGTAGTTTTCTTTTTAGGTTATGCAATCGACATTATAGAAAGTTGAAATTCAAAAATTCACAAAAATCCGAAATCGAGCTGCGAAAACTGCACTATTTGCAACTTTAAGCAATAAGTCTAGACAATCAATTGAGGATGGGTTATTTTCTGTGGCAAATTCATTCGCTACTTTAGCAAAGTTAATTTACATGGGAATATTTTTCTTTTCTCTTCGCTATCAGTCTTATTTGTGATGTGGGAAGTATTGACGAGATACTTAATTACCTTTGAAATTCTATTGTATTTTTGATGACAAGTCACTTCGATGTTTGATTCAAAAATCAATTCAAGCAGCAGAATGAAGATGGCTCTCTCAAATTCGTTTACTGATACTCAGACTTGTGTCAATTACTCATGAAATATAATTGATTACAATTACAAATTATTCCACTTTTCTTTTACTTTGTAATTACTTCAGATAATTGTCGGTATTGCACTATGCGTTTCCCCAGCATTTCTTTTCTTCGGCGGATATTCTAAGGTTAGTTACAATTGCTTCACGGAAAAGCAGAAGACGCTTGTAGCATTGATATCAAATTGCTACCTTCTTATTCTTCCTCCAAGTATTTTCACCTAACATCTCTCCTACGATTCAAACTGAAGATCCAGTGCCGAGATATCCAGACTTATGGCTTCTAGGAGACTTTATTGTGTTTGCAATTACATCTCTGCCAAGATTTAAATTGATTTAGAGATTTCAAACTGCGGCTTCCTGAAGAACATATTTGCTTCTGTTTAAGCAGAAATTTCTGATGCACATTTTCCGTTCAGTCAATGTGATTTGGTGAAAGAGCATCATAACACTGGCACTTAATTTAGATCTTGGAAATATCTGAGCATCCAAGTATAGTAACGCATTATCGGCGAGGAGAGCAAAATAATTTTAACTGAGTGCTAAATAATTGTTTAATAGTGCTGACTGCAAAGTAATTGTAATTAGACTTCTCAGTTACATGGCTTACAATTACAATGATTGCTATGATTACAATTACAAATTGTACAAATTGCTCATCAGAAAATGTGATTGATTACAATTACAATACAAGTCTGACTGATACTCCATTGAAACAAACATGTAACAATTTGACTACATCTCATTGAATAAGGACACTATGTATTGTTATGTCTAATGTTGTAGCCAATCACAGGAGAGAATTTCGACATCCAATTGTAGGCGATGGATTGTATTCTTTAATTCATGGTTGAAGCGAAGAAGGCGCAGAGAAAGCTGTGTCGCAAGTGTTCATCACTTCGGATTTTAACGCTTTTTGAGGTGAGCGCATTTAGCCGAATCTAAATTGAGAAAGATCAACTTCATGCACTAAAATCATGTTTTCAAGTATGCGTGGATCTGGACTACAAAATGTAAGTTTGGACACAAAACTTTTCATTGAAGGTAAAGCGCGTTAACCGGGATTTCTTCAACTTCTCGCCAAACTTTAGTATTCCAATCAACGATGAATACCAGAAGAAAGTTTTATCCTGTAATCTGTCTATTAGCATTTGCTTCCAAATTAAGGTTGCCATTTCAAAAATTCCGATAAGTCCCTACATGCATGAGCACTTTTGGATTCTCCTTCTTAACTGCGAAATGATATTGAATCATTTGAAAATGCCATTAATCAACAAAGTTTTCCTATAAATTTAGCTCCAATTAAAACGAATGAATTTCGTTTATCTGCTGAAACGCAATTTTGACTTAAAGATGCAGATATATTGGATTTTGCTCTAAGCGAAATACTGATTATCTACATATTAAGACACGTGTAAGTTAAGTCATACACTAAATGTTTCAATGCTCCTTAGTGGCTATCAATTTTTACAAGCTAAAATTTCAAGGTTTTAATTTTAACTGACTTTGCCTGGCACCGACACATAGAAAAAGCCATAAATCTCAAGTCTGTGATTCTAACACATTATGTGAGTTGGTACACAGAATAAGCTATGATAGGCTACAAGATAACTCTGAGCCAATTTTTCTCTTTATGACAATATCTGCATGAACAATTTGTTCACATTATTGCTTATGAATTATCCTGCATGCTTATAACCTTACTTTTCTTTACCTTGCAAAGCAGGCATTGTAGTCGGTCAATTTCATTAAAATTGCACATTTTCTTTGAATTCACATTTTCTATTTTGCACAAGTTCTCTCATGCAAAGCGCCATTCATAAAGGACGTCCGTAAAATAATAGCATTTTCTGACTCCCCCATCCCATCCTTGTCTGCATGTGTCCTAGCCTTTACATGTCCTAGCCTTACATGCAATGTCTGCATACGTTCGCCTTTTTACAGAGCATTTCCGATCTGTGTTTTGCAACATACATATAATGAAAGCGTGTATCACAGTATTTAATTGAATGCTTAAATGTCAGCATATACTACGATATTATTACGCATTGCATGGCACTCAAGCTTATAAAAAAGCCAATAATTTAGTAAATCTAAAAACACGTCACAAAATTCAGGAGCATTTTGAATCATTAATTGGCCTATACTATAGCTATAATTGCCTATAATTCTCAAATTCCATCATCTGTTTTTATTATCTGTCGATATTTATGCGTGAAAATTACCACTTATCTATGAAATTCATATGTGGAATCAATGCTTTTGCATATAATCCGCTACTACACTGATCTGATTGATCATTGTCTAAGTAAAGAGGATTAAGGACAACTGTAAATACGAGGTAAAATGTAGATAAAAAGTAGGATAGCAAACGAATTTATAACTTCGAGGTTATCTCATTGACTTAGTTGTTTCATTCCAAAAAGGGTTTTTTGTCTATGCGGATGATGGCTGACTCAGCTGCATTCGCGAAGCTTTTCTATTCAGGGTGACTGCGTTTGCATACGCGTTCGCATTTTCCTTGACCCCTCCCGCCTACACGTCCGTAAGTGTCTGCACTTGCCAATTACCCCCCACCACTCCCTCATCGCTGCGAACGTCCTTTATAGATGGTCCCTAACCAAGAAGATGCAAAGAGTTTTTACTGTACCTAAAATATTCCTTTTCTTGTGACTCTGTATCTTTCTTAATGACCTCGTGATAAAA
This sequence comes from Prostheceraeus crozeri, assembly GCA_907163375.1. Taxonomy (NCBI): domain Eukaryota; kingdom Metazoa; phylum Platyhelminthes; order Polycladida; family Euryleptidae; genus Prostheceraeus; species Prostheceraeus crozeri. The sequence continues at coordinate 176,244 of CAJQUW010002822.1, forward strand.
TGTAGCTGTCTTCGTGTATATTCATTTCATAAGAAAACTTGTTGATATAATTAACACATGAAGTAATTATAGATATGCATCTATCGTCTATATGTGATCTGTTCCATTTGCAACAGGTCGATGCCTCTCACTCCAGATCAGATGACATTATACAGTTCATGACGTCCAATACTATGGGTATTATTTATTTCCTTAAAACACTATATTTCTGTAATGATGGACGGTACAATAGCGGCTAATAGCTATAAGGTCGCAATCATTGGTGTGAGACTATGTCAAAATATCAACACACTGAATTACAGGCTAAAGTCAGCATATAGTGAGTCAAATTACAATCAGTCAATCATTTAGGCAACTGTACTATCGCGAAAGAGGTATGAATTTATACCAACATACTTAATATATCTCATTTAACACAAATTCAACTTACAGTATCTTAAACGCTTACAGAAAAAAATTGCTCAAATGCAATTGTTACAAGGAATGCAGTATTATGATTACGTAAATTAAATTGTATTAAGTTATTGGCTTGGTAAATAGCGTAAAAACTGTTTCGTAGCGTAAAAACACAAGTCTCATTCTACGTTGAAACAACAACAATTTTATTACCACTGAAGAGGCCCTCCGTTTCTTACTGTCTTATCCCAATTCTATAATGACATATGGTTGTTGGGTATTTTTTTTTTGTTGGAATTTTCCTTCGAGGACGAGGGACCCATTACAGTGAAGAGATGGATGAAAGAAAGAGTGAAGTAAATTAAAGAAGAAAATTATTGTTAAAAGATTTACCGAAATAATCCTGAGAAAGGAACTGAGTGTTGCGTTCTCTAAAGAAAAAAAAATAATTTCAATTAATACAAAAAAAATGAACAAAATCGAGGGACTAACGAAAGGAAATGCAGACTATCGACAAAATAACGAAATAATGGGTACCGTCAACAAAAACGAATGCTTCCCCGGAAGCCGTCAAAGCCAGCATGGAAAGCCGGACTTATAGTTTCTTCTCGTGGAAGAGGTCAGAAAGTTGCTTCTCAATGGCATTAATGTCAGAGGTCAAAAAGCAAGTCAATCTCCGAGGTGTCGGTTGCTGCCCCCGGCTCTACACGAATTCGGCCCCTTTCCTGAACTCCCTGACCATTCGAAGCGCTAATATATTATAATGCAGCCTACAAATTTATTGGACTAACAGTTCGATGTATCGGCTTTCGAGCAAGATTCGACTTTCTTCTTTCTCGCTATGCACAGTGTTAATTTCGGCTTTTTCGCGGTTTGGTCGCTTTGTAAAGCTTTTGGTATTGGTGCTTAAAGGTGTCGAAGTTCGGTTTGGTGTTTTATTAATGCTTCTTAGGTTTGTAGTTGCCATCTTGGGCAACTGCAACAAAGGTGATGTTTCAATTGCGTCGAATTTCAAGATTTTCAATGATTTCTAGTTGTTGTACTTAGATTTTAACTGAATTTTCCGTTCACAAAGTTTGGGCGACTTTAATGCCCTTTTTTGTATAGGCACGCTTTTCTGCCCTTCTTGATTTCTTAATTCATCAATTTTTGAGAATAGAGGGTTAGTTGTACAGAGAGACAGAATTGACCATCGGTAGTAAGTACTTTGAGTAGGTTAGGCCTGTAGCCACATCTGTTATTAGCCTAGCCAGTGGCAGAAACTTTTGTGCTACGTTGATTCAGAATTTAGTGGAAGTAATTTGAGGTATGGGTTGCGGTCCACTGTGTGGAATGAAGAAAAACGTTTGACATTTTGATATTTCTTTGAATTTGAAAAGGGAAATCATTCTTTAACAATAAACCTATTATGAATTATTGACTATTCATTACTTTTCCTCATATGAAATAAAGTATACCAGATTATTACATAGTTGTAGAATCGTATTTCAGAATCCCTTCTATATCTGATAAAATTTGTTCCCAGGGAAAGTCTTGGTACAGAGGGATTCTATCGCGGATATCTATGGTCCCAATAATCTGGCATACTTTATAACGGATAGAGAATGGCTATACGATTCTCTGACATAGCTCGTGAAATTATTTGATATATCCGATTCATCAAATAATTTCCCCCTATATCCAAGAGAATCGCATAGCCATCTTCTATCCATTACGTAAATGCGAAAGCTTTCCAACCTTCCAGAATGGAAGTAGATGAATTCGCAATGCCAGGCATAATTAGCCATTTGCCGTGAGTCAGCTGTTCAAGTGATAATTTGGACTTTTAATGAGAGCACAATTTGATCGTTGAATTGCACAAAAGCTTTTATCTTATTTCTAAAAAGGGTTTCTTCTTTAACTTCATTGTATTGTTACTAATGCATCTGATTGAGAAAGCATCTGAGCAATTACACTCAGAATGTCAGCATTGTGCATTAAGGCAAGAAGGGTTGTTTTTATGGTAGTAACTGTTACCATTCCATAGCTATCAGAATTGGGAAGCGGGTCTCATCTATAAGATACAGCAGTTGTAGAATATGTACAATACTAACGAAACAGAGTATTTTTATAAACACACAAATTACTTGTACATTGCACAAATTTAGTTCCAAGCTTTGCTCTAGTTTCTAAACTGGCCAAGGTAGTCGGCCTTATAAATTACATTACATGGAACACAGTCCGTCTGACGACGTCCTGACTGACCACAAGCAAATGTGTGACATCAGTTCAATCTGATGGCCTTGCTACAGAAATTTTAGAAAGTTTCAAGAATCCAGTAAACACTCGTTTGAGCGAATCACGCTTCATCCAAAGTCTGTCGCAAACATGAGATGACTGATATCTAATCAGATTTGCACACAGGCACTACATTGACCTCATCGCTAGTTGCCGCCTCCAATGCTCTGCTTGCCGTTGGTCTTGACAAAGCGTGAACTAACGAAAAGTCGGGCGTGCTGTGACTGTCCCATAAAAATGAATGATTATCTTTCGGAAGACGCACAAGTTTTTTGACATTCGACATTCTACCATATGCAGCATAAATTTCTGTTTGCATTTATTGAAAAAACGTCTTTTTAAACCTTATTATGAAAGTATCCCATCAATAAACTTTTTCTAAATGAAGGTCTTGAAAATTTTGTAATCATCAACCCAAGAAACTTTTAATTTGATTATGGTTTCTTTATAAAAGTTCGAAGCTCGCGATAACGTTCGAGAATACAGTGCATTTCACCATCACATTAATAATGAATGTATCTTTAGCTGATTGTGAGAATGTATCATCATTATACTGCACTATACGAATTCAGTATATCATGGAAACATTGCGTCGACCGAACCAGTTTTATTATCTGGTTTTTTTATTAAATTTTACTGAATGCAGAATTGATCTGATTTCTTGAAATGCTCCGTCACCATATTCATGAATGTAGTGTCTATTCTTTGCAGTGCGAATTGAATTGCACTGAATTGCAATGCGATCTTAAAAGGCCTCGCGAGCTAGTTTTAGCAAGCAATCATTAAGTTTTAGATTTCTTGCTTATCAGCAAAAGTATTCAGGAATGTTTGAAATGCATTATCGAAAGAATCACAAATGAATTTCTGTAGACTATTTCAATGCAGGTATGTTGATAATATTGAGAGTGCACTTCATTTGATCACATATTCTATCTGAGGATCCAACTATTTATCTCCTTCTCCTCTATCTCACCCAAATAATCCATTCAAAAGACGCATCATTCACCTGATCAAATGGCGCATAGCTGATGCTGGAACATCAGGTAGCTGATGCTGTATTCAATTTTATGAAAATGAGATTAGCAATTGAAGCGCAAACATGAACTTTTCTTTCATAACAACAGTCAAGATTACTAAAATTTTCATAATTGCTTAATTAATACCAAGTGTGTTTGTAGTTCATACATACATATTAGCCATACGCGCAGGCCCCATAGGCTCTTGGGTGAAGGCAGTCTCGGTGCAAAATTTAGCCATGCAGTAGGCCTATTACGCATTATTGTGCAAAATCAATTAAAGCCCCTATTATTATTAAAGCCAGCCTAGTCCTAGGCCTACGTCCGTGGACTTCGGCAATTTAAAAAGTATCACATGTGGTAGGCCTAAGCGGTAGGCCCGATGTAGCTTGGGGTCAAATTGCATGCGTTTTTAGCTCGAAACCAGGCTATCGGGATTTCTATTGGGATCTATTGGGATCCCAATGGAAATTCTCATTGGGATTGGGCTGGAAATTCATCCCAACGGAAGCCTGAAAATTTGCGTTGAATGTGGAAAAAAATTGCAGAAGCGAGCCTTCAAACAGCTAGCTATTCAACTTAGGCCGGACACATGAAGAATGAATCATAAGCTGCAAGCGAAGCGGAATTCCTCCACATGCGTTTGAATGACAGCTGGTACATAGAACAAGCCATAAGGTGTAAGTTATAACCAGGCCATGAGCCGCTTTTAATTTCACTAACACACATTAGGAATGGTGTGAGCATGATGGCTAAGGGTTTATGACTTGTGCCTGCCTAATGCTTTGTGCCTTATGGCTTGTGATAAATGGTGAACCGGAGAGCGGAGGGTGACTTGTGTCTATTCCTGTGTGTCTCCGCTCTTGATGTGCTTGTTCTACGAGCTACCAAATACCGACAAATTCCTAATTACCTCCCATCATTTATATTGCCTGAGAAAGCAAAAATGCAAATAAAATGCAGGAAAGGAAATTTGCATGATACCAATTTGTATTATAGCTCTGATCATTTTCATTTGTCTATTGGTGTTATGCTTTTCGCATCACATTATGGTTCTAATACAAATGTAGCCTATTGTAGTTTAATGTCATTATTTTTTCGATGCCGTCAACTGGGGTAACTTGCGCCACATTTTTTTTAAGATTGCGCCCAAGGAAATTTTTTTAAAACTCAAAACCTGCATGGCACTAAACTTAAGGGTTCTTAACACACGTTTTTTGATTTTTTTCTAGCTATACTTTTGACACTAGGAACCGCCAAAAAATAGGACAGGTTACCCCATCAAATGGGCAACTTGTACCACTCATCGCATGTTATATCAATTCGGTCATTTACTTACAGATATTACTTAAAATTACAAAACCAAATGTTTCCAATTTATTTTGCAGTATTAAAACAATAACAATCGCACATGAAACTCGGAGATAATGTAGAATATGTAAAAAATACAAAAGCAAATATCATAAAAAAGGGTAATTTTTTCCTTAAAATTGATCAAGCATCGATAGTATATCACTCTATGTTTGATGTGAAGATCGCATAAAAAATTGAAAATGAAAGGCTTTTTAAAGCACTTGTAGTGATCATTCGAGGAATTAGTGTAACATTGTTAAGCCTAATTAAAGTTGGTAGATAGCAAAAACTGGAGTAGACCTGCACATGCCGGTACACGGGACACTCCACAAGATCGCACAATTTATCGCAATACAATTACCATTCATCGTAGTTAACATTGAAACGAAGCACACCTCTTTTAAGAACGACAGGTGGGCTTACGTTACCGACAATCTGCTCGTAATCGATGTTGGAGATATATTCTTTCTCTGGAAAATGAATTGATCGTTTTCTTCCCGATACTGTTTCACAGACTTTATACTGTGAAATCGGCATTTTCATGAATGGTAAGCACTTGTCCTAAGAAATGTCGCATGCTGTTTGATCGAAGCACACTGAGTTTGACGAGAACCCAGTCACCCTCAGTTAAAGTTCCAATAGCAATTTCTTCGACTCCCTCTATCAGGTGATGCTGATGGTCGAGTGACATTGCATGTGATGATGTGAATTCTGAGACACTTAATTCGCTGTCCCCAAGCGGTGAATCGGCATCTACACTTGAGATGTCAAAGCTCGATGAGTCTGCTCATCCACTTTGGTGATGAAGTGCAGTATTCCATTTCATCACAGTTACACATCGACCAGGTTCGACATTCATCCGCTTATCTGCCGGGTGCTTTTGAATGGTTTACAAATACACAATGGTATAACGCATCAGACGAAGAAACTCAACTAAGCTGTCACTCACGTCTTCACAATTTGCCTAACTGCTTTCAGGTAACTGTTCCAGTACTCTATCACGATTCAAAGGTACGATCCCGGCCTTTTCAAATCCCGATATCATATCCTTCAAATAGCTTATCCATTGTGTGTAAATTGATGAGCTTGGGAAAGGTATCGTTTGGAATTGATTCAAATTGCGTCCATGGCTATGTTTCCACTTAGTCAACGTTTGTTTCTACACATGCTTCAGGTTGCCAAAAAGGCAATGTCTAGCGGCTTTGAATTTCTGGTCATTACCTACCGTTTCGCACAGGATCGTAAAAACAGAATGCAATATATCTCAAACTGCAAAAACGGAACCTTCAATGGGCCCATATGTCTACATCATTTGAACAAGATAAGAAGAATCATTATCTGAGTCACACAGTCAATTAACAATCTATTTTACTGATCAATAGTCAAAATTATTTTTTTTGACCAGCCTACTTCATGAAAATCCTTTCTGTGCAATAGAAATCCATTTATTATTAGTTAGGGATAACCGGTGCCATCGACCTTCGGGGTAACTTGTGCCACAAAAAAATACTAATTTCACTAAAATTGGTCTCACAACCACAAAAATATACCAATTTTGTTCATTTTTTCGTATTTCACACCAATACGCCACATAATAGGATATCTGAGTATTAACTAAATTGAAATAATGCATCAATACTCACCACATGAAAGCTTTTTGCATTTTGAAAAAGTGCAGAAAGTGACTTTTTTTCAAAAAATCTCGGACAATTTGAATTTTGTAGGACGTCTCTGGAAAGATGTAACTTTTTGCTAAATTGAGTCAGTTTTGCAGGAGAGATAATTACAAGAGCGATAATATTATTATGAATATCACAGATGGATGTGAAGGTCCAACAACGACCGTGGCACAAGTTACCCCAGTTGACGGCACTGGTAATTTCTTTAAAATACTACGTTTTAACTTTACTATTTTCGCTTCACTTCATTTTACCAATATTCACATTCGATTTCTTGCACCAGAAATAAGAAAGGCTTCCTACTCACGGGAAAGACGTAGCCTACAATGGTCATAGTGTTGATTTCAATTCTCCCCTTAAGTATGTCCTACTTCTGTCTGCTAAAAATCAAACTGAAGATCGAATGCTGAGATATTGAGGCTTGTCGCCTCTAGGAGACTTTATCAAGTTTGTACTTGCACCCTGACAGGATTTCACCTGTGCAGAAAAAACTCTGTGGCTTTTAGAAGAATTCATTTACCTATTTTACCTATTTGCCTTGGAGCAAATTAAATATCAACGCTTTTTAATATTCATGTATTTATTCGATCAGTAATCCAGGTTGGGAAAAAAGGAAACATAATTACACCGGTTCCTGATAAGTACGTTGTCAAAAAATTTACCGATTTCCTCATTTCTCTATGAAAAAAGCTACTTCCACCCTCATTCAGGAATCAACCCTTGTTGGTATTTAATTACTTTGATTCTTCACTAATATAGATCAAATTTGATCGAGCAGCATTGACGGTGCAGAACTGTGGAACAGCATAATTGAAATGGTCTTCAAAAAGAAACTGGTTTCCATTCGTCCAACTAACTTGACCAATGGCGAGAATCGTATTTCTGAGATTCTAAGTAGCCGCTAATAATGCAGATATTAAAGATCAATTTCATGTCTGACTATTGATGTCAAGAAACTACAAGTAAGAGAGAAGTATGACAAGTCTCATGACACCGGTCACGAAGGTCAGTGTATTTTTTCAATTGCAGATTTGGTATAGTTGCACTCAATGCCACAGGTGCAGCAGCTCAATTTAAAGTCTGCTGCTCAATGTTTTAGGGCAAATAATCCTTTTGTCTTAAATGACGACATATCACCGGCGATACACCGTCCGGGTAAAAAAGCAATAAAAAGCATGTATTCGTCTTTCTCTCTCTCTCTCGAATGTGATCAATTTGCTTATGAAATTCACAATTGTTTAAGTTAGTTAAGATGTGAGTTTGGGTACCGATCTAGGTTAATATTGATAGATGCAAGGAATAATCAAGATTTTTAAAGCGTCGTAGATTTTTCTCTTAAACGGAATATTGTAAATCTTCTTTTCAGAAAATTTTGTGCTGAAATTTTGTGAGAATATTTACTAAGCATACCGACAGGGCATCCGTAATTTTCATGCCAAGGCATCCTCTGCAGTTTGGTTCCAGAACAATATTTTTGTACTTTCTATTCGCTGAGTTTAATGTTCAGGTTTCGCGTCCGAGATACACTCGCTTTTGCGGCGCAAAATTTTGTAGTCCCGTTTAAGCAGCATGTTGTCATATGATGATTAAAAATGTCTTGTTGTTGTTCTAATGATGACATTAACTGCCCAAATTTTTGTCCACTCACGCCGCTTCAGGGGTAAAAAATAGGTAATTCTAAAAAACATCTAAAAATTTCAAATTATAAATGCTTGTAAAATTATTTTATTTTTACTCCTGATGCAGACTCAGTAAGCGGAATTTTTGGATATACACGCTTTAATTAGAACAACAGCAAGGCTTTTTTTCAATTATCAAATTTGTCAGTTTACTTTTGTTCATCATTAATTAGTAATGCCATCCTTTATGCAGTTAAGCAGTGCTCGAATGAAGGAAAAGTTCTAATTATTTTCGAGTGCAGCATCCTTCATTAAAGGAGACCTGTAAGTCTTGAAGCTCTGTTTTACATTCTAGCTGTAAATCAATCATAGTAAAATCGAATTTTGGAATAAAATTCATTGCACGATGATATCCATGTATTATGGGATATTATCAAAAAGCATAACACTGCTAAATTGATAGAGAAAGTTAAAGAAAATGACTGACGTATTCTTTGAATATGGCACCATAGCAAAAGTGACATGATGTGATTGGAAACTTCTCACTTGCCCATCCTTCAATTTTGCAGCCCTGAAGGTTGGATTTCATTTGCGAAACCATTGACAAAATTTAGCTTCCAGAATTTTGTCAATAGTTCTTGATCTGTGAATACTTTTTAATGTATTGCTGATAGGTTGAATGACATTATCTGAAGCCAATGTTTCGAAGGCTTGAGATGGAGAGATACCGTTCAGGATTACAAGATGCGCATCCATTGTACAGTTTCCTCACCTACGTGTTTGTGTTTACGGCTTTTTTGCGATCGCTGTAAGTTTGCAAGAGTAGGTAGGATCAAGATAATCACAATAACACCAATTAGAAAATAATTACTTTTTGCGATCTGATCTGTTCAAGCCACAGAATAAGATTGTTTAAGCGTATCACTTTCCTAGAAATGCAAAATGATTCAAAACGATAGTACATGCAAGAACTTACTAAAATAGTCGTGCGTCGCTTGCGGATTGTTGTGCCTTCAAAATGGAATTCAGATCATTGAGCGAAAGTTTTCTCAATAGTGTTGGGCCCTCCGATCATTATTAACAAAGTTAGAAGGCTCACGAAAAAACGTTCACTAACTTCTCTGTAGAAATTGACATCGACTGTGTCTCTTTGCTGTGATCCGGTTGATAACAGTGACTGAAACTTCGCACAATTCTGTGTTCTATGTTGAACTGTCTAGCCATTGTTCGATTGCTATGATTTTGTGTAAAACAAGTGCAAAGGACCGATTCATATATTTCAAGAAAAAGTGACCGTTAAAATCAGAACACGAGGCCCTTCGTCCGCTCTAAGTCGTGTGTTGATACCACAGAATTAGACAGGTCGTCTCTTCTTCTGTTTGACTAGAAAGGAAGCATTGGAACATGTGACGTTAATGAAATGGCACAACCTCCTGACTAAATACCATAGCAATCGAACAATCAGCAGCCAGTTCAACATTATACACGTCAAATTGTACAATGTTTCAGTGACTGTTATCAACAGGATCACACAGCAAAGAGACGTAGTCGATGTGAAGTTCTACAGAGAAGTTTGTGAACGTTTTTTCGTGCGCCTGCTAACGTTTTTAATAATAATCGGAAGGCCCGACATTATCGAGAAAAATTTTGCACAATGATCTGAATTTTACGAATCTGAAGGAATCGTGACGATCGGAGCATTTTGAAGGAATTCAGAGCAATCCGCAAGCGACACACAACTATTTTTCCTATCTCTGCAAGGTATTAAAAATTTCTTTTTGCCCACTTATTAAGTTCCTGTATGTGCCATCTGTTTGAATCAGTTTGCACTTCTAGCAAAATGATGCGGTTAAACAATCTAATTCTGTGGTTGATACGGAACTCGTGTTAATCACAGGAACATTGTTTATTGACATGCAGTGTGAGACAAGGACAATAACATGAACGGTAATTGGACAGCAATCAATGCTGTATAAGCAATCAAGGTATTATTATGTCAGCAGATTGTGCCATCTCATTAGCGCTGCAAGTTCCATTCCTTCCTTTCTGGTTAAACAGAAGAAGAGACAACCTGTCTAATTCTGTAGTTCCAGCAGTCAAACAGCTGCCACTTTTGTTGAGTACCAACATGGAAATGGCACTATTGCAGTTTAGTGCACCCTCTTTTACCCCTACTGCAGTTTAGTGCACCCTAAAATGCATGTGAGAACAACATGATTTAATCAACAGAATGAATGCCGTTCGTTCTTCCCTATAGTCATAAATGAGTGTCTTTGTGTCTTCGTGTGTCTTCGTCTTCGTCTTCGCACATTACACGGAGCGCGCGCTTCGGTGTAATGTGCGTAGTCATCGTTTGAGAATGCGCCGTTGTTTTAGGGTGCACTAAACTGCAGTAGGCGCGTTTCCGTCTCTTTCATAGAGGGTGCACTAAACTGCAGTAGTGCCCATGGAAATATTCATTAAGTAGGCCTGAAAATGTATACTACATCTTTAAGGCTGCTCCAACAGGACAACTAGCAAGAAATTTTTATACAATCACCTGAAATGACCATTGAAAAGGTGTCATCGCATTCTGTCTTTTAGTAGCTTACATACGCTCCACGCCCCTCTACAAATCATGATGTAAACCATGCTTTGATGTGAAAGGATGGCTGCACACCTACACAAAAAAAACTGACACAATGATGTTTCTAAATAAGGCAGTGGTACCTTGGCGCTTAGATAGATATGCACACTACACATCCGACATTGACAAACGGGAAAAGTAGATCCTCCCTTAAAACAGCCTCAATTTCCTCATGGCAAAAAATTGCAGAGTAAGGCGTCTTTGTTTTTCTATACTTATGTCGCAGAGAACAAAGATAGAATTCATTGGTTCAGTCACTTGATTCTCAGAAGTAGAACAGGTGTTTATTAGGCTTTAGTACAGCGATAAATATAAGTTGTGACTATTAGTTAGTATTTATCACAGCTCGAATGAAGTTCGCGCGAATCTCAAGATTTTTGTCGAATATTTCATTTTTTCCTGCAATTGCGCTGATTTTTCTCAACATACTGCAGAGAAACGACAAGGGATGTTCTATGATATATCGAATGTTTCAAGTTAGTTATTTATATTAGTTAGTTATAAAGCTTTTAAGCATTTCACTGATTTGGATGATTATTCTGTTCAGCATGGCAAGGGTAAATTAAATTCAGTAATAGCATGTTGCTAGGGACATACCTGCGAATCGGCAAATTTTGAGTCGATTCGAATCATAGAAAACTTAAAGAGACCTACTTGAACTTATTTTGTGTTAGATTTAATTTACCAGCTATACGGATAGCCTTTTAGACCTATCAAATAAGACCTAATAATTATAAATTTGTTGAAAGATGCAGTGAAACCTTGAAAGTCATAAAGAAATAGGCAGTCAAATGAAAGTGTCCCCAGTTTTTGAGAAAATCTACATGTAGATCTGCAACGCTCTGTATTGACGCTAGATTTAGATGGATGTTGATTTGACAACATTCCTTGAAATGCTCATCGGCCTTGGCTTGCCAAATTTCCCGCAAGTAGCTTGATGATAGGGACTAAGTTTGTGACCTCAGGTTTATAGATAAAAGTTCTTTAATGAGTTTTGCTTTCCTCGTCATGGTCTAACTTTTAGCAAGAGTTCGTGCTTTTGGGCACCTGTGTAGTATAGTTCACTGTGTTTTAGTAGGTGTTGGGCCTAAGAGTTCTGACGAAAGACAGTCTGAAAAGTATGCCCCATAGTCCTGTAGGATAGAAGCTCACGAAGCTGCCAATAGACCATTTACAGATTGTTTCATAAAAAATGGATCACCCTTAAACATCGCCTTAACTTCAACTTTGTCTAACTCCGCCAAACTTGAACAAATTTCTCTGAAATTTGGAAGATATGTCAGTTGTGCTTACTAATATCATTGTTGGAAATTTCAAGCATGAATATTGAGTTGTTTTCCTGTTATAGATAAAAAAGTAGTAGATAATTTGATCTTCATTTAGCAATGTTACACAAAATCATACCTCACTCTTATAAAATTACATTTGTTTCCTTTGTTATGTAATATGTTGTTCTACAAGCCAAAAGCTATCAAGCAAAACAAAAATAAAGAAAATCGGCTCCTACGAGATCGCATTCACAAAAAAGCAAAGTGTCAGCCTTGCTAGAACTAGGTTTTCTTTGCGAGCTACTCCCTTACACAAATGCATAATGATGATTTTCGACTCTGTCGTAAACCGTCCACGCAAAACTGAAGGATAGTGATGGTCAGGAGTAGTAAACTTATGCAAGTCTCAATTGGGGTTTAGACATTATCTTGGCCAGTCGTTCACCTGATCTGAATCCCATAGAAAATGTATGGAGTATTCTAAAACGTAACGTTCGTCGTTCACTGCTACCTACAGATGGCGTATCACAACTTACGTCACTGTTAAAAAGAGAGTGGAGAAAGTTAGATCAGTCAAAATCAACGATATCATCGAATCAATGCCTAGACGAATTGGTAATGTCATTGACAATAAGGGTAGGGGCCACAAAATATTAGCTTCTTAAGAACCGTTACTGTATCATAGCTTATCAGATTATATAAGGACATTTAAATATATTAGGGACATGAAATAACATGAAAAATGCTTTCTGTATCATACTTATGTTTTATTTAGTCAAATTTTAGTATGATCCACTTTTTATGAAACGGACTGTAGAATTCTGCATTTAAACGGCTAGTTGCCTGTGAACTATATCAGACTCGGTCAGAAAGATCGACCGATTCAGAAACCCTGATCAGAGAAACACGCAGCACACACAGTTATTATAAATGACGTAGTTCAGCAACCGACGCTTTTAACAACTTTCAACGAGAATTCAGCATCTCAAACATAATTGCAATATCACTTCCAAGTATCAACGAACGTAAAAGGATATAAATCAAAAGAAAACAGTAGAAATAATTTTTGGCCAGTCGACGCGAATCGTGTCATTTCCTTCATGAAATGACGCTACGTATAGTAAACTGAGTTTTACAAATGAACATTTTGGACAATAATGTTAAATAAATGCCATTGATAATAACTCGATTTCTAGGCTTAAAATATGGCTGTGATAATGGCACAAAATAACAATGTATTTGCTTATCAATCCTTCCATTACAGAAAGCTCAAAGTGAACGCTGCCTTGGCGTCAACACAGCATTGCTTATCAAAACATTTGGCAAGTGTTTTAGAATAACTCCAGACTCAACCATTGCAAATATCGATTGTTCTATTTCTATGTTCTGAAATAAACGTCTGCATACAACAAATACACATGCATACAACCGCAGTGCGATTAGAAATTTAACAGCATGCTGAGCCAAATTCTTTGATAATATTTATTGCACGATGAGGTCATTGATCGTCCGTCGAGCAATAAGCATTGATAGCATTATGCGAAACATCACACCAACAACCCGTAAACGTACATGCAATAGTTTATTTCTCCTTTTGCATAAATACCGACTAAATGCAAGTCTAGATCAATGCGCGAGTTGCACAAAAGTTCCAAATGTTTCAGATTCATGAGTGACACGCGTTTGACCTAAAACGCATGCCTAAAGAACTGTCGGAGGAAAAGAAATATAATTATTTTGAGTCCTTTATAAATTTTGGCATTCGTGCAACAAATATGATATTCGTACTGGTGTGATTAAATCGGATTCGTTCAGGCGAATTCGAATTTCGCGTTCAGTCTTGTTATAATTACAGGGAATGCAGTTCGTATTTAGCTCTCCTCAGACCTCCATTTCTGCATCACTCTGAAGCATTCTATATGTGGGGAATAACACCTATCTTGTCAATGAAAAACCTATGGAGAGATTGAAGAACGTCTTAATATCAATATATGTACAACGTTCAGTTTTTCATTACAAATTGAATATATCCAGGGATATCTAAGGCGATTGAGTCTAGCAACTAAGGGTCAAAACCAGTGCATGTTTTTGCATAGACGTGTTGTATGATCGATAAAAGTTGCACGAATTCGAATGTGTGAAGAAAGCTTTTGATTTATTCAGGATGAGCAGCGAGTGTTATAGTTCCGTCAAAATATTACATCATATATTACATCATTGAGTTGCTTCACATATGAAAATGAACGATAAAAACAACTAAGTAATTGTTGTTGCCAAATACTTTTATGATTGAACTGATTAAACTCTTCAATGAATCGCTCGACCAAGCTGTCAGCTGCCATTCTTCAATTTTTTAAATTTTGAATTAAAATCGTAATTTTTTGTTCTTGCATCAATAAATTTTTCACAGCTTCAGACATCGACAGAAAAATGATAAACAAATTTGCAATTTTACAGAGATAGAGGAGCGGCTTAATCAGGTGTTGGATGTTTTCGCAAAAAACCACAAGATCTAAGGTAGAAAACACCCATTCTCTGTTAGAATCAAATGTGACCGAAGAGAAAGAAAACACAGATCAAGGTCCTCAATAATGGCTAAACGCTGATCTAAATTGGCATTGATGAGAAGTCCATTTAGGATGATTAATGAGTGAGTCACTTTTTCATGCAAACTCATACATTCATAGCATAGAATAATTTCATGCTATGATTACAAGCGTGTTGTTACACAAAAAAAAATCCGCATAATACGACTGACCACCTTTCCAAAATTAGGCCAGTGTGATGGTCTGACAGTCAATCTATTTGTAAGGAATCTTCCGACCAATGTTTTTCTTGCAATTAAGAGATGTTAAATGATAGCAACTTGACAAGCAGCGATGACCATTATCATTGTGCTGTCTGCATTCCAATACAGATGCACAGTTTGTTCAATCATCTCAGTAATTCAGTTTTATATACTCATTTTCACATTGCGAGTGTGTCACAAATGACAAAGAGACTCTGATCATGAGGGATGTTGCTCGCGCCAATAAGTGAGAGAGAGTAGCTCAAAGATATCAGAAATCCTTAGACTGGAAGACGAGAGGTAATGAACCAGTCCCTCACATCATATGACATTTTCCAATGGGATACATCTGAAGCTGTAAAAGTTTATTGAAAATAAATCCGAATTCTTTTGAGAAATTGAAGGAATTGTTGTATGATGAAATGCGTAAGATTTTAACTATCCTCTGAAACGTGTGTCGCAGTACGATGCGGGATATCCTTGATAAACAATATCTTCAGAATGATGGACAGCTAATGGGACATTTCAGGCCAATGTATACCAGACGAAATTCTTGCATAATAAGGCAATTACTGTACGGATGGCACGGTCTTATCTCACTCCATATAGTTCATGAAAGACGCAAAAATCTTCTAACACCGAATCGCAATCGGTTGACCAAGGTGTATAGTGTTCGAGATTTATGTCAGAGACGAATTTTCACATTCTTTGCTCCACCACCGGCAGATGATTGGTGCACAGGAAAGCACAGGAAAGTAAATCTATGTTTTTTAAGAAGTCCTCCGACGCTGTCCCGGTTGCTTTACCTGATATGGAGCATGTCTCTGAAGCCAAAATTTTGAGAGTTGTATTTAATGATCGCCTAAAATGGGATTCCCATGTAAATAACGTGATCAGAATAACGTCAAGGAAACTAAGCCTATATCCATTGCGCGTATTACGTCCCCTGCTAACCAATAGCCAGCTGATGACAATCTACTTCTCTTTAGTGAGATCGGTCTTGGAATACGCTAATGAAGTATTTGTTCAGATTCCAAACTATATTGACTGCAAATTGAACAAGATTCAAAAACGCGCGCACTGGCTTATCTGCAGAACATCCCCAACGGAGTGCCCGTGTGGAAAGTTCGAATGTCTACAATCTCGACGTATCCGATCGGCAACGCATCTCTACAGGAAAGCAATGAGAAACAAGGATCATATTCTGCATGATTTTATTTCTCAGCAATCAGATCGAAGTGAACGCCTTCTTTAGCCGTTGTGTCATACCACACGGTATTCGTCCACTTTCATCCCTTTCATCACCGCACAAATCAATGCCTCCCATTAAAAAGTTGAATTGCATGTTATTTCCCTGTTCACTTCCTTTTCATGTCTTCTTTGTACTTTGCTTGCTTGCCCATCATCTTTCGACAGTATTTTTATGTGTAAAACGTTGATTGCCATTGATTTGAAATATAAAGATTCTATTCTATTCTAAAAGAGCATTGCTAATTTATTGTCCTGTTATTATTGGACGGACTACTGACAACATTCACTCGTAGCCAGACAATTCAACGACATGTCTACAACAGATTAAGAACAAAAGTCACTATAGTGGCTACATGAACATCTGAACAACTGTTTCCGGTACAATAAAAATATCGGCTCTGATTCTAGGATAACTCTCGCCAAGAAAATCAACATTTTGATATGCGTCCGTCTATTTTTCATCACAAGCATTTCTTACAACTTATTTCTATGTTTTCTTTTGCTGACTCTTTACCAACAAGGAATCTGAAGCGTTTTGAGATCCTAGAAGAAGAAGGAAAGATTTTGAGGACATTTCAGAATTGAGGTCATCACAATAAATTGTACCTAGCGTGAGATTTTTATGACGAATATATTTATTTGCTTCAACTTCATCTTCGTTGAGCAATGAGAAGCAATTCCAATTTTTGATCACAACTTCTGATCTGAAAATCTTTGAACATGTGAAATGTTGCCACTTTCTGGCGATAAACCTCTTAATTATGTTGCCTAAAAAGACTGAACCTAATAATTAGGGACGCTTGAGTTCAAAATGATATTGAAAGGATCATGTTCTGCTAGAAATTAGCTCAGCATGCATAAATTCATGTGCATGCAACTATGAAATGCATTAATTGTTGGAGACCAACACGTACTCCAATATATCTGCGAAAACATATCTTACTGATCAGTGCACCTTCAAATGAGAATTTATAGAAAAAATATGAGATATCCAAAGCTCCATATTATTAGGAAAAAGCAAAAGTCACTCGCTCAATGTGACTTTACTAAAATTATTCCTGGCCGATGTTTCAATTTCATATTCCAAGGGAGGTCAATTGACCACACCTTAGACCGCCGAGGGTTAAAATACTTGATTGAGGCCATCTTCAATAACAGATTGGCAAAGATTCAATCAGCCATCTGCCGCAGTCAGGTGAGTTGTCTATCTTTGATAACGATACTACTATTTTGACCTACATTTGAGAATTCAATTGTTGGATTCTGTCTAATTTGAAAAGCCTTGAAAGAGATTCTCTGAAGGCATCCAACCAGAGTAAAATTTTCGTCCAAATTAGTCAAAAATTAGCTTCTCGAGCAATTGAATACCTTAACATGTACGTTATTTAGTAATGAAATATCGTGTTGGTATAAATTCGAATTTCAGAAATTCTGATCTGAGGCTGCGACTATAGAGGTACTTCAGTTAAATTCTTTTTCACTTCTATTTAAATTTATATTGTTTCTAAATTTCTAATTACTCAGAATATTGAGTTCAGTGGAAAATGATTATACAGTGCTTGCATTATCCTTACATACTAATCCTTTCCAGCTAAAGTATACCTAGATTTTAGACCATCTGGTCACTTTATCATTTGACTAATGACAGATCTGACATTTTCAGTAACAGTATTTGATAATTTTTAAGGCTGTACATCTGCATCACCATATTGGAGTGCGCTACATCATACAACATATGCTATAGATTGTCGCAGCGCGATAGTCCTGGTCAGGTTTGTGCAGAATACTCTTACACTGTAATATCTTCTGTGAAATTGGAAAATGGCATACAAACAAAGTAAAGCTAATGTAGGTTCAAATTTAGAGACTTCCTCATGTTTCAATCTCAGTCTTTACTAAAGCACATAATAGATAAGATATAGGTATTGCTTTTGAGAATGAGCGTAGAAAGCAAACACACTTTCCTTTACAAAAGGATGCCAAATGATATTTACACCCTTTGGGATATGAAAATGAAATTGCAGCGACATCTCACGTTTACAACTGTGACGAAAATGCAGACTTCTCTCTTGCCGAGTCTTGATGAGG
The DNA here is from genome assembly GCA_907163375.1 of Prostheceraeus crozeri. Classification (NCBI taxonomy): domain Eukaryota; kingdom Metazoa; phylum Platyhelminthes; order Polycladida; family Euryleptidae; genus Prostheceraeus; species Prostheceraeus crozeri. Next base: position 194,605 of record CAJQUW010002822.1, read on the forward strand.
AAAGAGATACTTAACGTGATACTTAACGTGATACTTAACGTGATACTTAACGTACATTAACTTTCAAGGCATGCAGCGACGACCAATGGAGTCGCTTGCAGGAGCCATTGATCGGCGCAGACTCTCCTTCCCTTCGCTGACGGGAGGGCGAAGCGATGCCCGGTGACAGGGAGCCGGCGAGTGGCTGGGCGCCAATCATACGCTCCAGGTGGATGATCGATCCTACACATTTGGAGAGACATCAAAACTCCCTGCTGACGGACCAAACTCTCTCTCTCTCTCTCTCATCTCTCTCCCGCCTACAGTACGCACGATCTCTTGTTGGGAATCAACGACGCTGCTGCGACCCTTCGGCTCACGACCGCTGTCATTGCCAAGTTGACGACTGCACGTACACTCACATTCTCTGCGAACGCCAAATCGGCTCTCTTAAGGGCCACCACCTGCCTTGCACCTAATAAATACATTCACTCACAGGGATTTGTCCTTTTTTCTGTTCGTACCTTGGGGAGGTCGTAACACAACCTTTTTATATCACTAGAAACATAAGGGTATATATTGAGCTAAGTGACTGTATAGGCCTACATGAACTTTTAACTGCTCTAAACTTATCATTTTTTTCTATTGCTGTCTCCTGACAACAAGAAGAATTCCTTCACCTGGTAGAACTTAGATAGAATGTCGCTTGGAAAGTCAGACCAATCAATTAAATTTGCCTGATGACTTATTTACCAATCTGACAGAACACGTTCTCAAATTGTTTCAAAAGAAGATAAGAACTCATGAGTTGCCTGACCTTCAGACGTGATTCTGTTCTCTGTATACTTGTCGCTTCGCCTCTCTCAAATTAGATATGCTCTTATACAATGTTGTTTCTTACACAATCTTAGATAAAAATGTTTTGAATATAGCTTCAAGGTCGCTGCACAAATCAATCATATTACTAATTGTATAAGTGAGTCTTAAAAATTCTGTTTAAACTGCTGTCCGTCCACGAAGCCACGAACACATGCCAAGCGTCTTGCAAACTCCTTCTTTAGATTTTGCCGATAACTTAAATATTACTTTGAAAACTCTCTTGCTTCTGATTTCTGTCTGCGCCTTTTTTATGCCAAAAAACATGATGTACTGTATTATTAAAATTATATTCATCGAAGTTTCTGTTTGATCTCTCTCGGTGTGTGCATGGTGTGACGGTACTCAGTTTCCAAAGAATTCGTTTCTGATCAGAAATTTTATCTTTAAGAGTGTTTTATAGACTTATCATAGACAAAAATGTCAAGTGTTCATTCCTGAGTTCCGGAAATGCGACCAGTGATGACTATCATCCAATCAAAAATGTGGTCTCCTAGTAGAGCATCAATCGTCCTTTCGATTTTCTGGAAGGGACTTAAATAGATGGAGAGTAAGATCTTAGAAAGATGATTTGCGGATAAAGGTAATCACAGTTGTTGATGTTAATTGAATTGAAACCTCATCATAGACCTAAGTTGGGGTTTTGATTTTTTTTGAATTTTTTTTTGAAGAATAATAAATTCATTTATAGAATATTCAGATTTTCATTAGCTTTACAAGTTTCAAATTTCGCTATCGCTTAGACTTTCACCGACAAATAGAATTCAATTCAATATTCATATGAAATGAACGACTGATGAAACGCAAAATCCTTTAAACTGAAAGATTAGTTGCTAATGTCAGCGGAAAATTCGATCTATATATGGATAAAAAGAGGAATTCCACAAAGTCTTTAATATGTCAATGAATAATTGTAATAAAACAAAAAGACCGGCTTTATTTTTAAGTAAACTTCACAGAAAATAGTGAGCAATCTTCGAATAACAGTTTGTTGGGAGATGCCTCTACACGGAAATGTGGATTGCTTCGAAGATTTATGAAGTCTGATCTAAAGTTGTGAAATTCTCAATCGTGCATGCAAGGACAAGATTCTTGGAGGAGTCTACAGTCAAAAGTAGCAGGAACTCGGGTTTTTTGTTCCGTACTCCCAACCCCGGATGTGACGGATCGTTCTTAACATGCAAGAATCCACCACCAAATATACGAGATTTAGGTAAAGGGATGTTTGACCCTATCCAATCACGGCTGTGAAACGCATATCCCGCGGTGTTAGTTTCCGAATCACATGAAATTCATGTTGCAACATCTTGGGAGTGTAAACTTTCTAATGGTTGCATCCATTTGATAACTGTTTCATTTCCGTACTACACGTAGCAATTCAATATATGAAATTATGAATTTTGACAGATTATTGGAATTTTGCCAAAGTTGGCTATACGTGCAAATGAGCTTGATGATTGTTGTTTGCGATTGCAAATTATTGAATATTCTCAATAATGCTGCTTCTTACACAATCTTAGGTAAAAAATATTTTGAAGCGTTTTATCAATGATATGAAATATAGCTGAGAAGTTTCATGTAAGTACATGAGGAGATCAATGGCATTGATTTATGCGAGAAATACAACTTTAATATTCGCATATGAAATGTGGAACATTTTCCTCATGTAACCAAACCATTTCAATGTAAAGTATCTGTAAAATGGAATTCAGCAGCTCTGAGTAGCTTCAGATGTATTTGTAAAGAAGAAGGACAACTTACAGAAACCCTGAGACTTCACATTATTAGGAAAAATACACGAGCATGACTACTTAACTCACCGTTGCTAGTAATAATTTTGATAAATAGTAATTACAATATATTTAAATTTCAAATGTCAATGGCAAAGTAGATGATCTTGATATGATTCACCGACTCATACTTATAAAAACGTGTGCTGACATTGAAATTCAAGGCGTCTCGTAGAAATCTATCTTGCAAGATGTTTGCAAAAAGCGCTAAAATTCAAACTTTCAGGAAAGTGCTTTCAACGAAAGTCACAAATATGAATTTATAGTGGACCAAGTCCAAAGAACTTTGGTAAATAGTTTAAAATTGCGTTTTAAGGATGCAATTATAGCGGGTGTCCCACAGCGAACCACCCCCCGCCCCCCCCAAACGATTTCCATCATTATCTCAAATTATAATATAGCCTACATTGATACGTTGTGATCAAAATGCCATTATTCCCTTATTAGAGTAATTTCTGCAGTTTATACAAAGCACGAAACGCGTCTTAATTAAACTTTTATAATTTATGTTCAATATGTTGACCATTTTCCTGCACACAGAGTCGAACTCTATTTTGAACAGCTTCAGAACATACTTTTCTACATAAAAGCTCGTCTATGTCACGAAACACAGTACGAATGCAGTCTTCCAATTCATCCAAGGTTTGAGGATAACTCCTGTATACAATCTCTTTTACGTGTGCCCCAAAGAAAAAAATCACACGGTGTTAAGTCTGGTGATCTTGGAGGCCATTCCAAAAGGCTACCATGTCGTCCAATCCAGCGGTTGGGAAAATTACTGTTTAAGTAATTTATGACGGAACGGTAATAATGCGCCGGTGCCCCATCTTGCATGAAAATGCTCCCAAGATCGGTGATTCGAGGCAGCACGCTTTGCAGCATACTAAGATAATTCTCTCCTTTGACAGTCTCTCGAAAGAAGAATGGCTCCGTCACACCTCGGGATGAAATGCCAGCCCACACTGTTACACCACGTTGGTCCATGGACTTGGTGCTTAGACGAAGCTCGTTGTGATCTGACCAATAAACTGAATTGTGGCGATTCACTGTTCCGTTTAAAAAGAACTTCGCCTCGTCTGTCCAGACAACTTTATTGATCAATTGGTGATCACGTTCCAATAAACGTAGTAAGTCCTCACAAAAATTCAAACGTCGATCAGGATCGTCTTCATTAAGTTCTTGATGCAACAAGAAGTGATAGCTTTTCAATCCCAAGTCGGAATTTCAGAATTCGATGAGCAGTAGATTTTGAAATGTCAAGATCAGCGGATGCCTTGCGGATAGAGAAATTATCACCCATTTCAGTGATAGCACCGGCAACCGCGGCTACCTGTTCACTATGGCTTTCACTTGATGGTCTACCATGTCCCCCTTTGTCAACTCTTCCAGTGGACTCAAATCTCTTAATCAATGATGGAATCGATTTCCTATCAATTGGTCTTCCATACGTGTCTTACGCGTCGAACTACTTCACGATAATTGCCAGTTTGATAATAGCTTTTCACAATGAACACGCGTTCCTCAATCGTGTGGCGACGTGGCATGACTAATTGTAAATGATTAAACATGAAGCAGCATTTCAGTTAGAAATTTGAATTTGAAATTGCACTTATTGTTTGCGAAATGAAGACAAGCGCTATTCGATATCCTAATGACAGCATACACTGATATCTAACAACAACCCAAGCTGCTCTTATCAAGCCGAAGTCACCAAACTTCAAGTAAATATTCTTGATTTTGTGTTGGGGGGTTCGCTGTGGGACACCCGGTACAACATTTGGAGATTATTTTCCCCTTTTTTGTTTTTTTAATAAAAAAAGGTGGTTGCCAGGGATGCAGCTTTTCTCAAAATCCAATATCATCTGGAGATAAAGCAGCAAAATTTTGTGAATCCAGAGCCGGAACCGAACCTCTTGAAATTGCACTTATCCGGAATCGGAGACGGAGCCGGATCTCTTATAATCGATTCTATAGTCGATTCGACCGGAAATGGGAGCCGGAATATAGCATATCTTAAACTGTGACCGGTCTGTACACTGGATTGAGTATTTAGCGCTTTCTCAGATGTCATCGTCCTTTTATAGACAGAGCAATACGTTTGCATGGTGAAAGGTGGCTCAATTGAAAACAAATTTGATACCCAAACGAAACCAACATTTTCACATACTTCTAGCATATCCATCGGGTCACATTAGCAATTTATCGGTTGATACACTGTCGGTCAAACGGTGAATTAGACATTAACCGCTTGACTCCCTATTGGAAACCATTACGTCCTCTGATAACATGGAGCAAGTTCTTTAAATAATCCTGACTGAAACGTTTCGCACAAACAAAATAGAAATTGTCTTCGGATGACTTCTGTGATTTATGTCTTGTCCAAATGAGACATTTCTGCAATTTTAGCGCCCTGCGCAGATGTATTTCGAAGCCAAATGTATAGACTATACGTGAATCTAGTAAGAATAATTCAGACATACAGAATCACTATTTTTAGTAGACTGTCAACAGCTCCTCTTTACTTATCTTTACATGTGACAGTCCTATTTAAATGACATAAGCAGTCAATCTCTGATATCTGTGGCCTACCGGCATATTTCTGTGCTGTACGCAAAACAACACTGAAGAACTTGTGGCGGTCTCAACACCACTCAAGCCCCAGTGACTTGAAAAAGCTCGCACTGTGTGAAACATGTGCAGGTCCGATTGTCTGTCAAGCATACATATATTAGAGATAGCAATTTTTAAAATTCCGCAAGCCCGGAGCTCTGCTCCCCACTGATTATTAATGAACCACAAAAGAGGAAGAATCGACTACGTAGACAAACACGAAAAATCCCTACTTTTAAGTGCTCAAATGTACTCAAAAATATCTTTGAACATCAAAAATCCAATTCTTCGTCTGAAGATGATTCTCTTCATATGAAAGTCTAATACGTGGTGAGATCAAAAATGATTTAGACTCGACCAGAAGGAATAATGCTACGACTTAGATATTTCACACTGGATAACTAATGGGTATATAGGTAGCAAATATCGCATTGATAACTTTCATTGATATTTTTTTCTTCAGTATTTTTATCGATTTTAATATTTAGTATTTTTCAGCATTTTAGTTGATTTTTTCCATACATTTCCTTAACTTCTCTCTGAATACATGCCACAAAATGTTAATTTCAAAAGTAAATACAAATCATTTCTTCTCAATGTAACCCCCTCATTCTCTACACACTTACTCCACCATTTAGGAAGCTCTCGAAAAGCCTCGTGGAAAAAGTCTCGACTTCTGGAATTGAAAAATTCCATCACTGCATCTTTCACATCCTCACTATTAACAAAACGCTCTCCCCTGAGATGATGCTTTAGATAGCGGAATAAGTAATAGTCACTTACAGCTAAGTCGGGGCTGTATGGGGATGAGGAAGCACATGATAGTCTGAGTCTTCAATTGCAGTTGTAGTGGTCGCTGCAGTATGGATGGGCGCGTTGTCATGTAGTAGATAAAGATTCTGGTTGCGGGGTTTTCGAACACTTTGACGAGCTTTACGAAGTTGCTCACAGTAGTACTCGGCATTCAGTCGCTGATGTCGGTCGGCGAAATCCATATGAACAATGCCGCAGCTGTTCCAGAAGATTGTCAGCATCAAGCATCTTCGATGGTTGGTCCCACTGCGCAGTTTCCGAGTTGCTGACTCACCAGGAAGTTTGAATTCCTTGGAGGACCGTCGATCCTCAGTCAAGTACAGTGATAACGGTGTCTCGTCCTCCGTAATGATGTTGCTTAGGAAGGCATCACCCAAACTCTGTTGAAGATCGATCAATTGTTTGCAGCACTGAAGGCGACGGTCGCACATCTCAGAAGTTAGAAAGTAGGGAACAAATCTTGAAAACAGTTTCCTGATGCCCATTTCGGAAAGAAGATTTACAACGCTACCGAAAGGCACGTTCAGTTTTTCTGCCAGCTCTTTCTTAGCGATTCGCCGATCTTCATACACAATCCTCTTCAACTTGTCTTGGTGGTCATCCCCGATCTCAATAGGTCTTCCTGTGGACTTGCGATCCGTTACATCCAGCCTTCCAGATTGAAACTCCTTGATCCAGTTATAGACGGTGCGGTGGCTCTACATGGTGCCTCATCACCATAGGCAGCAGAAAGTTCGGATATTATGGATTGGTTATCGTAATGACGGAGTAAAAGAAACCGAATAACACTTCGATACTCAACCGCTGGAAGCATTGTCTTGAAATGAATGCGAATCTTGTCTTTCTGTGGAATGCGACTGACCTTTGAACACAACTCACACTCGGTACCGCTCGTGATTGTTATAACAATCAAAACAACTGAATACGTTTCATTAATACAACTCAGACCCTATTGAAGTTCATGCAAGTCATGTTCGAAGCAAATATATCGGTCAAAATACTTTCAAGAAAGGAAATGTATGGAAAAAAATCAACTAAAATGCTGAAAAATACTAAATATTAAAATCGATAAAAATACTGAAGAAAAAATATCAATGAAAGTTATCAATACGATATTTGCTACCTATATACCCATTAGTTATCCAGTGTGAAATATCTAAGTCGTAGCATTACTCCTTCTGGTCGAGTCTAAATCATTTTTGATCTCACCACTATGCTGCATTTTGTTGAAGTCAGTATTCTTACTTGATCCCTACTTTATAAAATTGACGAATAAATTACAAATTGTCAGACTCTTCTCTCATTTTTCATCTTCTCAACATGACATGAAATCGATTAATAGTACACATGCAGAAAGATGAATCGCAACAGTTGCTTTAGTCAGCCACTAAGTCGATTACGAAATGACTCAATTTCTTTGGGATCAATGAAGAAAAATGCTTGATAAGAGATTGCAGCAAAAGTTTGCTGCCATTTCTTTCAGTGTTAAACAATTTAAGGAGAGAAAATAACCACTCTGGGAATTCAGACACTCACAATGCGGACATCATAGCAATGGAATGTCGCAGGCAGATAAAGAAGGATTTATTCTCAGAACAACTTGGACAATAATTTCACTCATACAAAGCTATTCGTAGTTTTTGTTGTCTTCTTGTTTTAGGAAACTATCATTACAACTTCATGGGTCTCGCAGCATTTGTGTGTATCGTTGATTAATCAAATTCAGTACTAGAATTTCACACGGGAAAAAGACAACGAAAGGAAATGTCACTCATCGTTGAGTTCGAAAAAGTGACTTCTGATTTATGGAAACCACCATAGAGTAGGTATGTAGGTAGAGTGTAGACTTAAAAAAGTATCCGTATACTGTGAAAATTTATATATGAGAAGATTCATTTTTTTGCGGAGATTACGAACCTGCGATCCAAAAAATTATTTGAGCACTTTTGAAAAAACTAAATTTTTGCCAATTTAAATACTACCGACATGACTTCCTGTTATAAGTAGTATGAAACAAGTTGGATATCAAAAGGAATGAATATTCGCTAACAAGCATCGCAACTAAGCGAAATTGAAGCTGATTATCAAGGAAATGTAGCGGACGGCATTATAATGGAAGTCTTGATAAAAAGTTGAGATTTTATTGTGCTGTCGTGGCTGAAATTTCATATCTTAGATTCAATTTTCATCGTCATGATTTTATGAGTCACTAAATTGATGTTTCACTTCTTGAATCTGAATGGTGATATGGACCCATTTGCATCTTTCAAAGTTAATTGAAATCATTGTCTTTGATTCTGTTATTTTGCTCTATTGGCAGGCTACTTGTGATATGATCGCGTTTAGGAAGATTCTCTTGAGGTTCAACATGAAAGCAATAGCAGGTCATCGAGTTGCTAATTTAGCAAACATTGCCTCTCCAAGGCTGTCATGACACGGACTATCTGTAAAATAAAATCATTTCCTTCTGCATTATACGAGTACTATCATGATCAGTCAATTCCGTGGTGATTTCTTCAAAACTGCATAAATGTGCACATCTCACATTTGGAAACAATTCCGACTGCATCCCCTCGAGTTCATTTGATAAAATAGAAAGTGTATACATATTGGGGATTTAATAAATGCGGAGTTACCACTCTATCTAATATACTTACTTTATGGAAATCACTAAAAAACATAGAATATTCAGCAGTTGTGCAACTAGTATATACCAATGCAGCGACTTCATCATTGTATCGATGTACTATAACCGATATGTAACAGGCAGGGTATATTCATGAGACTTAAGTATTCACAATGCGCGTGTACTCTCTCCGGTGATGACATTCACTATGCGATATTACGTGAGCCTACTGCTATTAATAGCTTTTAAAATCAAACCCGTGTGTTAGTTAGAATTCTTGACTGCTCAAATAAAGGAGAAAATTCATGAAATCATAGCGGCATATACTTTTCTCATATGCCTTTCTCGTTAAGACATGCGATCTGCATAATAGTATTTTGAGTTTATCCTCCTACTATAGAGGGCATTTTGAATTCAAACACGCGATTTCGTGGGTTTATAAACATGTCAAATGCATCATCTGCGCAATGAAATACTGCCACAATTACTAAATAATAATCTTATTGGTTTATTACAATTTGTCTATCTCGCAAAACATCACTTGAAGAAACATGGGAGCTAGAAATGCGTATTTTGAATGCATGGTTAATGCATTTTTAAGAACCTACTGTCGCTATTATGTTAAAGTCAATGTAAATATTCCACCGCTCAGTCCAGCTAAGAACTGGAAATCAAAAGCATTTGAAAACATTGTGAAAATGTATCATTTAACTTTGAAATAAAAAACCGAGGGGAGATTAAATGTTCTAAATGCGAAAATATGACATTCTATAATACGCTGAACTAAATTTAAAAACCACTCACTGCTTTCAAATGCATTGTCATAACTTGTAAAATAAGAGATATTCAACCTGTAATTTAATGAGATGTTTCTCTCAAAAATGATATTGAAAGAAACTATAGCAACCGTGGACATGTTCACATGTAAGCTGTCGATTGTGGAATTGTGATTATCCTCATAGAACGCAAGAATATCCTCAATCGTCTAAAATCAACGTATTGCGCCTCAAGGACACAGCTATTAGGTCCATATCTATTGATGGTTCGGTAACTGCCGATAAACTTCAACTCACATCGGAACATTATTTTGTGCAACAACTCATCCGGCATCAAACATTTTCCATGACCTTCCAGCAAGACGGCGCTCCCCTGTGCTGGGGACTTCAAGGTCGATTTTTCTTTGATAAAAAGTTCCCGAATCACTGCATTGTTCGGGGATGGATGGGCGGGACATTTCACTGTACAGCGAGCGCCCCGACCTAGAGGGGCATATATGAAGATATTCCAATATCATGCAACGAAGGCGCAGTTTCAGATATCTATGATTTAGTGAAGCGTTTACTTCACCAGCAGGGTAAAGTGATTTAGTTGACCGACCTCATTGAGTCCACTGAATCGAGATGATGGCGCACGTGCAATTGAAAGCGTGTGTCTGTGTGTGCAGAAGTGTGTGTCTAGTGTCTGGTCACTTGGGCTGGAGGCACGCAGAGTAAGCCATAGTTCTCTCCCGTGTGCATACGCCTTGGCTCTAATTGATTTCTTCCTTTGGGGCTTCGTCAAGATAAATTTTAATCGCTCCAACTTGGTTCACAATTCAATCAAGATGCTGCAGATCGAGATCATAATTGTCATTCAAGCAATCGACGAAGAAATGATTCATCAAGTGTTTGACAGGTTGTGTGGAAAATACATTCTTTGCATACAAAATATTGATGGTCAAATTAAGCAGTATGACCAACTATTTTTAGAGCTCTTTTACAAACGTAAATGATCACTTTGAAATTTTGTGCGTCAGTCTGCAATATTGAATTTTAGATATATTGTAGATGAAACAATAATGAGGCTAAATCGTCTGAAAAGTGTAAAGTAATGAGAAGAGAATACTGAAAAATGAAATTGGCTTTAATGTTTTCGTGAGTGAGTTATCACAAAAATATTTTCTTAATTTTTTAACGCTTGCATTTGCAAAATAAAATCGACGTCGCTGAATTCAAAATAGAAATTCGAACACAAGACAGAGTCATAGTGGAAAGAAATCTTGATATTTGCAAACAACACGTTTTCCTCTATTATCGCTTCTACAACAAAGTTTAATATCAATCTTTCTGCTCTCAGGCAATATGTAGGATGTAAACATATCTGAGAATGTCGACTGATGTTAACTTATGTGCTAATAACCTCCTAGTCATTGTCTCTCAAAATTCTATCTCCCAGTCGGTTAACCTTTATAAAATGAGACTGAAAACGAGCAATGTAAGAAATTGTCCCGCTTTCATAAAGCAATATTGATGCGTCACGCTATGTTTAGCCCTAGACCACATCCCCTTTTGTGATGTTCCAAATTCCTTCAGATAAAACATGCCAATATTCTGTCGTGTTAACATATCAACTTTGGCAACAATCAATGGAGTGTACGTGCGTTTATTGAACATATTGTAAAAGTAATTTTAATAATGTATTTTCACAGCGTCAATGTACATGTACAACCCTTTTATCGGTAACCACACAATCGCAAAGGGCTAGGATTGATTTAGGATTTCACCCGCCGCGATTTGACAAAAACTAAAACAGTAAGAAGAAGGAAGCGATTCTAATTTACTTCACACTCTGCTGAAATTTTGGGCTTATGGTCTAATATTCTAGGCCCATGTGAGTTTTCCATTGGCAGACCCACACCTTGCCCGACCTGTTTCTAACCCTGAATCAATAACAACACCAGCTAACTCTTCCTCAAAATTTCAAACTGATCATACAGTTCTGAACTAATATGTTTATTCAAAATATAATCAAGAAATGAAAAAAATATTTCGATGCACGATGTTCAAAACCGTGTTTCGGAGTCCTAAACGTTTTGAATGCACATAGGACTCCGGGTTTCCGCCTTCGAAACCGATGTTTTAAATGGTGGTGATTGTGGACCGAATAATGACGATACAATTCGGCACGACACTCCGTATTATTTAGGCAAAATTCTGTGCCCTGATTACTAGATAAGCTCTGCTCCCTTTCAATTAATCCGTAACTGTATTTGACTTATCCTTCCCTGTAATACAGCTTCATAATGTAGTATTTCGATATCAAATTCACTTGACGATGTGTCACATAAACTTTCCATTAACATTGGAATATTTATGCTGTCATTTATGCGTTTAGATAATGCATTGCATCTTAGGTGAACAAGGTTTGATTCTAAAGCGCTTTCTCGATTTTCTAATGAATTGTAGTTTTAAAGTTCCCCCTTGTAACATCTGTGTCTCATTCATCAAAGTTCAGATAGGTTTACAATAAGAAACGCATGGCAATTATTGCAGCTGGTGGAAACAAGATTACAAAATAATATATCAGGTGTATACAGATGAATTGCCTTCCATTGGTATTACATCAATTATATATAATATTCTACATAATATTTTGCAAATAATAATATCAATCATTAAATCATAATAGAAATTGCAATATTATAATATATTATATAGGCTATAAATTTGTTGTATAAATTAATGCCATGTGACTTCACAGTGACTGAACGATTGCTGTAATGGAGAATGGAATGGATGACTCAGTCATGGGTCATGACCATGGTTAAAAATTTCCGCACCCGGAGTTTAGAAAAATTCAGTGCATATTCCTACGCAAAATACGCTCTATCTCTAATGAGTATTCCAAAAACGGAAGCATCATTGTAATTTAGCATCGGAATTGCATATCTGATTTCTTAGATACATTTTCAGAATGGCTGCTGGAACGTGAACTCCATCTGAAGCTTGGTTTAGAAGAAGTAAAGACGATGTTTTTGTTTTTATGCAGTATCTTTCCAAGCCTTTCACCATTCTATAATATGTCTAGCCCACCAATCAAATCAGAAGCCTAAACAAGATAGGCTACGCAGGGAAGTTCATGAGCGCGATTAGGTAAATTGATGATCGATAGTTGTTTGAGTGCAGATCAACTTTGATGTTACACGTACCTTCAGCTACCAACTAAACTGCGCTATTTAGTGTGACATTACATTAAAAATTTTAAGCATACAAACAATACTAGATAGAGTTAAAATTTTCCTTGTGTTTGGTATTGATTGAAAATTATGTCAGCTTCAATTTGACTTGATTCAATGTGCCTAAGTCTCAAAAGAATATTCATCTATTCTGACTGTAAGAGTTTATTATGAAGGCTTCCAAATGGCTTCCACCATTTTCAGAAATCAAAAGCAATTTCCAGGTGTATTATGTCATGCGTGATGTGACTTCCCTAATGTTAAACACCACTACAAAATCACTCAAGCAATTATTACATGAATGTTTCATGACGAAAAATTACTGTACAATTATAAAACATGTTTGATTCATTCATTTCATTATTTATGGACATATTTAATGCTGAGAATCGGAAGATCATAATCAGTCATCAATGATGTATATCAATGTGTCCGTTACCAACATCGTAAGAAAGATTCATGATTTTGTGATAATGTCACGAAATTCTTTTCCTAATTCACTGATTTTGATGACAAGCTTATCAAATGAAAGCTCAGAAAATCCTCTTTCTCCTCGAACCTGATTCGGTATTGTAATCACATGTTTTCTAATTGAAAAATTGCGATTTTCATATTTTGGATACTGCTCAGCAAATGTAACAACAGATACAAGACTTAGTTTATCACAGCTCATTTGAAAGCTGAGAATATAAGCGCTCTCGAATGATGTACGACACGATTGGAAGGCGTGAGAATAGAATGAATTTCGTCATAATTGAGGTGATCCGCTTTTTATATTCAGCTCGCTTACGATATACTATGTTCGAACAACATAATTCACCGATTCATCAAGACGCATTGACAACATCATCAGTGATTATCCAGCAAACCTGTATTGGTCAGTTGATGTAACAAGCAATCCGTTCAGAACGTATGACGCTACCAGCAGCTGTGACGGAACAAGTCATTCAGAGGTGCAATACCTGAACATCTCCAGATTCTTCATCTAGTCACTCAGAAAACTTACACAACAAAACTTGCAACGGTCGCAAACATAGAACTATACTGTAAACCAGCACCTCCTAAATCACACACTGAAGCGAGACACTATTCGTAACTAATAAAATAATCCTAAAGCAAAGCGTTTTAGGAGGCTAGCGCACTAGTGTTATTGTTCTCTTTAGTATGTCAGCATTCTATTTCACGCAACCTCCTAAAATTCTAGTGTGTCGCGCTTTAGGATGCAGATTTCTTCGATTTTAGGAGGTGACAGTTTACATGGACACAGCTCAGAGGCAACGCTTTTTTCACCTGAATCTCGATGTGTGATACATCCTGCAATGTATCAACAAGACGCCGCATCACTGATCACTGTAAATAGAATCCTGCCCTCCTCGTTGGACTGAACCAGTTTAATGCTGAAAAATTGGAAAAGGCTCGGCGACGTTCTCACAAAATTATTTGCGGACCAAATTGCAGTTGTAATAGCTTTACACCCTTAGCCCTAAGAAGGAAAGCATTTCAGAAAAATGCTAGAACCTGAGAATCTATTACATAAAATCATGCCCCCAAACGTTCAAGATCCCAATACTCGCCCCCGCTGTCTCTGCCCCCTTTTCAAGAACCCAACAACGCCAATTGTCTTTTATTCCCAGATGCTCTTTTTTGCATAAACTAGCAGAAACATGCTACCTAATGTATTTCCTACAGCTACTTCGCATGTCTTCTTTACATTTAAGCCCTGCATATTTCATCTGTGTATTCTGCAATGCATGATTTCCATTTCATATGAATAAAACGCATACTACTACTGCTGTTCAATTTTATCGAGTCATATCTATATACCAAGATATGCGCTTGTTTGGAATATAATGCTATATTATTTTTCTCGCATTTTTTTATCATGAATATGCGCGCTTGTCTGTTGATGTGCTGATGTGAAAATTGTTGGCATCACGCTCGTGCGAGTGCATAGTATAAATAGCCTAAACTCGTGCTTTAACTGGAAGATGATGATCTTTATTCACTGCCATAGACTTATTCGCTAAATTTGGTCCTATTTCCTGGTATAAGAAATCTAAAGTCAATAGGAAGCTGTAGTAGAGGAACAACAAGTATGTAGTATAAGCGGGTGCTAAAAGACTTCCCAACGTTCGTTTAAGCTTCTTAGCGGAAATTGAAAGGGTGATTGTCGTTTCCACTGCAGTATGTATTCCGATGTTAGTGACCACGAGACACTTTATTTTGATAGGATCGTCATTATTGATCGCATCAGTGGAAAGTTAAATCTGGCTTCAAATCTCTTATATTAGAAAAGTGAGACTTTGAACTATCCACATTTCGCTTTCCGACCGATAAGTGAATTCTAGGGAAGCTGAGTACCGTACCGCAACACCGGGGCATCAGGTGGTGATGAGCTGTTCTAGCAGCCTAAAGACGTCAATCAACAAAATATTAAAATCTGATGCAATTAAACATGCTGAAAAGGCTGAATTGACTGACACTCTTCAATGTCATTAACAGAAATGTGCGGTAATTACGAAGCTCATGGAGACAAAGTTTGTCAGTCTATTTTAAAGCAAATACATTTTGTTTCACATGTTTGTCACATATTTGTTAGAACATTTGATATTCACACTACCATTTGTTGAAAGTCGTTATCGATGATGTGGCATATTGACTGAGACTCGTAATTGCCATAGGTTTTCCACATCTAGGCCTACTGTACTTATTAAGTGATACCTGTAATTTAAGCAGAATACTGTCATCGTCAAAGATAGCTGTTGGTGTAATTGTCGAGGAAACTGAGATATGCGTGCATATTATTCAGATATGATAATCACATATGAGATCATGTGGCCTTACCTATTGGGCTAACTTGGAAAATCGAAAGGGTGGAAAATCGTGCTTACAGACTTATTTGTGGCTCCCGGATGCATCATCCACAGAAGAAGACTTTTGAGCAAAAAGCTTTTCAAAAAAGTTGCTTCAGACACCTGTCATGCTCTGCATAGATACATTCCATGTAAACTGAAGTACTCTTCCCATTTTCGTGTCCCCCTTTGTCGAACTGCTTAGTACAAAATGTCTTTCTTCCCCTATACAACTGTACTCATAAATGAAGAGCTTAGTGCCCATCACTTCTGATGCTTCATGTGTTAGTCAACGCAGCATTTCGTCCATTACTTGTATCTTGCATGTATGATTTTTATTATCTTCGAAAATATACAACATTATTATTATTATTATATGATGCATGCTATTCACGTCTGTTCAAGTATTTCGACAGACGGTACAACTCAAATTCTGTGATGCAACTTACAAATGGACTAAGGTCATGTTTTGGAACAGTTGCATGCATGTACTTGCATATACAGCAATTATTATACGTTCAATTAATTTTGCAGTTGCATTCAAAACTGCAAATTGATTATGATTAAATCAGTGAAATCTTGATTATGATTAGATCGTTGTATTCAAGAAGACCTCTCACTCACTTGAATTTCTGCAAATCTTTCACTTAATGTCAGTCAATAAAAAAAAACGAGTACTTCCTGGACGTTTCGGGTCCAGACCATTTATCAACTCATTTTATTGAATAAAACTCGAACAAAAACATTTGACCGCAATCATGATCCTTCCGTTTGCTGCCATCAATTGCTGCAATCTTGTCATGATCATCATGTTTTGATAGTAATTTAGCAAATTCATAATAGTGATATATCTATCATCAGCATAATCATAAAATGAAGTGCTTTAAGCAAATAAACTCGGAAGTGGAAAAGGATTTTCACACAGTTTATGAAGTGGATTGAGTTGAGAATCTTGAAAAACGAAGTTTATACCGATGCCGACATGCAAATTTTCTATTTTTGGCATTTGTAATTTTCACCAGCAACAGGCGTTGATATTTTTCTTTAGAACAACTGAAACGCATCTATTCATGCATGAAATATGATTATTTTCCTTTATTCTGAATTTCTTTACATAATTGCCGAATTCAATGAAAGCTGACAACAGAAATTTATGCTGGAGAATTTTTGAAAATGTGTGATAATTTAATCTTAATAAATTTTTACGAAAATAGAAGCCATCGTCAGATTTCACAGACCTTCAAGTTGCTTTTCTCGATGGCGTACAGCGACGGAAATCCAATTACTTTTCGAAATCATTGTCAATGTATGTCATATTCTTAATGATTACGAACGTAGATTACCTGACTTATCGGTTTTAACAAGCTATGATTTCGTTCAAATCAATTAAATTTAGCACAATGTTGAAGACCATTCGGGGGAGAAACATGTCACACGTATTTTGAGGACGTAAGAGCTATCTATCACATTATGTCAGTTTCTCAAACCTACTTTGCAAGCATTTGTTTAAACAATCATTCTTGAATTCTTTATGCACGCTCATAAAAAGAAGGTGAAAGAGAGAAAATGCTCTGAAATATTTTAAGACGTTGATTGACTGTTTAGTCGCATTATTGTCAAATTGGGACATCATTGAACCTACTTTAGTTTCCCGTTCGAAACTGTTGTGAAAGAGTGAAAGCTAATGAATTCTGTCATACGTTTTGTCGCTTAATTGATTTTGATAAGAAAAATATTCAATAAAAACGTTTCGAAATGTTAAATATCAAGACCACTCGTGATCGAAGGTAGTGATTATAAGTATGATCTGATGAAAGCTGCCTGCCTTTTTGAAATACTGGAAGTTACATAGATACTGTAGAAATTATAGAATTCATCCATTAGATTGGAAATAGACATGAAATTCCGTTATTATCGACTTTGTCGGCGAACGAGGAGATAATCATTTGACACATGCAATGACATCTGGATTTCGTGAGATTGATATCGAATCGTCATCTTTTAAGTTATGAAAGCCTAAATGATAGATAAAATATTTTATTTTGTAGTAGCTGAGGAATTATGAATTTATCATGTGACATAGCTTAGCCGACCATGTAAGAATGTAAACCAGTAGTGGTGCTGGTTTCAAAGGAATAGCCATGAGAGGTGAAAACGCTGCCGGTTTCACCTGTGATGTAAACAACAGTGTCAGCATGACGATGTGAAACAAACAGTGATATCACAGCTTTTTCATTGTCGCCTATTTCAAAATGCAATGCATCGAACAAACGCTATTAAATAATTCTTTAATGTGTAGCAAAGCCCATCTAACCAAGGGATTGGACTTTGCTGCCATGGTCAGATAAGATGCCTTTAGAATGCTTCTTTTATTGACTCTTCTCAAATTCCTCTTAAGTTCTTTTTTTGTTCTTTGGCCTGATATTGAAATCACATTTCTACAATTCACAAGGTAATTTGTAAATAACCATGGCATTGATCGCGCACTTGTAAATTTTAAACAATGAAAATAAAAATTGTGCCATTTCTTCTCTTTTCTTCTTTAATCTGTTTATTTGATTTCCACATAATACGCTCTAATACACAATGAAGAGCTTAGTTTGCGGATACATGTATTGTACATTGCAAAACTTGAACAGCATAACTTAGGAATGTACGTTCAAGTGCACATGTATGCATAATGGATTACGAAACCCTCACTTCCATTCCTTCTTCCTTCAATCAATTTTACAACACAATTCAGAGATATCAACTTTATAAATCGGTAGATGAACACATGCATGCATATGTGCAGTCACAGAATTAGATTGTTTAAGCGTATCACTTTGCTAGAAATCAAAACAACATTGTTTTGCCTATTCAAAACAATGGCACATGCAGGAGCTAACTGAGTGGACAAAAAGAAATTTAAAATACCTTGCAGAAATAGAAAAAATAGTTGTGCGTCGCTTGCGGATTGCTGTGAATTCCTGTAAAATGCTCCGATCGCCACGATTCCGTCAGATTCGAAGAATTCAGCAGAAGCTTTCTCGATAATGTTGGGCCCTCCGGTCATTATTAAAATAGTTTGCAGGAGCACGAAGAAACGTTCACAATTTTCCCTGTAGAAACTTGATATCGTCCGTGTCTCTTTGTTTTGTGATCCGGTTGATAACAGTCACTGAAGCGTCACACAATTTGGCGTGTTTAATGTTGAACTGGATGCTCATTGTTCGATTGCTATGGTATTATGGCAGCCACAGAATTAGACAGGTCGTCTCTCCTTCTGTTTGACTAGAAGGGAAACATTGGAACATGTAACGTTAATGAAATGGCGCAATCTGCTGACTAAATACCATAGCAATCGAACAATGAGCAGCCAGTTCAACTTTAAACACGCTAAATTGTGCAAAGTTTCAGTGACTGTTATCAACCGGATCACACAGCAAAGAGACACAGACGATGTCAAGTTCTACAGAGAAGTTTGTGAACGTTTTTTCATGCGCCTGCTAACTTTTTTAAAAATGATCGGAGGGCCCCATATTATCGAGAAAACTTTTGAGCAATGATCTGAATTCTTCAAATCTGAAGGAATCGTGGCGATCGAAGCATTTTAAAGGAATTCAGAGCAATCCGCAAGCGACGCACGACTATTTTTCCTATCTCTGTAAGGTATTAAAAATTTCTTTTTGCCCACTAAGTAAGTTCCTGCATGTGCCATTTGTTTGAATCAGTTTGCACTTCTAGCAAAGTGATACGATTAAACAATCTAATTCTGTGATGGCAGCAGATTGTGCCATTTCATTAACTGTACATGTTCCAATGTTTCCCTTCTAGTCAAGCAGAAGAAGAGACGACCTGTCTAATTCTTTGTGCACAGTAAAGCTACACATGAAGGTTACTTGAAAAAATGTAGAGGACAAAGCAATAAGAAGGATTCAATTGAATTCCAATTTATCGATGCATGTTCATCATATTCATGTGCAGGTGTACGCTCGTATATATATGTAAAATGAAATAAAGATATCAGTGTAATGAAAAACATGAAATCGTTGACTTCATGCTGTTCAATTGAACTTTGAATACTGTCGTAACAGTATTTGAGAATTAGGGACAACATTTCGCCACAGGAAAGCAGGAAAATTCCAAATTCCCCTCAGATTTGGTTCAATTTTTAGTTGCAATGTATATTTTCATTTTTCTTTCACTTTTTGGTTATATTTCTTTGTTTTTATGTGTTTCATATCTTGTAATCACTTATATTGTTTGATGCCATGAAAAACAATGAAAAAATCGCATGATTAAATAAAGCAAGAAATCCAATTTGCATTTTGATAACAAATGTTTTCTCATCAAAATTATCAATGTAATGCTTTACATATGTTTTGCTCAATGCTAAAATGCATTAAAATTTAAAAGAAAAAATCTTTTTTATCATGTTAAGACATAGTCCAATAACTGTCTAAAAATAATATTTGAAAATATCAGTTCAAATTTTTCGCAAACTCATTTAAACTAAATATACAATCTCACAATTTCATAAGTCCTGAGAGGAATTCGAAAACTTTATTGCCAATCACCCGTTTCTTGTCAACTCTTGATGTCCTAATGCCTTCTGAAATTGTTTCACGTTTTGATTTTTTACTTTTTCATCTGCAACGAATTAGAGAAATTTCACGAACTCGGTAAATGCAAAAACAAGAAAATTCCATTGATAATTTGGCATTCCTGTTAGTTATCATATTCTCATCAATTGTTTCGTGAAACTCAGACATTATCTTTTAGTTCAACTGCAATGCTGATCACAATATGTATCAAACAACCCTGAACGCCTGATTAGTGTCAGAGAGCCACTCAGAAATCGGTATTTGCAGGCAAGCATGAAGACATTTTTTCATAGCGCTTTGCGTTGCAACGATTTAGAGTACAAATTAAAAGCGGATAGGCTGACGTTGTAATCGCTGTACGTTATCTTGGAATTGCGATTTCTCACAGATCATCTTGTAAATCAAATCTTCTAAATCAGAGAACTGATTGAATTACTTCATCAAATGATGAGCTTGTTCCTTGACGCAATCAAATCAGAAAATGTATTCATTTGTCAGTGGCAACAAAACTTCTGATGAGTCGGCAACCAAAAGTTGCACTGAAATAAAAACTGATGATAGATAAAGAATCAGCTCCGGAGCGTGCTTTTTAATTTTTATAGAGAGACATACATGTATACATAGAAGTAAATTGCTTATCTATTTGCTAATCTGAATTTCCGCTGCAAGT
Source organism: Prostheceraeus crozeri (assembly GCA_907163375.1). Classification (NCBI taxonomy): domain Eukaryota; kingdom Metazoa; phylum Platyhelminthes; order Polycladida; family Euryleptidae; genus Prostheceraeus; species Prostheceraeus crozeri. The sequence goes on from CAJQUW010002822.1 coordinate 215,401, forward strand.
CTCCGTGGGACAGTGGTTGAGTTGGCCTAACGATTTATCGGACCAGTGGTCGAGCCCCGAAAGTGTCATTGGAAGTCGACAGAAAGAGCTTTTAGAAAGGCTAAATGATCGCAACCCTCGAGGTAAACGTCTTACTGCGTGAACACCGTCGAGGCCTGCAGTCAGGGGAGCAGTGACGCTACACCATCATCTGAAGTTGAAAAAGAAATTGACTAAAGACTGCTACACAGCCCGGGGATCAAAGCTGGGGCATCGAATGACCAATGAAAAGTCTAGAACTGAACATCTGATGATACAGTCGCTGACAAGTGAAGACGCGTGCGATTTTTGTACCACCTGTTTTTGCGCAAAGCAAACACACGAATCTCCATTCTAGAGATTTTATTGTTGTGGAATTCTATCTTCTGTGGAATTGTACATTTTATGATAGTAGAAATTATGTAAATCCAACACTGCATTTATTAAAGGACCGAAGCACATTGGAAACAATATTACGCCGTTGAAACGCATTGCCATGTACACAGTATCTAATAAATGGCTGCTTTCAGTGGCTGAAAACGATTTGAATAGCACTGTAGCACTTGTTAAGATAGTTTCACTGCTAGTTTTCAAAAATTAATGTCATGGCAAACAATTGCAAACTACGGTAATTCGCGGTCCTAGGCTGAATTTACAGGCTCTGTCGAAATATAACTTTGTCTGTTACTAAATTGCAGGCATTGTGTCAGATACACAACTACATGTACATATATTATAACATATTTTTTTATTTTTCATTTCTTTCATTCTATTCTTTCAGGCCTGAGGCACACGCAGAGATGCCAGCCAAAGCAGCTTTTTACAACATCAGCAACTTGATCTTCATCGCATTATGGGTTAGCGCAGCTCTAGTGTGTGGTCAGAAGCATCACGGGTAAGTAAAAAAGTCAAACTCTTGTTTGCCTCTATTCATTATTTCTTTCGAATGCACATTAGTACCTACCTACAAGTATGACAAGAAACTACATTTTATATTGATCATACAGCGATAAGGTCGTCCTCCACTTGGCATATCTATGAGGTCTTTACCATAATGGTGCTTTACAGTCAACATTTATCATCAAAAGTCAATAGAATTGTAAGTAGATGGAGACAGGCTTACAGCATTACAACTCTAAAGTTTGGCTTATGCATATATTATATATTATATATATGTTAGTCTATACCACAGACGAACACTTTGCTTATGCAATGAGCCAATGATAATATTGTGAATACTTGTGCATGCTGGTAGACTGCTGCTATACAGATTAGCACGCCAATTACAGAACTGTAGGCTCTGTCGTAGTCCATTCTGTCACTTCTAAATCCAATTAGATGAAATATTCTGTAGATCTTTTATAAAATGCGTATACAGGTTCGCGAATAAGCCAATTGCAGTTTATAGTTTAGAGTGCATTCATGGCAAATGCATTAACGAACTACCGTGGAGAATTCAGAGTTTTGTCATTATATACTGTAGATAGCACATGTGATTTACTTGTTATCATTGATTACTTGATCATGCCTGAAACTTAAAATGGAAAGTGATGTCGTCGAGCATTGCAAGGCATGATGTAATGTGAATGCTTTTGCAACTGACTGCGAAAATCGACTGCGACTACCTTTGCCACTGTGGGAATCCACATAGTAAAGAAAAAACTTGACTACGTAGGAGAAAGTGACTGTATGAGTGCGAATTGTGACAGCGGACCACGTAGAAAAGGGTGTAAATTGATCTCAGCAACCTTTATCTGAAATGGGGAGTGTGCTTCTTTGAAACCACTACGACATTAGTGAAATAGTTAATTGTTGTCGCTTTCAAATCATGCAAAATAATTAGGTACGTAGCCTTGCAACAGTTGTCGCAGTGGTCTCGCATAAATGCATCATTGGTCGCAGGGGATGCAGTTTCAATCATTTTCTACACAACTCTGATGTGGAGTCCTATCAATTCAATAGGACTCCGACTCCGGGAGTAGCATCAATCATTGTGCTACGTATATCTAACGCAAGGATAGGTTATTAAGCTGGTCAAATTATGTTGATTTAACAATAAATATAATTGCATAAACTACCCAAATACAGGAGTACTTTTAGCTTTATGGACCTTGAATTGACGAATCTGTATTCTAGCAAAATGATCCACGAGCGGTGTAGAACTTCATGCTTTGCGCTTTACTGTTGACATAATGTAAGGTTTTGGAGAATGCCTTGACTGCATGTATCATATATTATCTTTTTAAAATATCACATCATCTCATTGTAAGCATCATTTTTAGTTCCCTCATGTTTTCAACTTCAATTAACCGTGGTTTTCCATACCTGAAGATGATTGCTGGATGGCAACCGAATACTTTTATAAATCTTGAAAAGAAATAATAATTAAAATCTGAAAACTCTTTCGAACTCTAAAATTATTTTAGAGCAAGCTTAGTATGTTGGTGCCAATATTCATATTTAATGTATTCGTATGCTTGGTATGAATACTTTGATTATATAAATAACCATCCGGACTTAAATGCAATGAGTAATGTAATCATAATATACTCATGGCCACGTGATAGACGATGATCATAGAATGAATAACAATGTAGAGAGGGATGCCTGTGGGCTGTGACCAGGTTTATGCTTTGAGGATAACGTACATGTGCATTCGAAATCGTAAAACCGTCTTTTTGGGAGAGTGAGTCGAGAAGCTCCGCTCATGATATTTATTTTCAACAGAAGATTGATGGCTGATGATGAAAATAAACGGAGGCTGTGACTTCCAACTGAAATCATAGGACTCTGGATTTCATAGGATCATTTCCGCTCTACATGTATATACATGGAGGCTGCGCTCAATCGTAATGATGAATGTGGGTTCCACAATAGCAGTGGTCAGTTACATAAAATCGAAAAGACCTCAGAATTGCTGTTGAGAGCTTTTGTAATAGGTTGGCGCTCTTAGTTTTATGCTGTTGGCCTGTGACATTACCATGCTATTGTCACATTAATTTATGTTGCTTAAAAAAAAGAAGTTATATTTATTATTTTTGTTATGTAACAAGGTTCGGCCGATTCATCTTCTTCTTTTGACGTTTGCAGAACCACTACATACAATCAACTAATACATTTAACCGATGAATTTCTGAAGTTTTATCCTGCGATGTATAAGCCAAGCTGCCAAAGCTAGGGAAATGTAAATAATTGGTTAATGCATTTTTTAAAATAGGGTTAATATCTCAGTCGCTATACATGATTATATCTGTCAGAAAAATAGACGTATGCTAAATAAACTGAAATCAAAATAAACCATAACTTAACATGCTTAATACGCTTTACATATTTGATCACTTTAATATATCAAAATTTTTTCGATATTGTGATTTTAATTGAAATGGTGAGACTCGCATGATGCAGTTATAGACTTTGACTGCCTTGACACTTATAGTGCAGTTCGAATATTTGACACAATAATGGTACAATATATCTTCATTATTTCTTGAAAATGAAAATCAAAAAGCAATTCAGCAAAGCTATGACCGACTTGACACTATGAGTGAAGACAGTAAGTGACTTAAGTGATGACTGTTAATATTCATCATGAATACTGGATATAAACAACTTCGTAAAATATTCTAATTGTGTATCACAAGGAGACGTTGAATAAACTTTCTTCTTCTCTTTAGAGGACATGACTTTGTTTATTCAATATTCAAAATTTTGCGACGATAAAAGGAATCATTTGTTGCGTCATCCTTCCTTTGAATATCAAAGTTGGCATTTGAACATGATGGAAATAATTTCATTAATATTCCTAGAGGAATTGAATTAAGAACAACCATAAAGAAAGCGAACACTTTGTGGAAATATCTCCCGTCAGCATTCTAAAAGAAGTCGCTGAATCCCCATTAGACCAGAGCATAAGATTTTTTCTTTAAAAGTCGAAATTGTTTGAATAGTTCCCACTATCCTGAGTCCTGAGTATTAGAATATTCCGTGGAAATTTGAAGTTCATTTAGTGAAAATGACATTCAATCTTGTACTTCTCGGTGCAAAATTCATTATTATGCAAATATCAGAAATCTAAAAAAGCATATACGGAATACATTACACTTCCTTCACCATGAAACTGTGATCTTCATTGTATACAATTATTTCCCGTGTCGAATCATTTTCAGTGGCCGATTCGCGCAGTTATAAAAAAACGGAGGAATATTATGTGCATCTTGTATCTAGTAATTTCTAAACTAAGCGACTGATAGATAACAAAGTCAATCCCGAAAATCCCGGGATTTTATGATTGACGATCCCGGGCTTTGAATCCCGATTTTTTTAAAGATCCCGGGATCCCTGGATTGTGCAATCTAGTTTTAATATAAACCTGAGTAGCTTACTTGCTGTGTTGCGGATTAGGTGGTTAAGTATAGGGCAACTAAAGTCTAGATAAAGGTGATCACATCAGTTATATGGCAGTTGAGATGATACAGGTTGCTTCTCATGTTCCTTAAACTGCTTCCTGTGCTTTGTATTTGATAAAGGTGGAAAATATATCTGATAGCCTATAAGTCACATGATTTCAAAATTCGAACAATAAAATAGCAACTCTTTTACAAGTCATTATATTCATAAGGCAGCATTTGAATGGATGTGTCGTAAATTATGAATTCATCACACATTACAAGACATTCAATGACACAATTGTGTAATATTCCATTCTCTATCGAAGACGAAATATCAAACGATGTTCAGGAGTCAATTGTGACGCTTACAACAGAAAAAATTGGAATGTCGTTCGCAGAAAAAAAGCAAAAAAACGCTTGTTTAAAGCGAAAAACATGTTTGTTTTCGTAATTCCGAAAATCCATGTCTTAAAAAGTGCAATAAAATATACTCCTTTTACGTTACCTTGCCTTCATGTCTTCTATCTCCTCTGCATTCATCAAGCCATAAACAAGTGCAAAGACTTAAAAGCATTAAAGGCTAAATTAAAACCGAGTCAAATATGTGAAGATTGTGTTTTTAGCACTTTATTCATTTTAAAATTGGTAGCGATAAATTTAAGGTACGAATTGAAGCTGTCTAATCATGAACATGAACGTAAAATGGCTTAGTTCTGCACTATTAACACTTTTTGATAAAATTTGCTCGTATGTTTGAACAACTCTAACAACATGGCTTAGTTCCTTTTACATGGAGAAATGATGTTTGTTTCAACAAGATCAACTCAAAATACGAAATGAATGACCACACTGGAAAGAGCGTTTAAGAAGAATGCATGGCCTTATGAGATATGATTTCATGAATTTGTGTAATTCACTCCCTAGTTTGACCAGTTATTGTGAAATCCAACAAGAATACAAGATTGAATTTTTCAAGAAGCATGACGAAAACTTGATTTCACCATTGGAGAAAGCATACCTGAAGTTGTGTACACCCTACTATTTCATGGACTTCGAACGTCGATTTCAAAGATGCCCCGATTCTATACTGCGCAAGTAATTCTTAAACGAAGGAGAGAGAAAAATATGAAAAATCATGTAAATTATTATACTGAATGCAAATTGAAGTAGGTGCTATCATTTGAGTGCTCATGCCACTCATGATTCAAAATTACTCGTCACTGCTAGCGTATATGTAGCATGCAGTGAACACCATGGCAACAAGTATGCAAATATTGCGATTTGTTCAATGCATTTCCGCAGGTTAAACTTTAATATTCCTGAACGTAGGATTGTGCATTTTACGATAATTCAAGCATATTAGAATTGCATCTTCAAGCGGTTGCATTTTTAATTTAACCAAGGAAATCTCCTATATTTGATGCAGCTATGCGTTAATGGTATATCATTGAACATGAGCAAAATTTTTCGTTCTATTTTAGAGCATCCACGACTTATACATACTTTATTTTCAGAAATGCTGCAAAACGATTTTCATCAGCAAATTCGTGGCATGATTGGGACGCCCTCAAAAAGAGGTTTTCGACAGCGCAGGGTTGGAATGATTGGGATGCTATCAAAAAGAAACGATTTGCAACCGCTCAAGGCTGGAATGATTGGGATGCTATCAAAAAGAAACGATTTGCTACCGCTCAAGGTTGGAACGATTGGGACGCTATCAAAAGGAAGCGATTTGCTACCGCTCAAGGCTGGAACGATTGGGATGCTATTAAGAAGCGCTTCGCTACCGCTCAAGGCTGGAATGATTGGGATGCTATTAAGAAGCGCTTCGCTACCGCCCAAGGTTGGAACGATTGGGATGCTATCAAGAAGCGATTTGCGACCGCTCAAGGCTGGAACGACTGGGATGCCATAAAGAAACGATTCTCAACCGCTCAAGGCTGGAATGATTGGGATGCCATAAAGAAGCGATTCTCAACCGCTCAAGGCTGGAATGATTGGGACGCTATCAAGAAGCGGTTCTCAACCGCTCAAGGTTGGAATGACTGGGACGCCATAAAGAAGCGACGTGCATTAGCGAATGGTCATCATTTTGTACATGCTGATAAATCCAATGAATGGGATAGTCTACCATACGGAAGGTAATCTTTTGCGATTCTTTGATTAAAACTTCGGTTTTAAATTGGTGCTTAGCAACTTATCTAAATAAAAACAATTAAATTGTTATTTTCACGTTCTTTTAAAACAAACATAAAGAAGTACGCGCCTGCTCTAATCTAGCCCAAAAGAAATACACGAGTAAAAGCCATTAGAGTAAATGATAAAACTTTTTATGTGTCATAGATTTGTTTCTTTACTAATTGTTTCTACAGATTTTTCTCTAAAACACAGTGCATCATGAAAGCGCTTTCTTTTGGCGTGAGACGAAAGAAATTGATTCCTTGATTGACTTTAAAAGCTCAGGCGAACTTGATAAAACTCATCATATGGAAGATTTAGAATAAGCACAAGCCACCTGAGATGTTTGATATATACTCACGGCCAAAAAACGAAGACAACAGAAGAAATCATCTTTATTAACGAATAAAGCGTTTAATAAGATGTGTGGCCACCACACTTCTGCAAGCACTGTTGCAACCGGCTCGGAACATTTTCAGCAGGTCCTGAATGACAGTTTGAGGTATCGTGTTTCACTCGTCCACTTGAGTGTCTGCGCAAGTGTTCTCAAATCGATGTTAGGGATTTTTGGTATACCATATTCGATTTGAGTGTCGGGGAAAGACGAAGAATAGGTGGACAAGCACACTAGTTTATTGGATCTGTGACTTATGCGGGATGAGGCCTCAGATCCTTTCTCCCTGAATGCTATCACACTCGTTTTCTTTCACAAACAGAAAGTTGAGGATGTCGTGTGTGTAGATGGGTTCACCAATAATTGGTTCGCCAACTTAAATTTCATAGGGAGTACCTTGGTTAATATTCACTGGTGTTACTCACACACTACCCACACCATGTAGTCCTATTTTCTTTATGATAAATACTTTCATTGAGCATGTAATCAAATAAGCAGGTTATTCATCAGGTATGCCCGCAAGTCTACCATGAAAGGAAGTTTATAAAACGTCGAGCTTGGGAGTGATTTATCTTGTGAATCTATGATGGTCAAATAGACTACTCAAGTATTTATGGTATTTCTGCTTCAGAGTAGTGCTTGCAACATATACGATAAAAAGCAGGTGGCATAATTTTGCTATAATTACGCCAGGAAAAAGTTTATGCTTTGTATGATTTTGATGTGTAAACAAGCAACACTTTATTACTACTATTCTGTCCTTGAGTCGATGGACACTTGCATACACATCCTTGTGATGTCTCAGATTACAAGAAAAGGAAGGACAGTATGATATGAGGTTGCAAGTTGCAAATGCAGCGCTGATCTGTTGCGACATGATATGTTGAGTTTTACTACAACTGCGGTGGGATATAGGGAATTAGCTTGCATATTCCTTGCAATTATGTTCATGTTACGTTTTTCCTTTTTAATTTAATCTGCTTTGTAGATGCACATTACGTATAATCTGATGATCAAGTGTAATGGCAAACACATAAATTTTAATCATGGAATTACACTAAAAGATGCAAACAATATGCTTGTGCTATTTGTAGCAATAAATAACGTTAGCTGTTAATCACGTAATACAACATTGATTTTGTGAGCTATAGGCACTAAACAGGTCAAATATACAGTGCACATTTGTAATACGAGTAATAAGGGCATCTGTTGCAACGCCTTTGCGATTCTACACAGTGTCAAATCCGCTACATGTCATCTTGCTATGTTTATCTACATGTGTTGTCTCGATGACGCTCTCTATATTCCATATTTACGAATTCAATCTCGTTGTAGACTCATAGTGACACCTTGATTTTCAAGAGATCGTTCTTAATTAGCAGGCAGATCACTAACTAATTCTATTCGTGTTTATTTTCATAATTACAACATTTCTAATGATAGTAATGTCATAGCGCTTGATTGATAGGATAATCCACACCCTGATAAGAATGATTATTTGCAGAGTTCATCTACTAATTTTCAAGGCAAGATGAGAACACTGTCTACCATACTGTCTAATATTGCGAAGCATATTCTGTGGAGTAATAGGTTTACTACACAAAGGAATGTTATTTAATGGAAAATACGGCATCTTTAATGTGATACTGTAATAAAGAGGTACAGTAGATAGTATGAGTCAGATTGAAACAAACTAAGAGAATTAAGCAAGGGAACTGCAGTTGTTGTCGGAGAATCGACTCATGTGATCAACCATGCATTAGCATTATTGAAAGAAATCTCGCATATTTAATAATGAAATTGCTCTTATTTCACATTTTCCATCTTATTTAATTTATTTGATCGCTATCTGATAATAGAATAACAACTGCATAACTCAACAAGCTGTTTAAATTGAATTTTAAATATTCTTTGTTTTGTATGTCAGCAAGCGGTTTTGTCAATACATTAGATCTCTGTGTATGTCACAGAGCTGTACATGCAGATTCATGCACAGAGGGTTCCATTCTGTGAAGCTCTGAACTAAATTTCGACTTTTTAGGTTTCATTTGCAAAACCTGCGATTTGAATATGAGTTTCACTTTCAGGTGATATTTTCCTGAAAGTGAAATTTAAAATTTGAGCGATGCTCATGAGAACGATACTCATGAAGCACAGAATGGTTTCGGTTTCATTTCATGAAATCATATTTAACGCTGCAGAGGCTCGCATAATTGACACTGATTCTGTCCACTCACTCTTTTGCGTTTATAAATCAGTTTTATGATCGCTTGTTCCGGAAATATCAACATTTCTAAGTTTTGAACAATTTCCTATTGAAATTTTGCTTCATAAAGCTCGTGCAACAGACGCTCAGATATCTTCTTTGTTTTTTGATATTTTTCACTCAATTTATTTTAGTACTTGGTCTATAGACACTGTTATGCAAATCAATAATGTAAACAGTTTTGCATAAATTACTGGAGTACAAAATAATTACGCACCTTTCTGTGCAGACCACATGTACTAAAGGCCTGGTAGAGCTTTGAAAGACCGATCTCAATATCGATTTTTTGCAATTTCAATATGGCATGGACTCCCCTCATGGAAATCTTCATGCTTCGTTTTGGAATATAGCGCTTGCATTGCATAGGTCGTTCGACAAACATTAAATATCTGTCTGACCCGGAGCTTGTCATGAAATGTTGTCTAAGTCTGGATATTTTTCTTGCAAATTCTTTTGTTATTCTGCCTTGTCATGTCGTTGCATATTACGTCATGTAAATTTGTTCCACTTCATTGTGTTCATAAAGTTGTTCCACTTCAGACTGCTATGGGTTAGCCTATATGTTGCTCTTAGGAACTGTAGAATAGTGCTTTTCAATCTCCTGATGACTTTGTTAAGGGGTTGTGATGCTTGATAGACGTCAGGAACCTAGTCATTAGCAACCTTCTCATTGTCTTCTTCATTATTTGGCATATTTGATGACGTTCATTTTCTTTTGTTTTCTTATGTGATGCTGTAGAAATTCATCTCCTTCCGATTCCATCTTTTGTCTTGCTAGCCTATTATCTCTCCCTTTCTTTTCACTGATTTTTCACTGACTCTTCCTAATTACCTGATTTTCAATCGCGATCTTACAACTTTTTAGCAAAATAGCAAATCGTTTATTTCTTAACAGAGAACACGTGGAAACATGGATTTGTAACAATGACTATACAAAGTAATTGAAGCTATGAAGATACATGGTGTGATGATGGTACTGTTCAATGGAGTGAGAAATTTGCGATGAATGTTTCCGAATATGTATGTGCTTATGAAATTACGTGATATGACAACATGTAGAATGCAAGTGAGAATTATCTTGTACCTATCTAGTGAGTGACCCAGTCATCAACTGGATAAGCAACTTCCTCTGCAACAGAAAACAGTTTGTCCGAGTCTCCGGCAGCCTTTCCAACCCCTACCTGCTCCATCCGGCGTCCCACAGGGAAGTGTTATCGGTCCACTGGCGTTCTGCATGGCGATTGACAGTTTCTCCGTCGTCGAGAGCAACTCATCTGCAATCATGTACGCCGATGATCTGACCATCTTGCATTTTCTGAGATGCTCTGACGACGACCATCTACAGATCGAGTATGACAACATCGTCTCTTGGTCTGCTGCCAACGGTCTTCCTCTGAACAACAAAAAATGCACCGCCATGAACTTTGTGTCTATCCATCAGTCCCATATCTCTCCTCAATGGCGATCATTTAATGTCAGTGTCAACCCAGAAAATGCTAGGTGTGCACGTGTCCACCGACATGAAGTGGAACGCGCATGTTAAGAAAATTGTCGCCCAGGCATCACAAAGACTTTTTATTCTGTGGAACCTTAAGAGTGCCTCCTGTAGTGATTCTGTTCTCCGCCAAGCCTATTTCGCCTTCATTCGTTCCATACTTCTGTACTACGGTCCTGTTTTTGTCAATCTCCCTAGCTACCTTCTACGCAAAATTACTGCAGTTGAAAAGCGAGCCTCCCGCATAATAGGCACTGACATTACTCCCACGTACAACACCCTCCTTGAAAGAAGTTGTTGCTCCCTAATCAAGATGATAGCACATGACTCTCTTCACCCCCTTCGAGAGTGCTTCATCCTCCGGAATCCTACCCCCCGTAACCGCCTTCCTATTGCTCCTCACTTCGCCAAAACCATCAGACTCCAATCTTCCTTCACACAGTTTTGTTCACCCAGATACTTATAATTCCTCCATGCTTATGTATTTTGCTCTTGTATGCATACGTATTTTGTCTCTTTTACTGTCATGCATGTCTACTGAATCATTGTTGTGGACTAATAAAGATAATAATAATAATTATTATTATTATAAAGGAATGATAGGACGCTGGAAAGAGAGGACATTGAATTACAACATGAATAGCGTTCAGATGCATTCAGTCTCATCATAAGGCAGATAGATTGAATAGATGTAACTATTAAGCGGCCCTGTGTCGTATTATATTATTAAATTATTTCTGGTATCCAAAGACACTATTCTACCCTAGCATTTTAAATCCTAATTATTATGAGGTCCGGAACAAGTTGTTTACCAGGTATATTTATAGTTTATTTGATCAAAGGATACAATCATAACGCACATAGTAATTTAAGTATCAAGGAATCTTACCTGAAATGAAGCACACGAATTGTATTCTAAAATCTAAGCTTTTGTCACTTGGATAGTACTTAACATTAGAACTTAAGATGAAAGTTTTTAACCGTTGTTATAACCATTAATTAACATAAAATTTCTAAGATCTTTAAAACAAGCTAGCGACTGTCAGGTAACGGGCGCACGGAATTTCAAAGCAATACAAAACTTCTTGAAATCAATTGTTCTTGGAACTGATTGCAGTGCTAGGTTATTTTTAGGAAAACCTGTTTTATTCTCAAGGTATCAATTTCTATATACCTTTGTTTGCTCTACAGATGAACTGAAATAATTTTGAGTGTAACGGACGCTTGCGACTCAATCTATTCTTCTATTTTTAGATTGCATTCCTATGAAATGTATTATTCATATGCAAAATCAAACTAGACAGTCTAAGAGTATATTACATGCGACTTTGAGAAATGTATAAGGTATTATCATATGTACATGCAGATATTTACATGTTAAGAAGGTGAATAGAATTAAGTTTTCTTCACAATTATAGGTCAACTCTGACTATAACAACAAATTTTTATCTCTTTTCAACAAGAACTGTTGTAGATTCCGTTTATTATTAATTCCTAATGATTTTAGGTTTGCTCGACATTATTGATCGAGCAATTATCGAAATCCTAATAATTTTATGAACGTCGACATTGATACCTGCATGGAGCTACCCAAATATCTGTAATCCGGGAATCAAATGCCCGGTAATGCACAAAATAAATAGAACCTGCAAAAATCGTCTATATCAAAACCAATTTCGTTTATTAAGTTAACGAAGCGATGACAATTCATTTGATTACTTTAGATGTTGTTTGATTCTATTTATCTCACTGTAAGCTTTCTCTGGGATTTTCGATGTTTATGATTCCCAATAGGTCCAATGCTTTCTTTTTTACTGAATATATATAAGCGCCACAATGGCCATTTTGAGAAAACCGCGTTGTTATGTCAAAAAAGACTGTTATTCTGAATTTCTCGACTGGTGCTAGTTGAATGGTACATGTGTGAGAGAAAGAATATTAATTTGAAGTAGTCTGAGCGTCGTTTCACCCACAGATTGCAAAGTCTGCCAGTATTTATGCAAACCTCGATAATCACCGGCATGCTGCGATGCTGTCTCTCAAGAATGAGTAATATCATTTGTGAGTTACATTATCTTCTTTTAAAAAAAGTTCGTCAAATTTGTTTATTGTTACACACGCCGAATGTGACAAACTGTTAGCTAATGAAATGAATTGAGCATTGCTTACTTTATCAATCAATTGAAAAAATCATATTTTTTAAGTAAAAATTACTTTTCATTTCACAAAAAATGAATAGCAGGATATGATCATAGGACATAGGTAGTTAGCTCACGATTCTGTTACCACGAAAGCATTTTATCGACATTGCAGGTTGCTTTTTTCCTCATGATTCATGAGTCATGAATAAAGTTTTTTAGGCTGGGTGTCGTTTGCTCAACTGAAAGGTACCGATGTAAAATGTCTGATTAAAAAAGCAACAGCAAAGAAGCTGTCAATCTTATTTTTTATTAAAACATGGAGTTTCCAAATCATTTACACCTCAACTTTGTTCCTGTTGTGATGTCACGACCTTGAGTCAACTCCAATTCTAGTCAACTTCAAATAAACAATTTATATCTATGACAAGAAATTGAGCGTAATTGAACATTATTTCACATTTTGACACACAATAATACTGAGTTTGTCTAGCATTAAAAAAATCGGTCGCAACAGACAGACTTTTTGTGAGAGTGTTGATATTTATACATGAATTATTTGTTCGTCAAATTCATAATCTAATGTAGACTTGAAACTGTGTCACTAATTATTCGCTGTATACCTTCATTCAATGATGATAGACAATAGATATTTATACTCTAGCATCAACATTTATCTCATGGATACATGAGGAGAATTAATCACTCGAAACGAAAATACTAAAAGTTGATGTTCTAAAAATTGGACAGCCACTTCATAACATGCTTCATCGTATTTCGAACTTTTCACTGGCAGTAATTGATACTTTCCGGATAAAATTATTTCACATCCATGTATCTCAGTCCTTTAACTGAAATGAAGATACATTTCTTCAACTGTAGGTTTCAATTTCACTTATGTCAATGATGTTCTTTGTGCACTTTTTACTTTTCGAGTTGTCTGATTAAACAACTAGCATACACGTATCTCAAGTTCAGGTCTATTTTACAATGCAAAGATTGGCTTCAGCAAAACCAACTTTAAATTTGCAGATTTGCTAGATATTTGTGTTACAGTATACTCACTGTATTGACATTTCACCGACTGAATCACCGCCGAAATGATGGACTGCCGATCGAAACTGTCGACAATTTGGGAATTAAACCAGGCTTGAAAAATAACTGTTACTGAATTCCATCGGTGATTCTTCACAAGGCAGATCGTCATTAAGTGTTGATGATTACATTTTATCTATTTTTTTATTTTTTTATTAAATTTATTTGGATAAATTATATTTTGTGTCCAGAGTTAACCAGACCTTTGAGTCCAGAATTGATAACATAGTCGATTGCCATAGAATTCAGAATTTAATCGTATTGAGTCTCAAATTCGTAGTTACAAACTTAATCTAGATTTCATCATCACATGAGATGTGGACGTATAATTGTTAAGGAGTAGAACGCAATGTATCATCTTTTATCACAGATTTTAAATTGACTAACATCATTCAGCTCGGCATACTTTGAATTACGACGAAAGTATCCATTGTTATACTTTTTGCCTCAAAATTCAAGATACTAACCGAAATGATTATAGGGGATATTAATATCAATGATATACATGATATATTATATTAATGTATTTTATTGACTTAATCGTTGTCACTCTCTTTGGGTGTTCAATATACTATCATTGCCACAGAATTAGACAGGTCGCCTCTTCTTCCGTTTGACTAGAAGGGAAGCATTGGAACATGTAACGTAAATGAAATGGCACAATCTACTGACTAAATACCATAGCAATCGAACAATGAGCAGGCAGTTCAACATTAAACACGCCAAATTGTGCGAGGTTTCAGTGACTGTTATCAACCGGGTCACACAGCAAAGAAACACAGACGATGTCAAGTTCTACAGAGAAGTTTGTGAACGTTTTTTCATGCGCCTGCTAACTATTTTTGAAATGATCGGAGGACCCAACATTATCGAGAAAACTTTTGCGCAATGATCTGAATTCTTCGAATCTGAAGGAATCGTGGCGATCGGAGCATTTTGAAGGAATTCAGAGCAATCCGCAAGCGACGCACGACTATTTTTCCTATCTCTGTAAGGTATTGAAAATTTCTTTTTGCCCACTTATTAAGTTCCTGCATGTGCCATCTGTTTGAATCAGTTTGCACTTCTAGCAAAGTGATACGATTAAACAATCTAATTCTGTGACGACAGCCCTTTGTTGTCAATCTACTGTGTGACGTAGTCGTATGACATGCTGATATGCTGTCTCGCTACAATATGAATGCTGGCAGCATTCTGTCAATAATAATAATAGGACAATAAGTTGTCGACATCACTTGGAGATAACAGTTGTCTTTACTCACATTCCTTTTGTGCAGTCATCGTGGCCTAGTGAAGAATGTGCGAGCTCGTTGCCACCGCGGACTTCGGTTCGGTTCCTGGGTCAGGCGAGTGCAGTCGGGGCATAAAGGGTGCAAGTCTCTTTTATTGACTCAATTGCTGTCATTTTCTATAGATATTCATTATCACAGGTGTGAATTTCGTCTCAATATATAAGCAATAGATCGTAGAATCAAGTCACAAGCGATTGCTTTGTGTCCGCTGTTTGTCGGCGAGAAACAAATGATTCAAGAGAAAGATAATTTTTCTTTTGACAGCTTAAATTCTATTACGGACCGATACATTTTAGTGAAGACGCGGTATACATAATATTAGCGGAAAGTTCCATCAATCAAAGCGAAAACTACGCCTGAATATTCTCCATAATACATATGACAGCAAAGGAATTTTCGGATCTTACAATTTATTCAACTTTATCAAATCATTCCAAAACGGCGATTTCTCGGTCAAACACAAAGTGTACCGATATATTTTTTCATAAACGCATTAAATAAGCGAGGAGTCGTTCTTTACATCAAAACCTCAAAATCTTTTTGGCGCAAATGCATCATCCCTTTGATGCCGAAAATGTGTTAGAGCCGATCTTGAATGATAGAAATGGTTTTCGCAGTGATGATCCTTCAGTTGCTAGTAAGGGGTCTACCGAATCATTCCGCAACTACGAGTACATGTACGTGTATTAGATGAGAAATGCATTTCTTGATGTTACTCAATTATTTAGCGTCCTGTGATGGTGAGACAACAAATTGTCGATGTCACTGAAGGAATGTTTCCACATGTTCCTTAGAATACCAAGAAATTTAAATCTCAATTTAGTAAATATATCATAAGTCTGTACAAAACTGCACACACTTTCGTAGAGTAGCATATACAGTAATTCCTACCACGCAACCAATTTAGATAATTCTTGTAATGCATTTAAAGTCAATCAGTGTCTCCTAGCTTGGGCTTCAACATCAAACCCACTATGGCTGAAAAGCTGTTTATAACGGACTATCTGCAACGTTCATTTAAAATATGAATACACAATTGCAAAAAATTATTTTCATGCAAGCGTACCATAATTCTCCTTAACAAAAATACAACCATGAAAACATCGAAATACAATCACAATTTTAGAGCTGGACATAACAATAGGCATCAACTAATCAGTTATTCCGTTTCAATATTTCAAAGAATCATTAGTGACTTCTTTCTCACTTTATTCTTGTTTTATGAGGTTTTCAGATAGCACTTTCATCTTCTGATTCCAAGCCAAACCCATCTAGCTTTGAATATTTGCAGAAACATCAAAACGTTGATTAATCCATCATTTTTCAACTTATAGATTGAGTAATCACGAAATGAAGTTTTTGTTAATATCAAATTAACGCTGGAGACATTAATGGATAATCAAACAACCGCTGACCTCAGAGATCTATTTTAATCTTAATCAGAGACGTTTCAGAGGCAATATGAACATTTTGAAGAATGTGTTGGTCTTGTCTTTCTTTAATAAAGAATTCATAATTGGAAAATCTCTTTTTCGAATCACTGTTTGCAAAGCACAAACGGGTCAATTCGTCAAAAATATCTTAGGTTTAAAGGAAGATCTAGTAAACTGGAAATAGGAAGAACTAATTTGTAGTGCATGAGAGTGTGTGAATGCGAAAATCTTTGACATCTGGTTGATCATTACAAACCACTGTAACATATTTTATGATTACGATTAGTAGGCCTATATCTGTCTACATCTTAATCACATCAATTTAGCCATTATTCTTTTCATTAAGAATTTTCCATTTTCATCGATTTATCTTTTTCACTATTGAACTTATTGTTATAATTAATGAAATAACCTACATGTCTATTTCACAAAAATTAGAGTTAAACGTGACAACTTTTTGACTTTGTTTTTGGTTTTGACTCTGTGTGTTGCGTTTGAGTTCTCAACCTCATATAACACCAGGAAATAACACAATAATGCAGAAGTTATTGAGACTGTAGGAATATGTGCATCGCACAATGCGAGTGGAATATCAATACTATCAAGAAACTTAAACCTGTCATCAAGGATACTGAATCCAATTGAAATTCTGTCACTTAACAACTCGTCGTGCTACGTCCGCGTTACATTTCCGGACAAATGTGGAAAAACTGCAAATCTTTGAAGTCTGATACGATTGATCATTAATTTGGCATATATAGGTTAGGATGGCATGCAAAATTTCAACAAGCTGTCGCTTTTCATTGGTCTTCAGGCCCATTTTAGAAAACATGCAAAATTTTGATTATTTAGATGAATTCTCAGGGCTATCGATAGATGCAGAGGAAGACAATGCGTCAGGTAGAATCTGCTATGATGGATAGTAGAGGTGTATAAGAATGGAGTATTCAGTTTGGTCAACTAACTCTATTTACAACGTCGCCGTCCATTCTCGAATGAAGTTCGATGTGAAATCAATCTCAACTGTGCAGCACTGTGTATCAACTGAGTTTTGCGTTGAAAAGATTGATTGCTGGTGTGTAATTCTTCTGTGTGTTCTTCTTAGCAATCAGAATCACGAAATACTGGATATAATGGCGGATGTGTGGAGATGAAGGTCGACTATCTAATTTTGGGCGGCAGACTTGTGACGAAGTCGATAGAATATCAACTTGATCATCTACTTGAAGGTAGGCGTGCCGAGGCAGTGACAGCCACGAAGTCCGAGCCGATGAAAAAGCTTCTGAACAAGGATCCACGCATAGCGATTACCACACTTGGTGAGGAGCTGAATGTATCCCTTGGAAGTGTTGGGAAGCCTCATGGAAAAGAAAATGATCATGGAAAAGTCAGCACGTAGTTTTTTCTCGTGGCTCCCGATTTCTTGCACCCGACATGCATGAAAGACGACTGTAGGCTTGCTGAGAGAATTTCAGCATCACTGAAGAACTTGGGGAAGGTTTTCTTCTTGATGAAACTCCTTTATCTTTATACAATGCACCTTCAAAATGGCAGTCACCGAATAGAGGAGAACTGTCTAAAGGGGCTTTCACAATAGTCGTGCGACAGATGCGACCTTGCGACCGTGCGCTCAGAAGCGATCCAATGTCAGTCGCACAAATAGTCGCAGTGAAAAATCTAGTCGCACAACAGTCGTGTGCTCGAAGGAGACTGTTGTACGATCAGTCGTGCGACCTCTCGCATGGTCGTGCGATAGTTGCACGGCCTAGCAATTGCATTGTTCGATGGCTGAGTCAATCGTACAACCGATCGCAAGACTATGTGACTGTTGCACGAGCAGTCGCCACCTTGACATCGTCAATCGGTAGCCCAGACTCTTGACTGCTACGGTGTTGTACGCTATCATGTTTAAAAAAATTATCATGTTTAATTTTTCTATATATCAGACTTTTTTTTCTAACAGGGTGGACAGAAAACTAGCTGTTTTAAAACCACACCTCCTATTAAGTAAATTATTACTACTACTACTACTCTTATTACTACGGGTACTTTTTCATGATGCAGGCCTAATATGATGCATGCCTGATTACTGCACACGCTCAACCTAACACATGAGTCCTGGAGGAATGCCAGCAAACGCTAGACTAGTGTTGAAGACGTTAAAGTCATCCCTATACGTAGAAATTAAAAGTCACGAGGCGGCAATGCCGTAGCTTTTAATGAAAATTTTCCACAAGCCATAATTACGCTAGCCGTGACAATTGTCATGGGGTGCCCAGTAGAAGGGTTAATGATTTCAAGAGTTTAGCCTACCGTAGACTAACTTAGTAGACTACTTCAGCTTCCTCTAATGAATGAAATAAACTTCCCTGACTTTTTTCGCATAGCCTATGGCCCTCTTTAGCCTGTTAGTGACATAAAAGCAAAATAAATAATCCGATAGAACTTATTTTAAAAGACAACAAGACACAATCAGCTACAGAAGATAGCATCATATAATACTTGCAAACACGAGGAGCTTATATCATCTTGTCCTGCCAGGGTAGCTTTCCCACATCACTGTTGTAGTAGTCCTTCAAGTACAGTCGGAGTCTCTTGCCCTCTCGATTGGCTTGGTTAGCGCCACCAACATGTGCAATGTCGTGTAATTGTGTCTCTCGCCAAGCACCAGGGATGAAGCTGCCGTCACCAACAGGTTGGTCCAGGTCACCGGTCTGCAAAGAACGATGCTGTAGTCGCATCAAGTTGTGTAGGCACATGGCTGCCATGACTATGACCTTGACTCTGATCGGATCTTGCTGCATGGTGGTCAGCAAGCATCTCCAGCGATGTGCAAGTATACCAAAGCTGTTCTCCACCGCACGGCGGGCACGGGATAGGCGATAGTTGAATATCCACTGTTGGTCCGTCATCTGGCGCTGGGAGAAGGGTTTCATCATCCACGAACGCAAGGGAAAGGCGTCATCTCCGACCACGAAGTATGGTGTTGGCCTGTCATCATGTGGTAGAGGCTCGGTATCTGGCAAGCGCAAAGTTCCCTCTTCCAGCTTTCTTCTCAGTTGTCCGTTGTTGAAGATTTGCGCATCTGAAGAAGAACCTTGGCATCCCACGTCTGCCCAGATGAACTTGTAGTCAGCATCCACCAACCCTAGAAGGATAATACTGAAGAAGCCCTTGTAATTGTGATAGAGAGTATCATACTTCCTGGGACATCTTATGGCCACGTGCTTGCCATCCAGGGCTCCGCAGGTATGGTGAAAATTCCATTTCTCACTGAACTTCCTTGCAATGTCTCTCCAGTCATCAGGGTTCCTAGGGAAGGCAAACACCTGATCTTCGTACTCGTCAACTATGGCCTGACAGACCTCCGGAATGAACAGTGCTATACTGTTGTGGGCAACACGGAACGAATACTGGAGTGTCTTGTAGCTTGCACCAGTAGCCATGTATCTAAGAGTGATAGCTAACTTCAGACCTTCTCGATTCTTTAGGATATGAGCGTCAGTATCTCGTAGAACATCTCCGGAGGCATTCTCAAGTAGTTGACGAAGTCCTCTGGGGATTGCAGCTCTAATTCTGCCATCAGAGTGTGGCACTGGCCAAACCCCTCACGCTTCGCAATCCAAGGCTTGACCCACCAACGTCTTCTATTACGTCGTCGAAGTCGAATAAGAAGCACCAACGCAGCAATGTCTCTATCAGGTGAGTGCAGCACGTCACGGGGGCGAACAGAGGACATGATACAATGATATGAAGCTGATAGCACATGTGCGGCATATACGTATATTGGCGTGAAGTCGTGAGACCAGTCTCACGTGTACAAGAGACTGTTGCACAATGGTCTCATAGTCGTACGATGGTCACATCAAAGCATACTTTTGGAAGGAAAGCAAACAAGTAGTCGCAAGATGGTCGTGCGACTTCTGATACTGTTGCACGACTATACGCGACCGTTGCACGAGCGATCGCGCGAGCTAGAATCCCGGAAGTGGTCGCGCCTGAATTTTGTGCATGCACAAAATTCAGATGCGACTACAGGAGACCATGAGAAGTCGTGCGACAGCAAGAGACTGGTCGTGCGATAGATGCGATCGATCTTACGACCATGATCGTAAGAAGTCGTAAAGAGGTCGCACGACTAGTGTGAAAGCCCCTTAAGGGAGCGATCGAGATTTAATCATTGACGATGCCAATAACTGTTTTTTCTTTCGACGCAACAGAGATAGTGCCTCATTTTTTTGGAAGAACGGTATGCCGTCACATGTGCTCATTACAAACAGTTCCGATTCATGTTTTCAGGTTTGAGACTCTCCACAACTTTTGATGCATCAATTTCCCATTCAAAAAGCTCGAACAACTACCCGGAATCCCCGTTCATTGCCTCATTGTTTTCTCCATGATAACGTTCCTTCTCACACACCCGTTATCACACAACATGCTATCAATGATGCTGGTTTAATGTTTGTCCATGCTCATACAACCCCAACCTTTCTCCATCAGATTTCTTATCGTACAGAACTCTGAAGAAATATTTGTGCGGACAATCATTTGAATGTAGCTCTGATCTGGAAAAATCCGTTCGCGAAATCCTCGGTGAATTTCGCTCTTCAAGATGCTTTAAAGTGTGTCCAACATGAGGGAAATTGACTTGAAAAAGAAAATTCTAATGATCTGTCATTTTAATCTGGTCACATCAGAGTATTTTTGTTGATAAATGTTCAAACAACTCAACCATCAACGAATTTGTCCCGCACAAAATAGAAATAGAAATATTATTTTGTTCTACATTCATCAAAAAATTAACTTTTCTCAGATGGGCAAGCAGACTATTAAAAAATGTAAACTTTTTAAAATTTTGCATGCCATCCTAACTTACAAATGCCAAATTAATGATCCAACATATCAATTCGAAGATTTGCAGTTTTTCTACATTTGTCTAGACACGTATTGGACGTACCACGTACTGCAATTTATCTGCAGAGTAACAGTTTTCTAAGTAAATGAAATGGATGTCTACGCAATAGTTATGCGCAATATGCAGTTGCTGCACACTGATCAAATATGACTTAAAATTGCGTTAGTAGACCATGGTGATCATAAAATCCCAAATGAACATTAGAAAGAGTACCGAACCTGAGTACTGACTACGACAAAGAAGTGAGTCCCAAGTCTAGTACCGCAGTCTTTAAATATGAAAAATCAGTACTCATTTCAGACCTGCTTGGGGAACACAGTGTTCGTACTGATTTTAGCACTCATATCACTACTCATTTGGGCAGTTGTATGCCCAGCACCTCCACCAGTCGATAAATTCCAAAATCTAACCCGCTGTGTCTCAAGCCATCTAAGAACTGTTGTACATAAATATAATGTGGAAAAAAGCGCAAAAGATATATTGAGAAAGAGATTCGAAATAGGAACACAATTGTTGACAATCTTTCTTTTATGTATCCGAATCATATCGGCCAATGACGAAACTTACCATACGTATATATCATTTTCAAAATCCATAGTATTTATACATGTATGAACATGGATCCTGTGGTTCTACACGACACGTCGCTGTACTCGACCACAACTTAGTCATTCTTGCATCAAAATGGCATGCAAGAGCATGAACAATAAAGCCTCAATTTTTGTCTCATCTGCAATTATTTAGAGGATGCATCATTTTCATCATGTATCATCTATAAATAACAAAATTTCTCTTTCAGATGCCCTCTGAAAGCTATAGACTACCAAAGCAATACAATGCTAACCACGAAACCATCTTCCTATGATTTCGTATTTACGGACTTTCACCTTCGTAGCCATGCGTATGGTTCAGTATAGTAATTCAATGTATTCAATATATATATATATATATATATATTTACGCACAAAGTTCCCAGACGTTTCATATTGTCATTGTGAAAAGAAAAACACTTTTTCCGGACTAGTTTCAAGGCTAGTTTATTGCCTCATCTTCAGCGGTACAACAAAGAATTCAATAAAATCCACAATAAAATTTATATCTACAAGTTTGCTTCAACAGAAACATTTTCATTAACTAAAATCTCAAATAAAATACGTCACAAAATACAGAGAGCGTTGAACTACATAGCTATTGCGCTAAACATGACATCATTACGAGCGGATTACGTCATAAATTTAATGTCAAAGGAAATTGTCCGTTCCGGTCATTCGATAAGCAATCTGTGTTGTTAATTAAAATAGATTCCAGAATCATTGGGTATTTCGAGCAACCTATAATTTTGAAATTTTCATGTTTCGGTGCATGAACATGCATGGAAACCTCAGTTTGAGTAGGATACCCTCGTAAGTGTTCTGACATACGGGTATAGAAATGCCTTTTGGTGGCACCAATGTACCGCATTGGACAGCGGTCACAGTTATATTGATAAACAATATCCGATCGCAGATCACTCACAATTTTATCTTTGTTGCGAAAAAATCTTTCATTTTACAAGTACTGTACGTAGTTTGAATTTCAGTCTTAGACAGTTTTTGATTGATTTTATGAATTCTATGATTGAAATCTTTAAATCCTTCACGAATGAAAGGCACGGACCAATAAATAATTTTCTTATTATTTTTTTTTTTATTCTCTTGCTTTGCACAAACTTTTTCTTCGACTTGCTTTTTTACTTTCAAAATTGTTTCCAATTGAAAACCATTACCTATAAATGTTTCAATGATTTTCTCAGATGCTGATTCATACAGAGTCTGATCAGAGAAAATTCTGAAGGCTCGAGACAGCAACGAACGAATGGCTGCTAATTTATATTTTTCAGGCGCATAAGCGAACTGAGGAGTATAGACTCCAGTGTTTGTTGATTTGATATGGAAATCAATTTTGAAAGAATTATCAGTTTCAAGAGTTATCTCCGTATCTAAAAATGTGATGCATTTGTTACTACTTTCTTCTAGAGTAAATTGGATGTTCTCATCCAATGAGTTGATGAAGTTCAGAAACTTTTTAGCATCACTACTATTTTTGAAAATCGTGAAACAATCGTCCACATAACGACGATAAAAAATTGGCAATGTGCCTTCATACTTATGGAATTTGCTTTCAAGCATATCGAGAGCAAACGCAGCCATAGTAGGGCCAAGGTTAGAGCCCATGGCCATACCGTCCACCTGGTGGTATAGTTGGTTGTCAAAACTGAACAAAATGTTTGTGCACGCAAGGTTCAATAGACTTTTTAAAGCTTTCTCTGAAATTGGAAAGTCACCGAAATCGATCAACGAGGTTATGTGATTAATGGTTCTGTTCAGAGGAATATTCGTAAATAAACTTTTAACATCCAAGCTAAAGAGATCAAATTCTTTTTCCTCAGGAAGAGATAAAGATTTTATGTCTTCAACAAACTGAAAAGTATCTTTCAAGGAAAACTTTCGAGGAACATACTTTTCAGTAAATCATCAAGCCAAAGAGCTAATTTGGATGTGTAAGAATTGCGCATACTCATAATCGGACGGTACGGCGGGTTGGAAGTGCATTTATGAACTTTCGGTAAGCCATAAAGGCGAACCGGTTGCGAACCACATGCGCGAATGGATTTGAAGATATCGTCATTTATCAGTTTTTTAGCTTTTAGGTCTTGTAGCTTACGATTAAAACGATCTTCCTCAAGAATAAAAGGATTCTTTTTAGAACGCTTGTCAACTTTGTAAGTTTTGAAACGACTCGTATCAGATAAAACTTCTTGAAGTTTCTCGATGTAAATTTTCTTATCTTGAATAAGGATTCCGTTTCCTTTGTCAAATTTTGAGACAACAATATCGTTATTTTTGGCTAATCTACGAATAGCATTCAATTTGGATTTCCATCCTTTGGAAACGCGATGCTTACTGAAGTAACTTTTGAACGCATTTCTAATTTTAGCAATGATATCATTATTGATGGGTTCACCATCCTGAGCTTTCAGTCTCGAGACTAGACTTTCAGCTTCAGCTTTTTGTTCATAACGAATTTTAGAAGGAGGAAAACACATCGAAAACCCTAGAGCGAGTAAATCTTTTTCCGAATCCGTCAAGGATACAGAAGACAGGTTAAGAACAGTCGATTTAATGCTTTTCTCAGGGAAAGAAGAAACAGAAGTTTGAGAGCTTTCTAACAGTTTGAACTATCGATTTGGTCTTAGCTATCTTATGCTCAATGATCGACTTCATGACCTCCCTATCAGGAGGCTGAACAGAACAGTAAAACTTTTCTAGCTCGCTCGATTTCAGTTTTTTGTCATGTTTTGCCTCACCAATTTGCTTTCTCAGGGCTGCTCCTTGCGCTTTTCTGATTCCTTGTTTTGAGGATTTCAGCAAACTTGGAATACGCAGATTGAGAAATTTTGGTATTACGCGACGTTTCTTGCATTCAGTTAGAAAACGTAGTCGAAGATCAGCGCGAAGTTGTTTGTCCGCGATTTTGACTCCTTGTTTCAACTGCTGCTGGCTTTCTGGGTTTAAACCCGGTTGAATAATGTTTACGCACAAAGTTCCCAGACGTTTCATATTGTCATTGTGAAAAGAAAAACACTTTTTCCGGACTAGTTTCAAGGCTAGTTTATTGCCTCATCTTCAGCGGTACAACAAAGAATTCAATAAAATCCACAATAAAATTTATATCTACAAGTTTGCTTCAACAGAAACATTTTCATTAACTAAAATCTCAAATAAAATACGTCACAAAATACAGAGAGCGTTGAACTACATAGCTATTGCGCTAAACATGACATCATTACGAGCGGATTACGTCATAAATTTAATGTCAAAGGAAATTGTCCGTTCCGGTCATTCGATAAGCAATCTGTGTTGTTAATTAAAATAGATTCCAGAATCATTGGGTATTTCGAGCAATTTAATTTATGACGTAATCCGCTCGTAATGATGTCATGTTTAGCGCAATAGCTATGTAGTTCAACGCTCTCTGTATTTTGTGACGTATTTTATTTGAGATTTTAGTTAATGAAAATGTTTCTGTTGAAGCAAACTTGTAGATATAAATTTTATTGTGGATTTTATTGAATTCTTTGTTGTACCGCTGAAGATGAGGCAATAAACTAGCCTTGAAACTAGTCCGGAAAAAGTGTTTTTCTTTTCACAATGACAATATATATATATATATATATATATATATATATATATATATATATATATATATATATATATATATATATCAGTGGCGTCTTCTCCGTACCTGCGAGGCCTTCGGCGCATCCTCAATAATAATTTACCAACATCTACACAATGAAAAGTGTCATCATTCATTACATTTCATTTAAATTCGATAGCTTCTCGTGGTAGCTGTGCACAGCTTTCCGTCTCAAAATCAGACGCTCAACCTCAGAGTGAACAATTTTGCGCGTGCACGAACCACAGCTGTTTTCTTCGAACGATTAGACACACAAGCTAGTCGAGTGTTCAGACGGAGCGAAAGAGAGTTGTGTGCGTGTGAGGAGCAAGCACACGCGCCCCACCAATATTGGCTTTCCCGATAGACATAATGATTTGCCTTCTCCAATTTTTGCAATGAATTTCTCCGTTATTCTTGATCGAGGCTCGGTACCTAAATATAGAAGGGGAAGCGCAACCCAATTGTTCCTGTCCTTCGTTTCTCGCCGGAGAGGACACTACGTCAACAATAGCAGCTGACTGACGTTCAGAAAAGACTGCGATCAGATGATGAGCGTTCGCCAATGAGTGCAGAGTAATGCATCTGACTCGAACACCCAGATTCCGTAGAATTCCATAATTTGTTTTTACGTGATTGATGTGACGCTATCTTTAGTACTGTAGATGAGCTCATAACCTCGCATTTCTTCCGAAAGGAACAAATGATGACAGTCGTCAAGCAAGGTAGGCCAACACCTGATACAAAAATTGAAAGCACTCACAGAGAAAGAATTAAGAAATACACAAGACATTTTAATGCATCAAAATTTCAAACATGTGAGCGGGCTGACCGACCATGAGAAACGCAATAAACTGTTTCCCTTCCTCCTTTTTTCTCGAGAAAATTTGGTCTGGACAGAGAGGGGAAATAGTAATCTCAGCTCCTTGAGTAAGGCGGTTAGACGACATGAGCAATCAACTTCTCATGTGCACATTCACTTAACATTAAAATGTTCGGGAAATTGTTATTGAAAATTCATCTTTTATGAAAATTAATGTTATAACGTAAAAAAGTCTAGTATATAAATAGTATTCCAATGCCGAGCGAAGGCCTATGGTCTTGGAGCACGCGACGCCACTGATACATATAGATATATTTCTGCTTTTACTGCGAAGCAGCTGCTGTCCACTATGAGCTGTCCATTCTCGTTTCGTCGTTGGATTCGCAGTTAATACTTTTCTCCTTTGTAGTCTAGAGTTTTTAGTGGGATATGAGATATTTTGTGATTTTTACATTCATCAAGTTAAACATTCGTCCGACATAGTAACTTAATGTATATCAGACCCAAGTGAAAATTTATCATGTTATTTTTATTTCAGAGCGGATAAATCTCCAAAGTCAAAGGAACATCATTGATTTCATTCATGACGTTGAAACAGAGGACTTGCTTTGGTCCAAACCAGTGTCCTTTTTTGAAGACCCATTGACTGTGATGCCTCATAGCCTTTGAAAACGTTGTAATGACCCTTGTACAATAAATTTTGCCGAAGACTTGTTGTTGAGTTTTAAATCTAATTAAACATTTTCTCAAAGAGTATTTTGTTTTGTTATTGAATGCAAAGATTTCATTACAAAGAGACACATGGGTGGGATGAGTCTTCATTAGCAGAAATCATTGCTTACATCAGTTATTTCATAAGTGTACGGAGCAAACCGACTTCCTCGTCGCATTTTTGCTGTAGTCCACTTAAAACTAAACAGTCTGTTCGTCGACTCGCATAGATATGAATTAGAATTCGCATTTCAAATTAGACTAATATTAGTGAAACTATGATGCTAATGTTTTATTAGTGTATATATTATGTTAGTGATTCTGATGACATTTGATTAATTCTGAGTCTTGAGCCTGAGGTGGTAAGGAATTGGCTGTAGCCAATATTCAGTATCAACAATAATAGCCCCACAGGCTAGCTACACTAAGAAAAGTTTCTATCAGCTTTCATGCTCGCAAATGATTGCACTCATATTTATTCGTTGCCAAAAATTATTCAATGAATTTCTTTAGCCGTGTACTCAAAATAGTAATAAAGTAACAAAATATTGTTGCTCCTAGTTTTCGGTTTCATTTTCGGCCTCCGATTAGGGTAACAAACTGTCATTTGATACAATAAGCAACATATTTTAAGGACATGGATTGCTTGTATGAACAGCTTCGCCTAATGAACTGTCACTTGTGAGCTTCGAGCTCCGGTGAATCACATTCCACTGCATGAAAGATTACGCAATTCTGAGCGAACCATTAATTCATCCATTCATCAAATTTTCCAGATAACTTAGACAATACAGTTAAAACTCAGATTGACTTTTACAAGCGGAATTTATCCTATAATTGATTTAATTGCGAAAAGAAAGCTATACTACTTATACAAAGAGAGAAGTTCAGAAAATGCAGTTTGCGAAATATGCGCAATTTCATAACATTACTTCATAAGATTTTTTCAAGTCCGTCAGGCACCCTTTTAACATAACGCTGGGACATGATATCTTTTTTACTCTCACTCTGCATTCTGCAAAACGCACGTGTATTGATTTGCTGCATTGCAGACTCCATACAATTCCTGCAAATCATTCCTTTCTCAAGTTTTTTTTCTGCAATTTCTTGTCCGGATCGGCTACCATCAATCGATACTGTAGTTCTCGTGATACAAGCTTCATATGTTTCGTCTTCCTTATACTTGGCAATAAAACTTTCTTTGAGTTTGCGTGTTATCAGCAATGTAATCTTCTTCTTCCACTTTCCCGTGAGCCACATGTTTGTTACACACAACTCCATTTCTTCACAGAATTCCAACAGGTGCCTCACACCCTCGTGTCACTAATTTCATTTCTTCAAATGTTGGTGCCATGCTATTTCAGGATGCGGCAAAAATCTCCATTTAGAAATGGATGGGGTCACAAGTCAGGTAAATTGCATAGATCGCCGTTCCGCAAACCTCAGATTAGGAGTCCAATTAAAATTTTAGTGAATCCTGAGCGTCCCAAAAATCCAAAATGTGTTTAAATGAACTACATAAAAAATAATACTCCAAGTCTGCTGAAAAGGTTCTCCAATTGCTAGGAATACGATGAACGATGAACTAAATTCAAAAAACAGAAGTGGCAGCACAAGTCTTTAAAATTTATTTCTCTGTTTTAGTGGTTTTCTCTTGAATAAGTGTGGCTTTGATTGCGTAACCTAGTAAATTATGGCCTATAGGCAATAGCCTATCCGGTATAGTGATTCTATTATGCCTACAATTTTGATATTACTTGATGTCAGTATAGGACTATTAATTTTAGTTGTGATTACATTGTTAGTGCGAACTTTTGTATACAAACGCAAAAACGTACATGCTGTATAATATTCAAAAATGGAAACAGATCGAGACCAACTAATAGAAGCCAATAGTAAAGTGATCGTTTCACAAATAAAAAACCTTTCTCTTTTGAATAGCAAAATTCAAGTATGCTAGCTATGCTACTGTAGTTAGTCATTTAATACGGATTCATGTTTAGTGAATTTCGCTGTTGTTATTTTCGAATAAAGTGTTCGCATGAGTTCCTAATATCTTTCATTAGCTTATAATGCAAACTATTTTTTTTTGAATCTGCAGTGTCTTTCTTTTTATCACGTAGTGATTTTATTATTGATTATTGGCAAAACATGAAATTTCCATTCATCTTGCTTATCAATTCTATGAGCGTACCTATCGAGTCCGAAGAGTTCTATTGCATAATGGCTGTCTACATGTATAGCAGCATGTTTCGTCGTGCAGTGATTTTACAATTCGAATGCTAGCATATTTACTTTTTTATTGAGCGAGACAGATTAAAGAGACATTATTGTCCGAACAGAATTCAACGGCACTTCACAAGTTGAGTTTCATAAACACATTGACATGGCTAAACCTATTAACTGCACAAATGTCAGGAATGGTCAGGATAGGCTCTTCGTAGAAATTCAGCCTTTAGGCCTCTATTGAAGGTGACCACTGACTTTCAAGCTTGTTGGAAGGTTACTCCAGGTATGAGCTTAAGGGCGAGCTACATGAGTTTTAAGATAAAAACATGGTGAAATGTGCAGTTCGATAAGCAGCAAATCGCGCAGAAAAAGGAACCAATCTGAAATCTCATACATAGGGTGTGACGCAGAAGCTCCTTTGAGCCATCTTTTGCTTTTTCTGTTCCAAATAGCACAAGAATTTTCTACCCCAAAACTAATTCCACCAATGGATTGAAAACTAATGTGTCCTACACAGAAAAAAGGATGAACAACGATTTCGGCGAGATATGATGACTTTCTAACCAATTTACTGACCTAGTGAATTAGTAATAGCGTGAAAGTTTCCTTTGCGGGAGCGAGTCATAATTACGGTTTGAAAAGCAAGCCCATGTTTAGAAATTTTGAATTATGAGTATGCATATTTTACGAACATACATGAATGCATGCACTGACGCCCTATTGCATGCATTTAAGCATTGAATTCAGTTGATAGATATGTGCATGCGCTTACTTATGTGCCTTAATTCTTACCAGGAGAAAATTTTAAATAAATCTTGAAATTAGATAATGGAATTATTCAAGTATAACTTGCAGCAACAATTAAATGGCTACTAACTTCAAGTAAACGTGCCGAGACCCAAGCTGAATGGTGAAAACTGCAATCTGTGTATGTGCCCGGTTCCCACTCTACATATACAGGCCTGTAATAATAATAATAATAATAATGGTATATAGGCCTATTTTCATAAATATTGGAAATCAATAATGCACATTCGCAATTGGAAATAATACGAGAAAATACAAGAAATATGAACAAATGAAGCAACTGAATTGACAGGGAGAAGCCGTAAGCTTTTGATAGATTTATTAGCAGCAAACATGTTTCAATAGGCAAGCTACCATCATCAGTGACAACGGTCAATAAACAAGGATGCAATATATACAGTGCGAATGAGACAAGAAAAATCATCTCTTGTTTCTTGTCTCATTCGCACTGTATATATTGCATCCTTGTTTATTGACCGTTGTCACTGATGATGGTAGCTTGCCTACTGAAGCATGTTTGCTGCTAATTAACCTATCAGAAGCAACTGAAATTCACATATCATCTTTTACAAATGCAATCAGCTGATGCCTTCGTCAATAAGTTTAGTGGTGAAGGAAAAAAGTTTTGTTCTTTTTCGTTTGACACATTGGCACACACAAGTGACGAGAGTAACACCGTCTTTTAGATGTGTCAGGGTTGGAACCGTTCAGCCGGCCGGTTATTCGAATCACGCTTATGTCGACGATTGACGACATTCATTCTATAAAGGATTGCCTAGTCAGTTAAAATAGAACATTGAGACCCGTTTCTTGAAAAATATTCTTCAAATATTTATTCAAAACGACTGACAGAACCATACAATATTACTGATAGTTGGCGATAATAAGGAAGCTTATAGGTACTTAGATTAGCCGTTACAGCGCTCGAAGAAAATTTATTCGCGTTTGTTGCTTTTCAGTTTTTCAAAGACTCGACTATTTGGAAGTACAGTAAATTAAGTTTATGTAATTAGTCTTTTCATTGATGAATTCACGGCGAGGATTCTGATTGTAGCTTCAGTTTGGTTCTTCGTAATAAGCACTACGAAATTTTCATAGTTGACTTGACGGAAGTGAGGGCACGTCGATACTGATCAAGTACAGACAATACTTTACTCCTACATCTAGTTTTAAGCCGCGCTCGATCACAGGTAAAGTTTACAGAATTGCATACTCCAGTATAAATGAATTTTGTAAGAATTATGTGTTCGCTAGCCTATGTGTTGTAAAATTATTCCACATCTTTAATAAGGAATTACGCGCATTACTACTCATTCTCCTTCATACGCGTACAAAATATATAAATATTATCGAAGCACGAATATTTGTATAATCAGCATCATTCCGCTTCATCGGGAACTCCTTGTTTATCCGGAGTACCGACAAGCCCACCGTTTGCTACACAGAAATCTAGAAATCGAATGAGCAGCTGACAGTCTTAATTAGAAGGTTAGACGCCGGCCTAGTTCCGGCCGACTTTCTTGGCTGCTGGCCCGGCTTCGGCCGGTTTTGATCACGCCGGCGGCCAAAAAAACCGGTGGATTCAGACCCTAAGGGATATTTTTATGCAGCACATGGGAACAATTGGGAACAGTAACATGCAGAGTCCCAAAATGAACACGAGCTTCAGGCATGACCAATGGTCTGAGCCTGCGCCTTCCGAGATCCAGTACTGTCCAGCATTCCTTTCCAGAACAACTCATCAATGAAGCCGATTCTCCGACAACTGATCTTAATGGCGGGTTTAACTTCGAGGGTCAATTTTGCGGATTCAGATAATGAAAAGCTGATAATATGATAGGTAATCAGACAATGAAGGCATGCGTGCTTTCGACATTTTATCAATCGTAGGTCTGTAAGTAGCTGTAGTATGGACTGTGTCTAGGCGCTAAATGTTCCCGATAAAACAGCCCCTGTCCGTATGGGTCAGGGCCCGTCTGGTGGAATTCAGTCCCATTTGCCAGTGTTCCCCAACCATTGTTGTAGGCCAAGGAAAGGAATTATGTGAGCTTTGTACAAGACTGCCATTACAGCAAGGGTGCAAAGAGGAGGGGCAGTGAATATTATTAAGAGAGAAAAAATTTTATTAAGTGAAATAAAGATCAAAAATAATACATAAGAAGTAAGTACACCATTTGAAATCAAGTTTATATGCTTGTAGAAAACGGAAAACTAGAAATTCATTAAACTTGGCCACTATGATAGGACGACATGAAAACCTGGAATTGCCTGTCAGTTTTAGTCAATTCAATTGCAAACTTCTTTGATCTGGATAATCTACATGATATGAGACAGTGTAACGGGTGGTGTTGATACTTTTCCGCAGACAGGAATAATTTATGAGCAATGCATAAGCGGCATTCATTGGGATTCTGAGGATCATCACATTCACAAAAGTACCCATGTAAAATACGATAACATCGCTTGAAGAAAGTGTTGATAAGATGCTGTAGATGAACCGGCAGAGAAACAAATACAGCAGAAGCATAATCCAATAGTGAAACAACTATTCTATAGAATGTAGAAATAAGTACTGTTTGGGAAACATCGTCTATGATGATGCGCATAACATAAAGCCGACTGTTGCACTTCATAATAACATTCGAAATGTGTCTGTCCCATTTGAGGTCGGAACTGAAAGTAAGCCCAAAGATATTGATATAATTTACTTTAGGAACATCATGTATACAAATCGACGACATATTGTTTAGAGGAACAATATCAATTTAGACTTTACAACATTTATCTTCAAATGCAATGTCTCGCTCATTTTCTCGATAAAGGAAACTGCTGACTTCAAATTACTCACTGACTCAGTGATGTTGTGGTATATTGAATGAATGATCAAAGTATCATCTGCATGTTAAAAAAAGAAATTGTTTATCGGATACTGTATTACAAATATTTACAACTGGACGTTTCACTTTACGGCTTGATCACGAGTGAAGTTGTGGCAGAGTTGTGACAGAATTGTAGTCATTGTGCATTGCTTCCACTCTCTAAGATCTCTGTCACAGCCTCACTCCTGATCAAGCTGCAAAACGAAACGTCAAGTTGAGAATATTTTTAATGCAGTATCCACGGAACTTTCATTATCCGGATACGTGGAGCACGGCTTTTTGTCTAAAATATCATCTGCATATTTGATATAATTCACAGGTATTTCTATGAGGTCCGCCGTATATAATATGAACAAGAAGGGACCAATGATCGACCCTTGTGGTGCTCCACCGGTGACAGCCACATATTCACTTTGATAATCACCTATACGTACTGCTTGAAATCGATTGCCAAGGTAAGACGTATTGGACTGCACGAATTCCAATGGAAAATTAAATTTCCTCAACTTTTCAAATTGTAACTTATGAGAAACAGTGTCAAACGCGTTAGAGTAGTCTAAATTCAAGACAGCAACATCAACGTTATCGACAATTTCCAAAAGTTTAGTGATTCTATCATGTAAATAGATGAGAGGACACGTTGTTGACGATGATATGATGGAATACACGCAAATTGATTCGTCGATATTACGCAGAATTTTGGTTTGATGCTTGACAGCACCAGGTTCTCAAATACTTTGGCCAAAATAGGCAGAAGCGTGATTGGTCGAAATTGATGGATTCTTGGAACAGGTGTTATTGGAACACGACATATGGTACCGAACTTCCATAATTTAGGCATCTGTTTTAGTAGAATGCAAGTATTGAATATGTAGTGACCAGTTCAGCAAGAAACAAGGCACCTTCTTTCAGGAACCTAGGAAGCATGACTTAATGCATCAATTTTATCTGAATTTTATATTCGTATCTAAATCATAGACATTTCGTGTATTACGCCATGCCTCAGTGTTTCATTGATGCTTTAATGATGATGGATGCTAACTGCAACCATGTTCATGTAGCACTAAGTTGTAGAACCTATAGGTTATTTGTCGTGGTTACTTGCTTCGAGTCCTTTAAATTTAACTTTTAATTAACGATCTTGGATTTTCTCAATTACGGCAAGTGAAAATTACCATTATCAAATTGGGGTAAAAAGCTTCCACGGAAGCTTTATAGTAGACTAAGGCCTCAGTCACACAGAAAGCAAAGTTAAGCAAACACGAGTGTCCCGAGCAAACAAACGTATTCTGTAAGCTGCTAATTGCTCTGTTCTGCTTTGCTTTGCTCTCTGTGTGACAGTCTACAACTGCTGTAATGATAACTTAATATTTGCTGCAAAATGTTTTGCTCGGAAACGCTTGGAAAAGCTCGCTGCATGGCTAAGGCCTAAGACTGTGGAAGATGCCTCAACGTATTCTTATGAAAATTTGTAGTTGAATACTATACTCAATAAGCAATAAAATCAGCATCAGCAGGTGCCGCACTGAGGATAAAAAGAATTCGTAAATACACCGTTGTGGTCTGCTTGCTTGAATCGAATGGTTTAACTCAGGGTGGGTAAAAAACATATTTAATTGAAAAATACATGTTTCAATACATGTACAAAAATATCTTCACATTTATCAAAATTCGATTAAATGATTTTCAAAATCGTGATATGTGGAGTAAGTGAAATTTGAGAATTGTGGTGATGCTTGCATTTTGCTCCGTTGGTAGCCTAAATACTAAACAATAACTCAAATTAAATTAAAACTTACATCAAAGAAAGATTATCGACACAGTACACCTCTAGATGATGTGACTATGTAGGCCCCCTGCCTACATCCTATGAAAGTGATGGAAACAGTGGAAATGTCAATCATGATTAAATTACATGACTCCTTGTGTATCAAGAAATAACAAAGTGCGTGATGCTGAAATAATTTAGAACAAGTTCATGATGCAATAAATCTATCGTCATTGTCACACAGTAATATTTCGTAGTTCATCTGCTCAGGTGTTTGCAAAGAAAAACGCATTTCCCGCCTCTTCTTCGAGATTCCTTCGTAATATTTCATACTTCAATCCCATTGCACCAAAGTAACGTTCGATCATGTACTTCATCAATAACTGATGGTTCCGTCTCAAAACCTATTCCAAGTGCAGGATGAACGTTGCCTTAAAAAAGTCGAAGGAGATGCTTTCGCAACGCATAGGGTGGGTGGTACAGAAGTAGCGGGCTCAGTGCCAACGAGGCTGAAGTAATTTCGTTTGCTCGGCGGTCATCGTCAATTTTGTCAATACTGAGTCGCAGCAAGCCTAGCGGTGGTTTTTCGGCAATTGTCATTAGTTTTTCGATCATATGCTTAAGTTTAGTCTTTCAAGAAGAATTTTTCACTTAAAGAAAACTCACTCGAAGAAATTTGAAACATGCAGTGTATCTTGTCCATGATCCTTTTGTAACAAACGATTACATATCGATTACAAACGATATTTAGTGTAGTTGACCGCGCGACAGTTGGTCCACTTTTGATGACGCATAACGCAAAATTAATTAAAGGGAATAATTTTTTTAAAAATTTTCATTAAAACGTCACTTTACAAGACCGGCCTTCGAAGTCCAGCACCTCACGGTCGATGTCAGCGAACTGGGAGACGGTTGTTCGAGGTTTCGGCTGTATACTTGTATGATTCAACCGGTAGTTTGAATCATATGGGAGGAATGCAACTGAAAAAGTTGCTTTAATGATCACTAAACGCTTTAACTACCCGCGAGATAACTTTTTACATCAACCTCAATCCAACTCCTGTTTATAAGAACCACTGAATTCCCAAAGCTCGTTGTTTTGTGGTGAAATCGCCAGGCATTATTTCTATCAAATATACGATAGAAGCTCGTGTTATTTAAAAACATTTTTATTGAAGACATTTTACATTAAAAAAATCATCGAATAATTATTTACTCCAGCCTTGGCCTCGTGGCACAAGCGCATACTGGACATCCCCATTGATTGACTTGGTGCTGTTCACAATAGAGGTCGGGACAGTCCTCTTGCAGATTTGGACAGCAGTCACACAGCTCGCAGTTTCGTTCGCCATCATAGAGTCGGAGAGAGCTCTCGCATTGGTTTGGACAAGCTTCTTTGGCAGAATCTCCACGAATTATTCCATCTAATCCTAATAGACTTTCAGGACAAAGTCCAACGTCATTTCGTTGATGGTTGGGCTCCCTTCTCTCCACTCGTCGAGTGCATTCGCATGTCGGGCATCCATATTCATCGCGCATTCGTTCAATGCAGACTCCTGGATGATGCTGGTCATACGGACAGTCAGTAGGAACGTTGCAACGGCAGCTACATCCAGTTACGCATCCATTCTGTTGAACGGCCACCATCTTGTGAGGCCCACAGTTGACATTGCATCCGACGACTGGACATCGCTTACCATTCCGTCTGATTGAATCACGATCTTGACATTCGCATGATGGACAACCATCCTCATCGGTGACGAAGCCATGAGGGCAGAAGCGATAGCATAGGAATGGTTGGCACACCGGTTTTGGCTTTTCGCAGAAGCATTCTTGACATCCACTTCTTTCACTGTACATCATTTTGAATCGCCGACCTTCGCATTGGTCTGAGCAGTATCCCCAACGATGGTTGGGAGCAACGTCTTCAAGTGGACAAACACAGCTGCAAAGCGGAAGGCCGCTCTTTGTATCAAGATCGTAGCCGCCTGCGCATGTTCGTGCACACTTTCTGAAATGAGAGATGATCTCTTCGAGCGGTACCTCTGTTGCTGCACAGTGTCTAGTTGGACAGCCTCTTGAATCTCGCCGACGTCCTTGGAGGCAGAAACGATCAGCTCCAGATACATCAGGACAAGGCGGGACTGTGGCGTTGACGAGTTGGCGGGCGCAGTCGCATTTGGGGCACATCTTGTGAATGGATCGCAGTTTTGGAGCAGCTTGAGTCTCACAGATGTGACAGTCCTTGTCGCACTGTTCATGAGGATGTAATCTGGATCCATGATGATCTTCTGCATGATGGAATGCAAGAGTCGCACCAGCTAGCAGCACAACCAACACTGTGAGGATCATCATCTTCTTGCCTTGTTCTTCAACTACTAATACATCCAGCGAATGGATCATCAAATATTTATATCAGCAGTCATTGATCAGACCTTTGTTCACCATGATGACAACGACAAGTTCTAATTATCTTTCAACGTCTTATCGAATCAGTGAAACAGCAGCATGACAGGTTGTGTTATTATTCTCTCGTTGATTTCTACCATAAACATCGTTCACACAAAATAGAGATGAACCATTGGTTGTAAGCACTTTTGTGTGGTCACATATTTGGAATTGGTGTACATTAAGCTATGTGAAGCGCAAACCGCATCATGTCATCGTATTTGTGCCTGTAAAGCCTATTTTGCACTGGCAGTCAATGCAGCTGCAGCAGACGAGTGACAACCCGTCACGTGATTGAAACGCAGCATGACATAGCTATGAAACATAGAAATAAACAGTTTATCTGAATTTCGCTAGAATGGAAATTCTAGACTCAAGGTCGCGGCACATCCGGGGGAACTAAGTTGGGGCATGAAGAACCAATTAAAACCTTCGATTTGCTCATGTGACTGATTCTAACCGAATGATACAGACGTTGGCAGGTGCATCAAAGTGAAAATGCGTGCGATTTATGTGCCGTTATTGTCTTAATTTCCATTCTAGAGGTTTTATTGTTGTCAATTTCTATGCTATGAAACATCACTGCATATGCAGCACCTAATTTACATTGAGAACGGCAAGACAGCAACAGGTACTGCCACAGAATTAGACAGGTCGTCTCTTCTTCTGTTTGACTAGAAGGGAAACATTGGAACATGTAACATAAATGAAATGGCACAATCTGCTGACTAAATACCATAGCAATCGAACAATGAGCAGCCAGTTCAACATTAAACACGCCAAATTGTGCAAAGTTTCAGTGACTGTTATCAACTGGATCACACAGCAAAGAGACACAGTCGATGTCAAGTTCTACGAAGAAGTTTGTGAACGTTTTTTTCATGCGCCTGCTAACTTTTTTAAAATGATCGGAGGGCCCACCATTATCAAGAAAACTTTTGCGCAATGATCTGAATTTTTCGAATCTGAAAGAACCGTAGTGATCGGAGCATTTTGAAGGAATTCAGAGCAATCCGCAAGCGACGCACGACTATTTTTCCTATCTCTGTAATGTATCAAAAATTTCCTTTTGCCCCAAGTTCCTGCATGTGCCATTGCTTTGAATCAGTTTGCACTTCTAGCAAAGTGATACGATTAAACAATCTAATTCTGTGGGTACTGCACTGTCCAACCGAAGTGAGTCATGGAACAAAAATTGAGAAAATTAACCAATTAGATCATACTATCATTGCAGAAGGCTCCAAAGTAACAGACTTCGCTCTTATCGCTGAACTGCACCTGAGCTGCCACTACAGCACTGATGTCATGTTGTGTCAGAAGAAATTACGATGAACATCATAACGAGGTCATCTTCGTCATCTGCTGCGCAGTACATGAACTGCCAGTGTAAAGCAGGTCAAACATCGAAGTAGCAGTTTTGATATTTAGCTTGTAGAGCAGGCTTCCATCAAGAGCGCAAATTTGAACAATAACCACAAATTCAGTTGATATAAGCGTAATAATATAAGCGTTCAATTAAGCAACCCAGCGCTAATGTCTATGCAACCGCAACAGAAATGTTTGTATTGACATCACCATTTGATCGAAAATGCGATCATCTTTGAATTGCCCCTACAGCCTACATGTAAATTCGCATTGTGTCGTTCTGTTCAACTGTCTTTAGGTCGACGTGCTTTGTTATGCTTTGTTTAGCCTACTATTGTCATCATTTTGAGGCACGACTGCATGAAATGACCGTGGGATCCGTATTTTGAGCAAGATGTGTTTCTTATGACCGTTTCTTGAAAATCGATCTTGATTATCATTATTCTAGCTACAAATATTTATTCATTTCATTCCATTTGCATGAAACTTATTTTGATCGCAACTAAGATGATCTTAGAATCGTTAAAATCGTTAATTGTAGCTATCGTTAATCG